>JARQOC010000005.1:423765122-424206300 GCA_033576535.1 Allobates femoralis | reverse complement strand
TAACCCATAAGTCATTTCCTTATTTGTGCCCCCCAGCGCTCTTAGCCAGTAACCCTTTCCTTCCTTAATTCTGCACAACCACCCTTCTGGGTGTGTTGTTACTGGAGCTGCAGAGAGGCATGGATACTCCCAGCCAAGCGTCCCTGGACTGATAGGACCTGTGGTGATGTCAGACCCTGTGACCAGTGACTTGTGAGTCACGTGACCGTGTTCCATCCAATCAGAGAAAGCCAGGAGCTGGTCAAGAAGCCGGCAGGAGCTGTGTCAGAGTGAAGCCAGTGCCTGGAGGTCCTTTGAGCCATACGCTACACTGAAGTTGTGCGGAGGCGCACAACCATCACAGGTGAGAGGTGACCCCTCATTCACACTTTAATTTGCCCCACTAGATCACCAGGTTCTCCCTATGGGAGCGCTTTTATCTTTTGAGTATTGCAATTAAAGCCATGTGCACAAAGTGCATTTATAGATGTGTTCTTGATGCATTTTTTGGTGCAGTTTTGTCACATATTTGCATGCCTATTGTTATGCAGTATACACAGTACATAGCAGGGACACATATATAACATTATCTCAGAACAGGAATATTTTTTAAACACATCCAATTGTGGAAGAATGCAGGGGCAGAAATACCATTGGTGCAACCTGTGCAGTCACACACATGCCCAAGAGGTGATGTAGCCCACTTCTACCTCTAAAATGGATAGGCTAAAACATGTGTGTAACGTGTTAGCAAGTAGATACAAACATGTTAAAGTATGAGAGTCCTCAGTGGTTGATAACTTTTAATGGTTAACTAAAAAGATAGTAACAAATATTAAGCTTTCGAGACTCTAGGGCCTCTTCATCTGGCTAAGGATGACACAAAATGTGAAGACACACATTTATACACAAATGGACGATTGGATAATGCAGTACATATATATATATATACATTATATATATGCATATACTGTACATATATACATACAGTACAGTATATTTATGTACTGCATGATCCAATCATCCATTTATGTATAAATGTGTGTCTTCAGATTTTGTATTATTATGAGCCTGATGAATGGGGCGGTGTATAACTATCTGTTCTCCGGATTTGGCCGCTTGGTGTATAGTCCCTTACGATCTCGGTCTTCGGTGACCGTACTTTACTTAATTCTGGGTTTGCTGGCACTACAACCACTCCCAGATCTTCCTTCTCTCCTCCTCAGGCCCTCGCTATGGGCTCCACACACTGTCAGTTTCCTTGGATCGGCCTAACACGGCTCCTGTCCCCAAGATCACTTTCTTCTGCTCTGCTCAACTGTCATCTCAGCTCTCCTGACAGGAACTGACTAGCTCCGCCCCCTCCACAAGCATATCTAGGGGACCTCTACTGACGTCAGCAACTGACCTGACCTCAGCTGTTGGAGCTCCCCCTACAGGCCCAGGTTGGGATATGTTATATGTGTGCTTCACCTGGTGGATGTCTTGTCTCCAAGCTTGTAATGTGATTACCGGACCCCGGGGCGCCACACTTGTGACAACTCTCATAATAAAAGTAACTTCCCATCCCAATTATTATTATACGGCTCCACCTCTGAACCCTCTCTAGCATTAGTATACCCCTTTGTAGGCTAAGCCTGAATCTGAATCCCATAAGTCTCTCGAAGAATTTATAGACTGTTGTTTAACTTACTTGTAGACCTTTTTATATTCTTGACAACAATATTCTATCACTGTTCATATTGTAAGAATTTTATATAACGTTTCTCATCTTCTAAGTAAACAGCTATTATACAAGCAATTGTGATCCCGTGAATTCATGTGATTTTTAGTTTCTAATATCTGAAATAATTAATTCCGAAAATTATAAAAGAACACTATAACAAATTAAAAAGACTTTCTGAGCCCTTTTTAATTGCAGAAAAAAATATCCTAAAATAGGTTGACAGATATGATGACATATTACAGGATGACTATTGTTTCCACTGAAGTACAGTGGGCATGGAAAGTATACTGACACCTTTAAATTTTTCACTCTTTGTTTCATTGGAGCCATTTGGTAAATTCAAAACAGTTCATTTTTTCTCATTAATGCACACTCTGCACCCTATCTTGACTTAAAAAAAACAGAAATGTAGTAATTTTTGCAAATTTATTAAAAAAGAAATACTGAAATATCACATGGTCATAAGTATTCAGACCCTTTGCTCAGACACCCATATTGAAGTCACATGCTGTCCATTTCCTTGTGATTCTCCTTGAGATGGTTCTACTCCTTCATTGGAGTCCAGCTCTGTTTAATTAAACTGATAGGACTTGATTGAAAAGACACACACTTGTCTATATAAGACCTCACAGCTTACAGTGCATGTCAGACCAAATGATAATCATGAGGTCAAAAGAACTGCCCAAGGAGCTCAGAGTCAGAATTGAGACAAGGCACAGATCTGGCCAAGGTTACAAAATAATTTCTGCAGTACTCAAGGTTCCTAAGAGTACAATGGCTTCCATAATCCTTAAATGAAAGACGTTTGGGACCTCCAGAAGTCTTCCTAGACATTGCCATCCAGCCAAACTGAGCAATTGCGGGAGAGGAGCCATGGTGAGAGAAGTAACGAAGAACCCCAAGATCACTGTGGCTGAGCTCCAGAGATGCAGTAGGGAGATGGGAGAAAGTTACACAAAGTCAACTATCACTACAGCCCTCCACCAGTCGGACCTTTATGGCAGAGTGGCCCAACAGATGCCTCTCCTCAGTGCAAGACATATGAACGCCCACATAGAGTTTGCAAAAAAAGCACAGGAAGGACTGCCAGACTATGAGAAGTAACATTCTCTGGTCTGATGAGACGAAGATAGAACTTTTTGGTGATAATTCTAAGTTGTATGTGTTGAGAAAACCAGGCACTGCTCATCACCTGCCGAGTACAATCCCAACAGTGAAATATGGTGGTGGCAGCATCATACTATGGGGGTGTTGTTCAGCTGCAGGGACAGGACAACTGGTTGCAATTGAAGGAAACATGAATGCGGCCAAGTACAGAGCTATCCTGGATGAAAACCTCTTCCAGAGTGCTCTGGACCTCAGACTTCGCCGAAGGTTTTCCTTCCAACAAGACAATGACCCTCAGCACACAGCTACAATAACAAAGGAGTGGCTTCATAACACCTGTGACCATTCTTGACTGGCCCAGTCAGAGCCCTGACCTAAACCCAATTGAGAATCTCTGGAGAGACCTGAAAATGGCTGTACACCAACATTCACCATCCAACCTGACAGAACTGGAGAGGATCTGCAAGGAAGAATGGCAGAGGATCCCCAAATCCAGGTGTGTAAAACTTGTTGCATCTTTCACAAGAAGACTCATGGCTGTACAAGCTCAAAGGGCGCTTCTACTCAATACTGAACAAAGGGGCTGAATACTTATGACTTATGTGATATTATGTGATATTTCGGTTTTTCTTTTTTAATAAATTTGCAAGATTTTATAGATTTCTGATTTTTTCAGTCAAGATTGGGTGCAAAGTGTGTAATAATGAGAAAAAATGAACTGTTTTGAATTTACCAAATGGCTGCAATGAAACGAAGAGTGAAAAATATAAAGGGGTCTGAATACTTTCCGTACCCACTGTACATCTATTTTCTGCATGACATAAACTAAAATGTACACTAACTATGAGATGGAATGGATTTCGTCAATGATTTAGCTTAATGTTACAGCATACTAATTATGCACGGCTTCAATTAGCTCCACCCTCTTGCTAAGCCCCACCCAGCTGTTCAACATTACATCAGCGTGCTTTTATTGCTTCATGTAATCTTATGTTCTTTCCTAAATAACCAAGTAACCTATTTCTCTCCTTTTCTCTAAAATTTACATTTTATTTCTTGGTTTCCTGCTGACCAAGCATACTCTACTTTTAACTTCTCATTACTTTCCCATGAGAGAACCGTCATTGCAGAAAAAATTATGACACAATGAGCAGCGTTTTTTGCTGTAGTTTCTTATATGCACATAATAATTAGTAGGAATAGATCATAGACTCTAAAAACGCCAAAAAGATGGATAACCTTCTGACACTGAAAAGTGAATTACAACATTTTTAAAGTAATATACTAAAGTCAATGGAATGTGATATTCATGATAAAGAACGAGCTATTTGAAAGAAAAATCACTGTGTCGGTGGATTATTAAATGACTTGTTTTAGGGAGCAGGGGATGGCCTTATTGAGAGGGAACAACATGTTCTCAGAAGAGGATCATTTGGTTTTAACACTCTGCAATTTTGAAGGTTTATAAGGAATTGTAAGCAATCAATGGACTTTTCTACCTTCAACCTTAAAAACTATGGTCTATTATTATGTGTTTATAAACTTTTAAGGTAGAGGTGGAATGCTGTTAAGTCTTTATATTAGTTGGCCAGAGTAACATAATGGTCACTTACTTTCTGTTCCTTCTTCCTAAAACTACAGTGAGATTACAGACTAGTATGATTTAGAAGATTAATAGAACAGAAGAACAGAGAGGCAGGAATGTCAATGTCATTAAGAAAATATATATATATATTTCTTTTCCTTTTTTTGTCTGTTCCAAATTTTGGTTGGTGCATACTTAATGTACCATGAGCCACCATGACTTATAATGACTGTACTGCAATACAATACCAATAGCCTCTGTTTAAATGATATAGAGAAATCTACTACCAGTCAATAGTGAGACTGAATTCTAAATATACCACAGACCTAAAAGTTACAAAATTCCCTATACCACTGATACAGATATAGAGTCCAGTATGTATACTATAGTTTTACTTCTGAATTACACAAGGCTTGGAGGAACTCTCCTACATCCACTCCCTAATGCATAAATACATGACTAAAATAATCCCAAAAGCCACACAGCCAAGCGGTGGCTTTCGCGGCTTAGCATTACTTCCCTAAATGGCATATTCTGCATGTCTGCTGCATTCTGGGAAGGGGTCTCCCATGTGTCTCTGTGCTGTGTACCCTGAGATATAGCCTTAGTAAAACTCACTGTTAGAAGCCATGAGGGCAGTCCCTGGTGCAGGAGCCAGCTCGATTGATGGGGCCATTCCCTCCCCCTCTGCCTGTCTGTGTCCCCTCCTGCTGTGCTGTTTATGCTTTGTTCAGACAGCAGGGCAGGAATCTGGAGCTGACGTCAGGACAAATGATTTGCATGCTGTTTGAGGCAGGATGAGTGACAGAGAGGAGAAGGGAAGAGCCAGCACAACAGAAGCAGCACAGAGAGGCAGAGGGGGAGGGAATGGCCCCCATCAATCGAGCTGGCTCCTGTACCAGAATATGCCCTCATGGCTTCTAACAGTGAGTTTTACTAAGGCTATATCTCGGGGTACACAGCACACAGACACATGGGGGACCCCTTCCCTGAATGCAGCAGGCATGCTGCATTCAGTGCTGCATTTAGATTGTCATGCAGCAGGGGGGTGACAGGTCCTCTTTAAATGACTAAAGTAGTAAAATGAATGAAAAGTTAAAACAAATTAACAATAAATATGTTTTACAGTGTCTTGAAAAAATATTCATACCCCCTAAACGTTCCCTAAATTTTTTCACGTTATACACATAAACTTAAATGTATTTTATGGGACTGCCAGAGATACAATGGATGGTTTAGATAAAAGCATATTCATATGTGTGAATGGCAAGTCACAGTCCAGGTCTAAATCTTATAGAGAATTTGTGACAAAACTCAGGCCCACTTCACATCTAAGCCCGGTCTGAGTTTTGCTTCATTTGCGTTTCTATGCATTTTTAGTGGTAAAAACACATCCAAACGTATGCATTTTTGCCCCCATTAATTTCAATGGAAACGCATGCAAAAACGCATGTGCATTTTCAAAATGAAAAACGCAGCGAAAAATGTGGGCCATTGCGGTAGGGCTGCGTTTGCAAAAACGCATGCATTTTAGCGTTTTGAAAATGCACATGCGTTTTACATGCGTATCAATTGAAATCAATGGGAGCAAAAACGCATGCGTTTGGATGTGTTTTTAGCGGTAAAAATGCATAGAAACGCAAATGAAGCAAAACGCAGACCAGGCTTAGATGTAAAAAGGGCCTTAAAAATTGCCTGACACAGACGTCTCCATCCAATCTCACTGAGCTAGAACTAGTTTGCAAAGTAGAATGGGAAAAAATGTCCAACCTCTAAATGTGCAGAGCTGGTAGAGACATACCCCAAATGACTGGCAGCCGTAATTGAAGCAAAAAGTGTCATACAAAGTATTGACTGTGGGGGCTGAATACAAATGCATGTCACAATATTCAAATTTATAGTTTTAAAAGATTTAGAAAACCATCTATCATTTCCTTTACACTTCACAAAGGCCTGTTTCACATCTAAGGTTGGTGTGCGTTTTGCTAAATTTGCGTTTGTAGGCGTTTTTACAGCTAAAAACGCATAAAAACGCTAGTGTTTTTGCCCCCATTGATTTTAATGGAAACGCATGTAAAAACGCATGCAAAAACGCATGTATTTTTGCATATCCCACACAAAACGTCGGGAAATGCATTTAGCGCGGGGTTTGCAAAAAAGCATGCGTTTTGCATTTTTGAAAACGCACATGCGTTTTTACATGTGTTTCCATTAAAATCAATGGTGGCAAAAACGCTAGCATTTTTATGCGTTTTTAGCGGTAAAAATGCCTAGAAACGCAAATTAAGCAAAACGCACACCAACCTTAGATGTGTAAACATCCAAATAAATACTTTCTACTTTGTGTTGTTGGTATGTCACATAAAATCCCAATAAAACACATTTAAGTGTGCAGGTGTAAGGTTAAAAAATGTGGAAGTTCACAAGTATGAATACTTGTCAAGGTAATGTGTTATTGTCGAGCCCCAGGCCCTGGGGTACTCGAGTATCAGGCTCGATGGTTTTTTTTGTGGGGATGTCACAGGTGGCAGCGCCTGATCCCGTGGCCTGGGTGACACTTCAATAAGGGTATATATAGAGGGGATTAGAGTGTGTTATGTGACACCACCTGTGGTTCCTGGTGATGGGTCACCAGCGCCGCCACAGTCCTCCGGAGGTAGATGGTAACGCGGCTAAGATTGCAAAGCTCCCTACAGGTGAAGCTGGTCCTCCGGGGCAGCGTAGTGTAAAGGGGCAGCTTGGAGTGGAACTATAAGTCAATGTAGGGGATGATGGAGCAGTCTATAAGGGGCACCGGGAGCGGAGAGGAATGATGCACACACACTGCAGAAGCCTCTTTTACCTTTTACTGGTGGTATAGCAGGTAAAGACGTCCAGGGCACTGACAGGTGAAGTCTGTGGCTACCTGCGTGAGCAGGGCTCCACATTATCACTGCATCTGTAAAAGACTGGTCTGTCAAAATCATCACTATTTAAAATGAGCTAAGCCATACAGTATATGCTGGAAAGAGGCAATATTTACTAAAATGCGAGAATTACTTTTTATTTTAGTTACCTCCCTAGCAAAAGCATTAAAATGTCTTATGTATCTCAAATTTATATAAATTAAAATGGCATGAAAAAAACAAGCCCTCTCCCAACTACAGTTGTGGCCAAAAGTATTGACACCCATGCAATTCTGTCAGATAATACTCAGTTTCTTCCTGAAAATGATTGCAATCACAAATTCTTTGGTATTATTATCTTCATTTAATTTGTCTTTAATGAAAAAACACAAAAAGAATTGTCCTAAAGCCAAATTGGATCTAATTCCACACCAAACATAAAAAGGGGGTGGACAAAAGTATTGGCACTGTGAGAAAAATCATGTGATGCTTCTCTAATTTGTGTAATTAACAGCACCTGTAACTTACCTGTGGCACCTAACAGGTGTTGGCAATAACTAAACCACACTTGCAGCCAGTTGACATGGATTAACGTTGACTCAGCCTCTGTCCTGTGTCCTTGTGTGTACCACATTGAGCATGGAGAAAAGAAAGAAAACCAAAGAACTGTCTGAGGACTTGAGTAACCAAATTGTGAGGAAGCATGAGCAATCTCAAGGCTACAAGTCCATCTCCAAAGACATGAATGTTCCTTTGTTTACCGTGAACAGTGTCATCAAGAAGTGTAAAGCCCATGGCACTGAGGCTAACCTCCCTAGATGTGGACGGAAAAGAAAAATTGACAAGAGATTTCAACGCAAGATGGTGGATAAAGAACCTCGACTAACATCCAAACAAGTTCAAGCTGCCCTGCAGTCCGAGGGTACAACAGTGTCAACCCGTACTATCCATCGGCGTCTGAATGAAAAGGGACTGTATGGTAGGATACCCAGGAAGACCCCACTTCTTACCCCGAGACATAAAAAAGCTAGGCTGGAGTTTGCCAAAACTTACCTGAGAAAGCCTAAAACGTTTTGGAAGAATGTTCTCTGGTCAGATGAGACAAAAGTAGAGCTTTTTGGGCAAAGGCATCAACATAGAGTTTACAGGAGAAAAAGAGGCATTCAAAGAAAAGAACACTGTCCCTACAGTCAAACATGGCGGAGGTTCCCTGATGTTTTGGGGTTGCTTTGCTGCCTCTGGCACTGGACTGCTTGACCGTGTGCATGGCATTATGAAGTCTGAAGACTACCAACAAATTTTGCAGCATAATGTAGGGCCCAGTGTGAGAAAGCTGGGTCTCCCTCAGAGGTCATGGGTCTTCCAGCAGAACAATGACCCAAAACACACTTCAAAAAGTACTAGAAAATGGTTTGAGAGAAAGCACTGGATACTTCTAAGGTGGCCAGCAATGAGTCCAGACCTGAATCCCATAGAACACCCATGGAGAGATCTAAAAATGGCAATTTGGAGAAGGCACCCTTCAAATATCAGGGACCTGGAGCAGTTTGCCAAAGAAGAATGGTCTAAAATTCCAGCAGAGCATTGTAAGAAACTCATTGATGGTTACCGGAAGCGGTTGATCGCAGTTATTTTGGCTAAAGGTTGTGCAACCAAGTATTAGGCTGAGGGTGCCAATACTTTTGTCTGGCCCATTTTTGGAGTTTTGTGTGAAATGATCAATGTTTTGCTTTTTGCTTCATTCTCTTTTGTGTTTTTTCATTGAAGATAAATTAAATGAAGATAATAATACCAAAGAATTTGTGATTGCAATCATTTTCAGAAAGAAACTGAGTATTATCTGACAGAATTGAAGGTGTCAATAATTTTGGCCACAACTGTACATACCTGGAAAAATAAAGTAGAAAGAAGACACAAAAGTTTTTTTTTTTTTACCAATTTCTCAATTTTTTTGACTACTAAAGTACCGTAAAAAACATCCACGCATGTTTGCCAACATAGCATTTTTCTGAACAAATAAATAAAACCTGAATACAATGGGGGAATTACGATTATTAACTGTAAATTTGTATTGAATTGTTGGGAGGGGCAACATTTCAATCATCTCGGCCAGCAGGCAAGCTGCTAGAAATGGTCCTGCCACAATTCATTCTGCATTATACAGTACGGTAAGTACGTTCAAGCGATCTGTCTTTAACAAATTGTATATATTGTGCTTCAGAACCACGGCGAAAGGTCACCATAAGAATTTGTTTTAATATTAATGCCATTAGTAATAAAAACAGCAATGTGACACCATGGTGTGGTCCTCTGGGTATGCTAGAAAGTATGGTTACAGTGAGGCATGCAACATCTGTATTATGTCCTGTAACTTTATCTCATCTGCCAGGAAAAGATACATAAACATTGTAAATAGTACAGGGTGCCGAGGTTATGAGTTTTATGCCAGATATTGCATCCAGGATCTGCAGAGATCTAGGTTTACTGATTCTCATGAGCGCTGGTTCTTGACGAAGCATCAGCTCTATCATAAATCACATTCATTCATTTATCTCCACTAAAAACAGCGAACAAGAGGAGGGACACTAAACTGCTGACCTGATAGCTTCATCAAATGGAGCATTAATGCATGTGATAACTGAGACACTGTCCCAGTTAAAGGGAACCTGTCACCAGGTTTCTCCCATATAAAGTGAGGACCTCACCACCACTCATAAGCTTTTATATATACAGCATACTAAAATGCTGTATATACCGGTACGTTCCCAAGCCGATCTGCATAACGAAAAAAATAGCTTTTCTTATATTCTGCTACAGGGCGGTCCGGCACGATGGGCAGCACAATGATATCGACCTATCCAGTTAACAAGCATAAGTGATCTAATAGTTTCACCTGATATACTGCAAATGAAAGTGACAATATATGCACTGGAAAGGCAACAGCAAAATATTTAACAAAAAAGGAACAGTTTTGCAGGTGTTGGCTACACACAATAACCCGCTCTATAGCCATTCTTCTTTAGTTTTGCATTTTTGGTAGTATTCATGTCATTATAGGCCTCTCACCCAGCCAAACAGTTCTCTTGATTTGCACGGGTGAGGAACAAAAACCAAAAACACATGTTTGCATATGGAGGTTCTGGTTTGTTTATCCTAAGTCATGTTTCAATGTTCTTTAAACAGTTGATATTGACTTTTAGGTTTCATTCACACACACAGCGTTTTTGCTGCGTCTTGTGAGGATACGTTTTTGGTTCAGAAAGTACACCAAGAATGGATCCTCACAAAGTGCAGCCTTGTGTGTGTGAATGCTGCAGCACTATTTACTCACCTCGCCGCGTTCCCACGATGTCCTCTCAACCCCAAAGGCCGCAGTGATCTGTGCCTGTAGGACCTTGCGGCCTGCACATGTGACCAAGTGATGTCACTCGGTCACATGGTGCAGTGCCAGGTTCTCCCGCAGGTCCTGCGGCCTTGGTATAAGGGGACATCGCTGGAGATCACCAGAGGAGTACGGCGAGGTGAGTAAATAGCGCAGCTAAATAACACCCAATAATTGACAATGGCTAGGGTCACATTTACGTTTTGACCCTAGCTTACCGGATTCCGCTTTTAACTTAGTACTTTTCCCAGCACCGCATAGTGTTACCGCTATGCAGTGCTGGAAAACGCTACTCCTAGTTACCTGATATTTACCTTCCCAACCAGTCACACAGGAAGCTGCTGGGAGTGCGCTTTACAGCTCCGCACAGGAAACGCTGCAGACTGTGTTTCCTGTGCGGCGCTGTAAAGCGCACTCCCAGCAGCTGCCTGTGTGACTGGTTGGGAAGGTAAATATCAGGTAACTAGGGGCAGCGTTATCCAGCACCGCATAGCGGTAACGCTATACGGTGCTGGGAAAAGTCCTAAATTAAAAGCGCATTCCGGTAGGCTAGGGTCAAAACATAAATGTGACCCTAGCCATGCTCATTCTTTGTACGGATCCACTTTTGAGCCCAAGAATGGATCCATAAAAAGCACAGTTTCTGAATGCAGAATTGTGAAATGCATTGACTTGTCTGGGACAGCTAACGTCACTACATTTCACTGCACTAGCAGAATTTTAAGGAACACATCAATAACTATGCAAAAATGCACAGTGTGAATGTAGCCACAGAATTGTAGTTTCCAGCGAGTGGTACTGGAATCCCTGCTCTATTCCTCTATGAAGAGGTTATTTGCACAGGCACCATGAGGCAGTACCTTTAGCCCATTCAGGCTGTATAGGTAGGTCAGCTACTCCAGGATAGGATATACGTACACACATGAAGGTTTGGTATGTATCTCAGCACTGTCTGAAGAGGCTGAGCTTGACCCGTGGGGCAATAGAAGGCCATGGTGCTCAACACTTACCGTAATAAGCTGAAAATCATATTTCTAGTACTGAATAGAAATACAAACATAGCAAGGACATATTGTGACAGCATACTGTGAATATGTATTTTACATGACCCACATACAGTACATCTCAAGATAGCTTGAAACAAAGGAAAAAGGTAAGGAATTACAGGTCAGTGTATTTGCATCCACACTCATGTGGGGAAGGATGTCAGTAACTAGCGGCCAGCACGGTGGCTCAGTTATTAGCAGTCTTGAAGCACTGGAGTCCTGGATTAAAATCCCACCAAGGACAACATCTGCAAGGGGTTTATGTGTTCTCCCTGTGTTTGTATGGGCTTCCTCCAGGTTCTCTGGTTTCCTTCCACAGTGCAAATGTGGTGCCCCTGCGGATCCAGTCGCCACAGAGGTACTGCACCCCAGCCAGAGGTGTAGTACCCCATTCTCGGGTAAGGAGACACTGACCGGTACACAGACGACCACAGCCAACACTACACCACTCTAGGTCAGGGTTAGGGCAAGATTGCTCCTAAGGGAGAGCACAGTCCCTGATCTTGTCTGGAGGGGAGGAGAAAAGGTAGAAGGGATGGGTGGAGAACAGAGTTTAGGGGAGCACCCAGGAAGTGGTAAAGTCAGGAAGGACATACGTTAGTGACATAGGACATGTGACAGGCAGTATAAAAGGACGAGTAGAAACATCTAGAAGGCAGTTGGTGGGTGGCTGGCAAGAGCTGCAGGAGTCTGTGAGGTTCGGAGAGTCTGTCAGAGAAGGACAAGCGCGAGTACGAGACGTCCTGGTGACTGGAGCCAGTGGGAGCTCATCCCAAGACCTGGGAGAGACAAGATCTGATGGTGGAGCCGAGAGAGAGAGGGTGCTCCTGAAGACAGGAAGGGTCCCAGGGACTCGGGTAGTGAGCAGTCCACCCATGGGTGCCTGCATCCACATTGACTGAGGCGGTGTGGAGGGGCCAGGCTGCATTGGAGGGGGACCAGCCCCAGACTAGTGAAGAATGACCAGGGTCAGCTAGCAACCCGGAGGGTGCGGTATCTTCAAGTGCCGTAGCCGAAATTGCACACACCCGCTGAAAAGGTGGCTACGTACAGTTCAAGGGATTGAGAGAGAAGTTGCCCAACAAAGGCCCGCAGACACTGGCTCGGGGCTCTGTGTGTGAGGTGCAGGGCAAGAGAGCGAAGCCAGCGCATAAAGAGACGACTGAGAGAGGACAATGGAAGGGGGTACCGGTTAAGTGGCACCAAGTTACCTGGGGGTTAGCTGGATCCCCTCCACCAAGAACTCAGTGCTCAGTGGGTTGTTGCAACAGTGACGATTATTGTAATCTGGAACAACGTAACTTTGAGTAAACATCTTGAGAGTGCACCCTGCTGTGTTTGTGAACTTTATTGCTGTGCCATCAGCCTCGAGCTGTAACATTAGTACCAACTCACCTGAGTAACATCTGCTGCCCTGGGGTTAGCCCAACCCGTGGAGAGCTTTCCAACTGAGCTGCATTGCCATCCACCCCAGAGGAACTGTATTGCAGCAGTGGTCATCAGTAGCTGCAACCCGCGGGTGGCGTCACAAGGACTATTATCTGTGAATCCCAAGTCCAGTAATCCCCTAAAACAACAAAAACTCTTCCTCTTTTAATTGACTGCTCAAGGTGGCCATGGACCGGGTCACACCACCGTGACATCCCCCAACAACATCAACAGACCCGGCACCGAGTATCCCACAGCCCCCACAGGGCGTGCCACAAAAACATAATGATAAGGAATTTAGATTGTGAGGCCTAATGGGGACAGTGGTGATCATGTCTGTAAAGTGCTATGGAATTAATAGTGCTATATAAGTAAATAAAATACATAATAATTAAATTACTATGTGAGACACACCAATGGACTCCTCAACCCTGAATGAGTAATGTTAAATAAAATAACTATATTTATAACATTTTGACTCAGTCTGCTCAGCTCTTCCTCCCCCACACATGCAGCCCAATGATTAAACTGCATTTTCAACTAGACAGTTTCCCATTAAGTGAAATGCTCAATCAGGGCATACTTTGACAATGAATTCAGAATAGAGAAAAGTAAATCAAACTGATGAAGACAGGCTTAATTAGATAGATGTGCTGCAGATTGCATATGAGCAATTTTTGTTTACTGTGTTAATGACATATTTAAATTTTTACAATTGTAGCTATTACGCATTCTGTCTGTCAGTAAAGGGTTTGCACTAGGCTACTCTGCTTCCCTGGTTTCTACTTCTAATGGTACCTTCACACGCCGCAATATCGCCTGGGAATCCTAAAGGCGATATGTCGCCCCGGAGCAATCGCCGTGAAATTGCCTCACAGTTGCGGCGTGTGATTGGGGAATTTCGCGGCGATAAAACGCCTGTCGCCTGATTCCTGAGCACTGCTCTGAAATCAGCCGTAATCCTGAAGGCGATATTTCTGTGTTGTGGCGTGTGATAGGGCGATAGTGATGTAATCAGCGTCGCCTATGATGTCCCATAGGCGTGCCACAGCGTGCTGTAGTCCGCGCCCCGTGTGAACTGATTGGTGTGGGCTACTGTGTTCCCATTGGCTATCGATTGACACCGCACCATATTTGATGAGCTGTCTGTCCAGCACCACACAATGGCAATGGCGTCATGTATTAGCTAGCCTTCCAGAGCAGGCTGACCAATCGGAACGCTGTTGCATTGTCCAATGGTGCGGTGTAAACCACTGCGGCACGCCTATCTCTTTGCCGCACTCAATATGTATGCCCACATTGCCTTTGGAATTGCGGCGTGTGAATTGGGGATGGGATTAGGCAGGATTGCTTCCGCTGTACATGAGGCGATTTCCGGAGCGACACATCGCTTTACTTTCAGGGTGCAATTGTGGTGTGTGAGGCCGCCATCAGCAATCTGGGGCGAGCATGAAAAACGTGCACGTTAGATCGCCTCATATCGCCAGCCGAGATTGCGGCGTGTGATGGTACCATCAGAGACTTGGCACTGCTGAGACTGCAGAGGAGGCCACTAATGTAGGAAATGGGCAGTAAACTGTAAAATTTGCAATTTCTCCATTCTTGGAAACGGAGAGGTAATAAGACGCAAATTGCAGCTGCTTGCTTTTACAAGTACTTTGCAATATTACGCATTTAAGAAGATAAGACTAGTCCTTTAAGTCTATAGTTCTTCATGTTCATTCAAAGCTTCCAATGCTGCAAAAGATATGTATTGTAATAAACAGCCTTAGTATCCCTATAACTGAGGGAGTGATACATCACCGGCGTTCCCCCCGGTGGTCTTCTAGAATCCTTTGGCTCCCTTCTTCTTTGTGTGTATAGTGCATCATATCATTAAAACCTTATCTTTATCCCCAGGCATGCCCTTAGATAACTGTGGATAGAAGATATTGATATATTTTAGGTTCAGATAACTATCATGACTGGAGATAACATGGTGATTAAAAATAATCTAGAGCCACTTTGCCGATCTTGCCACATATTCAGACATTTTCGCCTCATTAAAGTGCAGCCAGACTTCCTTTACAGGAACAGTAAGAGAAATAATGAAGCCATTATCTTGTTAGACAGAAATGTGCTGCAGTATAAGGCAAACCCTACAATTAGGTCAACATTTCCTCACTGCAGTCAACAGTTACATGTTCAGACTTCTGAAGCACGGAACGCCCAGTCCCCAGACTTACTGATATGTTTATGATGTACTTATCACGTATATTATGTACTTTATTATGTTGATTATTGTACTTTTCTATGTATGCCCCTTTTCACATGTAAAGCACCATGGAATAAATGGTGCTATATTAATAATAAATAATAATCATAATTACGTGACATAAAACATGCAGTTCAGCATTACATCAAAGGTGTACTACATTGCCCAGCAATGCTAATCCTGCTTCTCATAAATGGCATCACATCTGAGATGTTTTCAGAACTATTTTGAACACTAAGGGCCCTTTCACATCAGCGTTTTTTGAAATTCGCGGCAGATGTGGTGAAAAAACCGCATCTGCCGCGATTACCGCATACCAGCTGCACTTGCGGCGCGGTTGCGGTAAACGCCATGCAAAGTATAGGCGTACTTGCGGCAGGTGCGGCAAGTGCGGTTTTGCACTTGCGGCAGGTGCGGTCAGCCGCGGTTTTTTTTCGCGGCCGCACCTGCCGCAAGTGCAAAACCGCACTTGCCACACCTGCCGCAAGTGCAAAACCGCACTTGCCGCACCTGCCGCAAGTGCAAAACCGCACTTGCCACACCTGCCGCAAGTGCAAAACCGCACTTGCCACACCTGCCGCAAGTACGCCTATACTTTGCATGGCGTTTACCGCAACCGCGCCGCAAGTGCAGCCGGTATGCGGTAATCGCGGCAGATGCGGTTTTTTTCACCGCATCTGCCGCGATTTGGAAAAAACGCTGATGTGAAAGGGCCCTAAGAAGTACAACAAAGGTAGATGACTTTATTCTGAATGAATGCAAATTGGAAGCCTTAAATTCTATTATAAAAAGGTACTAGCTGTAGAGCCTGGCATGTCCATATATGGTCACAATGCTCATATATGGTAATACCACCCATGTATGGCAATATCGCCCATATTTGGTAAAGTATGTATGTGACTGTGTATGTATCATAGCCCTCCCAGTAGCCCTGCTCCTTCAAGCTCTGCTCCTAAACATAGCCCTTCCCCTCCTGGTAGCCGCACACTTTTCATAACACCACCCCCTTGTTAAACCCGTCCCTTCATACATCCACCCATCCACATAGTCCCAGGGGTGGGGCTATGTGGAGGAGGCGGGGATATGTGGAGATGCAGGATGTGGAGAGTCATGGCTACATGGAGTAGGTATGGTTATGTGGAATGGGGATGTTTAAATAGAGATGCAGGTTGCAAAGTGGGCATGGCTACCTGGAGTGGGCATGGCTACACAGTGAGGGTGGATGCTATATGAAGTGGGTGTGGCTATGCAAAGTGGGCACGGATATGCAGAGTGGGCAGGGCTATGTGGAGTGGGCAGAGTTAAACATACACACACACACACATACATACATACACACATACACTCAGCTTTAGATATTAAATTCTGGTTCATATGACTTTCAAGGACAGGTGTAGAAATCTCATGTATGACAGTAGAGAACCTTCTAGTGAATCTTCTAAACAATTCTCTTTGCTTAGTTTTCTGCTTCTGTCTTAAGATTTTCCTGAGGGTCATGACAATTCCAGCAACTCCAAATTTAGATTTTTTTTTCTTTTCTTGCTCTTAAAAAAAAAACAAAAAAGAAAATTAGAGGGAGTCTGCATTTTAAATGGGCTATACAGTGTTGTAGGGGACACAGCCCCTATAATAACCATAATAGCACTATACCGGTTACTGGCACAGTGCCTCAGAAAATATTTTTTATTTCTCATACAAGTTATGGGGCTATGGCGCATCCTTGGCATTGCCAAGTGTTTGGTTTCCCAGTTATGCCTTTCCATTTGCATGTCTGGATGCTGCCAGTGTGTGTGCGCATGCACACTGTCTGTGCTCCACTAGGCAAGTTCTTTTCCCTGACTTCTTTCTGCAGATGCTGCCCGCTACACTAATACACACGGAAATGTAGCAAGCGGATTCAGAAAACTATTTTCTGAAGCCGTCAAATACATTTTCAGATGCATTACTGTAACAAAGCACAGGAGATGCAGGAGAGGCAAGGTTCTGACTTACCACTGTTATCCTTATGCCTCTATAGCAGCCATCTTTGATGCAGGAGAAGCTGAACATTGGTGTCAGAAAGAAGAAAATGGAGGGCACCAGGTAGGATGACTATACAAATCAGATACATATAGTCACTTTTTAGTGCCAATTTAAAAAGCGTTTATGCTTCTTATTTTTTTAGATTTTAATAACACCTTTATATGGGTTGTCCAGTGTTCGGACAACCCTATCTCAATCCCCCATGGATCCTCCCATTAAAATCAAAGTGTTGGTGCAATTTCAGGCTATCCACTCACTCACCATCTTTTCAGGTAGCCGTTAAAAGTATCAACCACTGAGGACTCTCAGGTTCTAATATTTTTCTGAATACCCAGTGGTGTCTCTGAGAAGGGAGAGACACAAGAGATAACACCAGGGACCGGACTCTGTTAGCACTTCTAAGCTTTATATGTAACTGTTTTGAAGGGGACTACTAAGACAGGGCAAGTGAACTTCATGTGGTAGCATTCCGACTGCGAGACAGATAGTGCCATCTCCTCACGGGACATTTAAGTTGTGTACACTAGACTGTGGCTGTCCATACTCTCATTAGTTATTATTAGGTCCAGAAGCAGAAAAGCATCTCCAGCCTCATTCCCCGCTGGCCATACTGCTGGGGGCGGCAGGGAGCAGAGCACACAGAGATTCCTAACAGACCCTGCTAGTAATGCTTCTTCTCATGCTTCAAACATATGAGACCCTGATTTACACTCAAGCAGCTTACAACCTTGTGGTTCTGATCAGCCAGTCATCAATCCTGCAGTTATCCAATCCACTGATGTTCCCCTGGGTCTTGCGGAGCTGCCTGTTTGCGGACACCTGATATGATGTTAGACAAAACTAGAGATTTGCAGATGAGGATGAGTGACATGCCTACAAGGGCTGATAAGGAGGGCTATATCTCCCGCTTAGAGTTCCTATGTAGGGCCAAGATAGAGGGCATTAGTACATCTGTGGCTCACATTACTGAAAGAGTGACCCTACTGGAGGCTTCTAACACTACCCAGCTGGAGTCACAGGCAGGATTTCAGAGAACCATTGATCAGCATTCTGAATAAATCTCCCTCCTGTTTACCCTGATGGAGGACTCAGAAAACAGGGACTGGCGTAACAATATTCATGTCCAAGGTCTGCCGGAGGCCACGGAGCCTTTAGATCTAGCCGTGACACTCCAAGGCCTTTTTCATACCTTACATGACACACCTCAGGACACTGCCATTTTGTTTGATCTTGCGCACCGTGCTCTGAGACCGCAACCAACAGATGCCAACAACCCGAGGGACGTGATCTGCCGTGTCCATGAATATCATCTTAAAAAAGAAATTATGAGACAGGCCCGCATTAAGGGCTCGCTGGACTTTGATGGCACTGAAATTCATTTTTTGGCAGATTTGTCCCGGGCGACCCTTGTGATACGGTGCGCACTCAGACCGGTTTTAGAGGCCCTAAGAGAGAGATTTATCATACTCCTGGGGGTTTCCTTTTCAACTTCAAATTCGTAACCAGGAACCAAGGAACTTTCATCCTAAGAGAACCCCGGGACTTGGGAGCCTTCACCGAGGGTCTGGGCCTGCCTGAACTCTCCATCCCGGATTGGCCCCAGAATCTTTTCTCTCCCTCATGCGAGGGTGATAGTCATCGGCGATCATATTTGCCGTAAAGGTCCCATCGTCGTGGCTCCGTGAGGCCCCGTTCAGTTGAGCAATGATCACTCTACTCTGTTAATTACATAAACCTATCGGAATATCATCGCCTTAATGCAGTCTCATTAATGTTTGCGCCTCTTTTTAACTCGAATGTCTGATGTGCCTAGCGTATGTGGCCAATTCCCTTAGTTAATCTTGGAAGGGCCGATGACCCAATTTTCACTGTTAATGCTATGTTGGGTTATAATGTGTTCTTCGTGTGCTGTGCGGGGGAGGTATAGGGTTCGGACTTTGCATTTGGTAATGTGATATGATGTGCCTAGTTATAATTATCATTATTATCAGTATTATTTATTTTTATTGTTATTTGTATTTCATTTCTTATTAAGCACCCTAGGCGGAGCTGCTCCCCAGGAACCTTTTGAGCTTCATTGAAAGTTTCTCTTTTCATTAGGGTCACTTGTTGTTACAAGTCCAACCGGGTAGCCTTGGCAGTTCTGCTAAGTCGTTCCCAGGTACTTGTCCTCGCCCTAGGCTTGAGGACCTCGCCTGCCCTACGATAGGCTTCTCTGTTTCTGTTTTTTTTCTCCCTCTCTCTCACCCTATTTCTCTCTTTTCTCCTTTTCCTTCTCCCCTGTCCCCCTCCTCCCCACCTTCCCTCTTGATTTTCCTAGTGCTAACCACTGGCCAGTCAAGGCCACGCTAAAAATAGCTTCTCTGCATGTATGAGGCTTCAACATCCCACAAAAAGACGCTGAGATTCTTTATTGAATGCATAAAATGGGTGTACACATTCTCCTTCTTCAGGAGTCCCATTTTAAGATGGACAATTTCCTGGCCATAAGTAACTGTTACTTTCCAACTTGGTGCCATGCTCCCAATCCCTGCGCTAAATCAAAGGGGGTGAGTATAGCAGTTCATAAAAGTATTGCCTACTCTCTTCAGAGGATGGAGATTAATGAGAATGGGAGATTTCTTTTTTTGAAACTCTCGATAAATGACCACTTGTACACAGTTGCTAATTGTTATCTTCCTAATAAAGAACAAGCTGAGATGGGAATGCGCAACCTCAGGAAGCTGGAGTTGTTCACACAAGGCCAGTTGATCCTCGGAGGGGACTTCAATCTTGTGATGGATCGGAGGACTGACACGTGGGCAGGTAAGTCTGCACTTTCACCCAAACAAATTGGTGCCTTAAGGGCAGCTTTATTTCATAGCAAAACTGTAGATATTTGGTGCACTCTCCACCCGTCAGAGATTTCACACATTTCTTGGAGGTAGACTCCTCGTATAATCGTATAGACTATTTTTTTATTAGCCACCAATTGCTCAAGTGGGGACCCACTGCTTCCATCGGCTCCATGACCTTGTGTGATCACGCTCCCATATTCTTGACAATTTGCACCCCTAATTCACCACACCGAGTTTGGCATTGGAGGCTCAATTCTAACCATCTGACAGATGTGGGGACGACACGCGCAGTTAAATCCACAATGGCAGACTTTTTGCTACACCATTCTGAAGAAGAGACTCCACTGCCGACTCAATGGGAAGCCCTTAAGTGTATGATTAGGGGTGTCCGGATCAGGGAGGGAGCCAGACTGAAAAAAGAGAAAGCCACCCAGATCACAAACTTGTTCGTGCAAATTCAGATATTGGACCAGACACAAAAAAACGACCCTAAACCTGATGTACTGTTGTCCCTAAACAAATTAATAAACAACTTACAGTTACTTCTTTCGCCGCTACTGTATACTCTGGTTATGGAACATCTGGCCATAGCTTTGAGACAAAACTCGAACATACATGGGCTGCAGGTGAACAGGAAATCCCATAAGTTGGCGTTATACACTGGCGATTTAATGCTCTATGTCACTAACTCCAAAATTTCACTTCCTCTCAATTCTTCTAGAATTTGATCTATATAGCCAAGTCAGTAATTTTAAAGTTAATCCCACAAAATCTGAAATTTTAAACATTACTATTCCGTCAGAGCGGGGGCGACGTCTCCAGGCTTCCTTCCCCTTTAAGTGGTGTTTCTCCTCCTTGAAAAATCTGGGAATCACACTCTCCACAGATTTATCACAATTATTTGACCTGAACTATAAGCTGCCACTTCAGCGGATTGTTTCGGACTTAAATGCATTTGAGAAAAGGGAACTTTCTTGGTTTGGGAAAATATATGTTTTAAAAATAGGTATTCTTCCAAAGCTCTTGTATCTGTACAGGCACTCCCAATTGCCATCCCAAGAGCCTTTTTCCTGCAACTCAGGAAGGTCTGTTGTAATTGTGTGTGGAAATCACATAAGCCTCGTTTGACCCATAGAATTCTAACCAGACCTAAAAGAGTAGGAGGCACCGGCCTACCCGACTTCCATTTATATCATTCTGCATCCACCCTCATCAGAAATGTGGATTGGTTTAGTGGGGCTGGTGAGAAGCAGTGCGTTTCCATAGAAGAACATCTACTCCAGTGGTCAAACAACCAAAAAATTTAGTTTTCTCTGCATTAACGCGAGACCTCTTAGTGATCTGGGACGGCATGAATCGAAACTTTAAACTTTCAAGGCTTTGGGGCCCTTTGACCCAAATTTCTGACAATCCAGATTTCCCACCAGCAGTCAGGACACAGATTTCTGAGCTGGTCCTCAGCCAGTAGGTCGAGAGTCCTACAGGCTCTATTGGGGGGCGCCCTCTCTCCCAGCTATATCAGAATTCCGTTCACTTTTTCCTAATTTCCAGATACTGTGCTTTAAATATCTGCAGCTGCGGTTATATATCTTCTCTTCTTTTACCGACTCTTACATTTCATCTGCCCTAATTTAGCCTGAATTTCTCCATTTATCATTTTGATTGTACTTAGTTTGCTAAAGGTACCTTTACACGCCGCTACAACAGGATGGATACAACCCGCTACTTCACGTGCACGAGCACGCCCAAACGGTTACAAACGGGAAACGCACCACCTTTACACACCGCCACAAGGTGCGCTACGCTACGTTACATCTACAGCTAGATACATCGCCGGGTGTCTCAAGTAGCCATCTTACCTCATTTACACACCGCTACAACAAGCTAATATGGGCGGACCTGGTGCAGCAGGGACAGCACATAGACGTGCCACAAAGCAATAACATCATGATTGGGCAGGCATCGCAGGAGGCTGTTTAATACATGACGCTCGAGCAATTGTGTAGTGTGACTGGTCAGCTCCTTAAATATGCCTCCCTATGCAGTGACTACCAATCGTCATGCAGGAGCTTCCTCCAATGATCGCTGAAGGAGCGCGGTATCCCGGAGCCTGTGTCACGCCCCAGCTACATACCAGGTACATCGCCTGGTGTATAGACATCCCTTCTGTAGCTTCTTTACACGCCGATACAGCTCGCTGCAATCGGCTTTGTAGCCACCTGTTTCAGAGTGTTGCTCGGAAACAGATGTATCTGTTGCCGGCTGCCTCCTACCGTCTTCACACGCCGCTACTACGGGCTATATTGAAGACGCAAGCTACGATCGTAGCCTGTAGCGGGTTGTATCCATCCTGTTGTAGCGGCGTGTAAAGGTACCTTAAGAGCTATTTAGTTGTTGTTTTTTTTAGATACTCATAATCGTCGTGTCAGTTGTAAATATTTGGTTATTTTATTTCTTCGACTTATGTCTTTTGTCTATATTGTTTTTCTCTTATATTATTTATTTCTTCTCTGAATTTGTATACTATGCATTCATTATATTTATAATTTATGTATATGTTGAAATTCTTTCATCTCAACTTACTTTTGTTGTTTCCTTGTTGACTAATAAATATATCTTTAAATATATCTTCTCTTCTTCATCTCCTGCATCTCTCACAAGCGACTGTTCTCCTTTGAGATGATATTGCAACAAGAACAAACTCCGACTCATTTGATCTCGCGTCTATATTCAATTTTAAGATCTAGTGATGACATACGTTCCTGATGGTATGTGAGGGAGAGGGAAAGGGAGCTGGACACAGAGTTCACTGAGCAGGACTGGAACAAATTGTTCCTTTGTACCCACAAATTGCCATTGGCTTGCTTGCAAAACACAGGAGACCAATTTCAAAATTGTTTCTAGGTGGTATAAATGTCTGCGGGAATTGCATAGGATATATCCGGCCATACCAGACCTATGCTGGAGATGCAACAATCATGCATGTTTTATGGTTCATCTGTGGTGGTCTTGTTCCCTGATTCTCAATTTGTGGAAAAAAGTTTTTCAAATCCATCAACATGTCACAGGTGAAGAGACAGAGTGTTCCCCTTGGATTGGTTTACTGTCCATGATCCCGGGTCCATTCAGGACAGTTAAAACAGGGCTACTTAGACATTGTATCTCTGCACTTAGAACTCTTAGACCAAGAAAGTGGAAACTACCAGTGGCACCTAGTGTGCCTGACTGGGCCTGGGAGATGGACTCTATCTGCAGGATGGCAGGAGTGGATTATGTTTTCATGAAACTCCTGAATACTTTAGTCTTTTAATCACTTAAATTGTTGATCGGAATTAGTTCCTAATTGGAAGTAACGGTGCTCAGGCAAGAGAAGGGTTTCTGTAGGCCCCTTCTTTGTTGTGTTTATTGCAGAAAGAGCTGGAGGTCATGTGGTCCCGCTCATTAATTTAGTGTAATATGCAATATATCCCCCTGTCTATCAACAGTGGGGGCAGCAGAGCATATTGCATTACATCAAGGGTACTCGCCCCCCCATCATAGTATCTGGCCCCCATGCTGCGACACACATCTAATCAACAAACCATTTACATTACCTTTCCAGTACATCCCTGCAGGCATCGCCTCCGGTCTTCCTGCTTGTGCCGACATCATGTCATATGACCAGTGCAGCAGTGACATCATCGCTGCGCTGGTCACATGATGTCGGCACAAGCAGGATAACCAGAGGACACGGCGGTGCCTGTAGGGATTTGACGGAAGATAATTGTTTGTAAATTGTTTGTTGTTTTAATGTGTGCAGCAGCAAGGGGGCCACATACTATGATGGGGGTGGGGCTATATACAATGTTGGGTGCCAGGTGCCAGCATGGGGGGGCTATATACATTGAAGGGGGGCATTTCCCAGCAGTGGGGGCTATATATAATGATGGATGGCATGTGCCAGCATGGGGAGTTATAAACACAGGTGGGGGCATGTGACAGCATGGGTAGTATAAATAAACATGGGGGCACGTGCCAGCATGGGCGGCTATATACAACGATGGGGGGCATGTACCAGGATGAAGGGGTTATATACAATGATGGGGGCCATGTACCAGGATGAGGGGGCTATATACAATGATGGGGGCTATATAAAGTGATGAGGGGCCATATACTATGATAAAGGGCTATATACAGTGATGAGGGGCTATATACTATGATGGAGAACATATACAGGGATGAGGGGCTATATATCAGGATGGGATAGGCTATATACAGTGATGGAGGGTGACTATATAACAGGATGTGAGCTATATACCATGATGGGGGCTATATACCAGGATGAGGACAGATAAACCAGGATGGGGGCTATATACCAGGATGGGGTGCTATATACCAGGATAGGGACAGGCATACCAAGATGGGGACAGATATACCTGGATGAGGGACTGTGGCATTTCCCACCCTAGGCGTAGACTCGAGTCAATAAGTTTTCCCAGCTTTAGAGGTAAAATTAGGGGCATCGGCTTATACTCGAGTATATACGGTACATGTCTTTATCTTATTTAATAATAATATAGAGCAAGTGATTTTAATAAACTTTCTAATATACTTCATTAGAAAATTCTGGTTACAAACCATTCATAATCCTTCTACACAGTGTCCCAACTTCAGTTTATGTGAAGCAGACACATGTTAATTATTAGTCACATCCGTCTTCAGTGAATACAGACATGTAAAGGCCAGTTTACACTTTGCGATGTCCCAGCGACCCGACCAACAATCGGGATCGCTGGGACATCGCTATCTGATCGCTGTCACTGTCACACAGGCAGACTCACCAGCGCTTAGCCACCCGTGTAATCACCTCCACATCATGGAGTATTCTTTTCCACGGTATCGAGGTCCCGCTACGCTGGGGTAAGCAGGAGAACGCTGGTAACCAGGATAAACATCGGGTTACTAAGCGCAGCGCTCTGCTTAGTAACCCGATGTGTACCCTGGCTACCAAGCACAGCGTGCTGGTAACCAGGGTACATACTGGGTTACTAAGCAAAGTGCTGCTCTTAGTAACTCGATGTTTATCCTGGTTACCAGCGTTCTCCCACTTAGTAGCCCGATATGTACCCTGGTTACCATCAGGTCGCTGCCCCTGTCACATATGCCGATCCATGCTTGATAGCGGAAGACCAGTGACCGAAAAACAGCCCTGGCCATTCCGCAACGATCAGCGGGTTGATAGCTGATCGTTACGGGATGTCACATACAGCAACGTCGTTATGAGGACACTGCAACGTCACAAGTTGCAATGACATCTTTAGCGATGTCGCTACGTATAAACTGGTCTTAACAATGTTGCAGATTAGGCTGAGATAATAGCACAGTTGCTAAGCAATGTCAGAGTTCAGGATCATGTCAAACTAGTTTGTGCCAGTAAGATCTGTCACGATCTATGTTAACCCCATGTCTGCTGCCTCCACACAGCTCAGGATCTCTCTTGTCCCTTTCTCTGCTATCACATCACATTGCACTAATCCCTATCAGATGCTGGTCACACCCACAGAGCCATAAAATGCAGTTTTTTAAAGACCACGGAAAAATGTGAGAAAACATGTTATATGGCAGAAAAAAACATTATCTTAGCTGCTGTGTGACCCATCATTAACAAACAGTGCAGTTTTTTTTTTTTTTTTTTTTTCAATGACATGACATTTACACTTTAAGCTCAACCAAATCTCGAGCCCACAGTAATAATCCAAGTTAAAGTTAGAAAAGATGTGAAAATAGTATAGCAATTTTAAGTAATGATGAAGACAGTACTGAATCTAGGAAGTCAATGGCAACAATGGGGCAGAGTAAACAGAGGGCCCCCATAGCCCTCATAGCTTGTGGCACAGACCACCCACTGACTCCCCTCATTACATCACTGTCTAGCAGAAAAGTAAATTAATATACTGTATACATCATAATGTAGCTAATTATGTCTGATTAAGGGTCCTTTCACATCAGCGTTTTTTGCTGATCACGGCAGTTGCGGTGAAAAAAACGCAACTGCCGCGATTACCGCATAACAATGTCTGTGGGGCTTGCGGTAAGTGTGTGGCAGGTGCGGCAAGTGCGGTTTCGCCACTTGCCGCAGGTGCGGGGCCGCACTTGCCGCACCTGCTGCAAGCCCCATAGATATTGTATGGGGCTTGCCTCAAGTGAACCCCAAGTGCGGCCATTATGCGGTAATCGCGGCAGTTGCGTTTTTTTCACCGCAACTGCCGCAATCAGCGTAAAACGCTGATGTGAAAGCAGCCTAAATCAGTCAAATAAATCCTGCAAAAGTCATAGCTAAAGTGTACACTTTGAGATTCCAAAATGTAAACTTACCATACATTGGATTTTAAAGAATAAATATCTCTTAAATCCTCTATCACTTCAGAGCCTCTGCTCCAATGGTCCCTGCCAATTCTGAAACATGTTGTCATCCTATCCATGATTCTTGTGAGCTCTGCAGCCAGACCTCAGCAGTAACGTTTGCATCTATGTACATGTGAGAGATAAAGCTAGTAATTGATTGAAGTGATGAAGTTAATAATGAATGTGATGTCGTCCCTTCCGGTACCAGCAGTCATTACTGGAGGGTCTCTGACTTCAAAAATAAGTAATGCCTATTTCTTCCAATTAGAATGTTCCCTACTCTTTGGCCACTTTTGAAAAATTCCAGACAACCCATTAAAGGAAAACTGTTAGGGCAAAAATCCATATGTAACAGCTATTATTTTCTTACTCCTTGCTCTAAACTCTATTGATGTATTTCTTTTATTTATATTCCCCTCCTATCCTTCTAATAAAGAGATTCATTAAATCTGTTACTCACAGTGAATGATCTACTTAGTTCTCTGCTGTCCACTCCCCATAGCATGAATATGTATGTCACATCACTGCACAGGAGATCAGTGGGGGGGTTATATTCTCCTCTCTGCTCTCTGTGTCTGCAGCATCCCAAGAGGTCAAATACAACACAGAAACTGTCACAGCAGGGATGCCTGCTTGGACAGTCCTCAGTAGTTGATACCTTTTAATGGCTAACTGAAAAGATGATAAGTAAAGCAAGGTTTCGGGACACTACGGCCTTTTCATCAGGCTAATAATGACACAAATTCTGAAGACACACACATATATACATAAGCAGGGTAGGATAATGCAGTAAATACGACAGGTGACGTAAAGCGGAAAGCAGAGTCAGTCTTTGGAGGGGGAGAGGAGCTGGGGAGGTAAAAACAAAATTCCGAGATAAGAAGAACAGATAGAACAATAATACAATGATTAGTGGTCTGTGGAGACCTGAAAACTCCTCAGTGAGAGTAGAAAGCTATAGATCCATGTGAGACAGTTCACGTAAGAAGTGTGAAATGTTCATTGTCTTCTAACTGGGGTCTGTTGGAAGATGTGATATCCCCAAATGCCCTTTCAATTGGTATAAAAAGGCATGAATCTATGTGAGACACTCAATCCTGTTTTGAATGAATGTGTCAAAGGTCGTTATCAATTTGTATTCACAAAATCTTCTCTTTCTGAGATTTGAAGTTACTTTTTAAAATGTTTATACCGTGTTAGCCAGTAGATAGAAAAATATTAGAATCTGAGAGTCCTCAGTGGTTGATAACTTTTAATAGCTAACTGTTAGCCATTAAAAGGTATCAACCACTGAAGGACTCTCAGATTCTAATATATTTCTATCTACTGACTAAGGGCCCTTTCACATCAGCGTTTTTCGTAATTCGCGGCAGATGCGGTGAAAAAACCGCATCTGCCGCGTTTGCCGCATAACGGTTCCACTTGCGGCACGGTTGCGGTTTTTTCCATAGGAAGTATAGGGGGACTTGCGGCAGATGCGGCAAGTGCGGTATTGCACTTGCGGCAGGTGCGGCAGAGAAAAAAACCGCGGCTTACTGCGGTTTTTTTCTCTGCCGCACCTGCCGCAAGTGCAATACCGCACTTGCCGCATCTGCCGCAAGTCCCCCTATACTTCCTATGGAAAAAACCGCAACCGTGCCGCAAGTGGAACCGTTATGCGGCAAACGCGGCAGATGCGGTTTTTTCACCGCATCTGCCGCGAATTACGAAAAACGCAGATGTGAAAGCACCCTAACACGGTACAAACATTTTTTACGCTTTGAGAAACAAATGGGAGTCTAGATAAAATAAGGCATACCTGCAATCGCTCTCTCCCTGCGTCCTCAATAGAATAGATCTTCTAAAAGTGAAACCACAGTGCCCGGAGAGCAGAGGGAGGAGGGAGCTTCTGAGAGGGAGTGCATAATTACATGACAGTTTACACAGCAGCTGGGCTATTCCTGCTTTCATATAATGGAGAGGAATAATCCAGGAGCTCCCTGCAGGGTCTGAGAATGCTTGATCACATGGAAACTACAAACGGTACAATAATGATTTTACATGTTTTTAAAAGGTCTGCCCTGGCACTAATCAAGGGTACTATTAATATCATACTGAAAAATGTCCAGACAGTGTCCCTTTAATATAATTGAAAATGTCACTTCAATACTGTAAAAATGCTTGATATGTGCACAAAAGCTTGAAAAAGGAAATCATACTAAAAATAGCCGACTCCATTCATAAAACGCAGGCTACATCATGGGCAGTGCCTTATGTTCACAGTTTAGAAATGCTAGGTCACATCTTAAAATTATTACTACTGGCAATTTTGTTGTTCTTTATCCATCAAGACTTCCTTCAAAGATTTATTAGAAATACAAGAAAAAAGTTACCTGTTGTTACAATTCTCTTAAAAGGAGCGCAAATCCATCATAGCAGCTAATGGCTGAAAAATTCCCACTGGGCTGGAAATCACTGTGTTCAGTTCCATAAATAGCAGAGGAATGACTCTTTATTAAAGAACACATACAACATCTCTGCTGGAGGATGCACTTTACTGACAATTTCTCAGGATGAGAGTGATCTTTGAAACCACAACGTTCCCTGCAGAAAGACGATCAGAGCTTGATTGTTTTTAGATAGAATCATCACGTCATCCACTGCTGGATAACAGTCATATGTGTCCAGCAGCCATTGTAGGGAATCTATCAGCTGGTTTATGCAACCTCATCTAAGAGCAGCATGATAAAGGCAAAGAAGCCCTGAATCATTATGGGTTACTTAGTTTGCTGGGTGCAGCAGTTCTGACACAATGAATGTTTTTAGATTTAGTAATGCAGCAAGGCTCAAAAAGCTGCCCCTATCCATACCAGGCTCTGCATACAAAGTCTATAGATAATGAGAAGCTGCTAATCACAGCAGGGCGCATGCTCGACATGGGCTCATGTACTGCTTAAGGCTGCTTTCACATCAGCATTTTTTTTAAATCGCGGCAGATGCGGTGAAAAAAACGCATCTGCCGCGATTACCGCATACCGGCTGCACTTGCGGCACAGTTGTGGCAAGCCCCATACAATGTATGTGCGGGCTTGCGGCAGGTGCGGCAAGTGCGGTTTTGGCACTTGCGGCAGGTGCGGCCGCGAAAAAAAGCGCGGTCAGCCGCGGTTATTTCGCGGTCGCACCAGCTGCAAGTGCCAAAACCGCACTTGCCACAAGCCCGCATATACATTGTATGGGGCTTGCCGCAACTGTGCCGCAAGTGCAGCGGTTATGCGGTAATCGCGGCAGATGCGTTTTTTCACCGCATCTGCTGCGATTTACAAAAAAAACGCTGATGTGAAAGTACCCTAATAGGCCACTTTAACACACACAGATATCTGTGACCAACTTCTGAACAGATCTCTGGTTGCAGTGAAATCATGGACACATTGTTCCATTGTACACAGCCACAAAATGGAACAATGGGTCCATGATTTCACTGCAACCAGAGATCTGCGAACTATCTCTGCACAATTATCTGTGTGTGTAAAGTGGCCCTTAAGGGCCTGTCACACGTGTCAATGTCGCCCGCGATATCGCTCATGCGTCACAAATTATTAATCGCCTGAGCGATGTGGAATTATCGCAGGTAAGATGTCACACGCGTCAATATGACCCAGCGATGCGGTGATGTCGCCATCTTGCGAGCGATTTTATTTAGTCGCTTGTACGATGTCAAAATAGAAAATACGTCGCTGAGTTTAGTGTCACACGCAGCGATGCACAAGGTCTACTGAGCGATGAGCGACAGGTTTTACATCTGGCAGTGAAACCTGTGATCGGCGATCAGCGACATATCGCTGGTTGCATCGCTTGGTCACACGCTTCAATGTCGCTCCTGCGTCACTTTTACGTCGCTCGAGCGACTGAAAATCCGTGACGTACGAGCGACATTGACAGCGATATCGACGCGTGTGACATACCCTTTAGTCCGAGCAATGATAAACTACTGGTGCTAAAACAAACATTGCAGGTAAAAACACTTTGTTTTAAGTGACGTATCACTGAATTCTTTATGTTAACCCTCACAGCATGCGGCCTTCAGATTAGATAGCAAAAACCTTCTGACAGATTCCCTTTCAAGAACTTAAAGCTCCCGTCACACATAATGAGATTATTAGCGAGCTCGTTGTAACGTCACAGGTTTTGTGACGTAACAGTGATCTTGCTACGTGTGACACTTAGCAGCGATCAGGCCCCTGCTGTGAGATCGCTGATCATTACAAAGTGCTCTGGGTCATTTTTTGGTCGTTGTGCTCTTGCTATGAACGCTGCATCGCTGTGTTTGAAAGGGACAACGACCAACGATCTCAATACTACACCCAAGAGTGACAATTCCCAATGACCTCTGTATCGTTCCGGATCATTACTGAAGTCGCTGGTGAGATCTGACTGTTTGACATCTCACCAGCGACCCCAAAGTGACGTACCAGTCATCCCTACCAGGACGTATCATTGTCGGGATCGCTGGTATGTTGCTACATGTGACGGGACCCTGAGTCATTCACAATGCATGTATACACAAAGGTAACCTTTATATACAGTTGATAAAAAAGTCTAACCACCTGAAAATGCCATGTTTTTATCATGTTAAAAAATCATGGCAAGAAGAATAATTTCAGACCTTTTTCCAGATGACCTATGCTGCCGATAACAAAGGAAGACTATGCAAACAGGAAAATCTCAGGTAATTAAGAGGGTGTTCTATAATTGTCTCTTGAGCAGATCTGAGCTATGCAGTCTCTTTATGTCCTGATTTATGGCCAGTTGGGCATTTCTTCTTGAGTGATAGTTTTGGTCTGAAGAACCGTAGTATTAGAATGACAATAAAACTCAGCACAAGCAGTACCGTACCACCACTGGTAGCACACCACACTATTACTATGGGGCCCATGAGCCAGAGAGTCCCAGTGTAATGGCCACTTTACACACACCAACTTATCTGTCCAACTTCTGACCAACTTACTGGTTGCAGTGAAATCATGGATACATTGTTCCATTTGTACACAGCCACAAAATGGAGCAATGTGTCCATGATTTCACTGCAACCAGTAAGTTGGTCAGAAGTTGGACAGATAAGTTGGTGTGTGTAAAGTGGCCCTAAGCGCTGACACTGGGTCCCCCTCACCCATGGGCCCCCCTACCGATAATTGCATTTTTTGTATCGGGATTGAAAGCATGAAAGCAATGATGAAAGAGCATGCAACATTCCCTCTCTCATTATTCTCCTGCTCTGCATGCGTTCTAACGTCTCTACACAGTGGAGCACGATGACGTCACTACTGCTCGCCGCTGTGCTGAGATGTGCAGAGCGCAGGATGCAGTGGAGCAGATCAAAGAAGCAGAGACTGAGGAGAGATGAGTATTTATTTATTTGAGGCCAGAGAACTATGAAGACTACATTAAATGATATGGGGCTGCATTAAACAATATGGGGGCTCCATTGAATGATTTGGGGATTCTATTAAATGATATGGGGCTGTATTAAATTATATGGGGGTATACATAACGATAGTGAAATACATTAAACTACATGGGGCTGCATTAAACAATATGGGAACTGCATTAAAAAATATGGAGATGCATTAAAGGATGTGGGGCTCCATTAAAGGATATGGGGGCTGTATTAAACGCTATGGGGCTGTATTATAATATAAGAAGAAATATGGGTGCTGCATTATATTGTAGGGAGGACTATGGAGGTGCATTATACTATAAGGAGAAATATGAGGGTGCATCATAGTGTATGTAGGACTAAAGTTGTGGCCAAAAGTATTGACACCCTTGCAATTCTGTCAGATAATACTCAGTTTCTTCCTGAAAATGATTGCAATCACAAATTCTTTGGTATTATTATCCTCATTTAATTTATCTTCAATGAAAAAACGCAAAAAGAATTGTCCTAAAGCCAAATAAGATATAATTCCACACCAAACATAAAAAAGGGGGTGGAAAAAAGTATTGGCACTGTTAGAAAAATCATATGATGCTTCTCAAATTTGTGTTATTAACAGCACCTGAGGACTTGAGAAACCAAATTGTGAGGAAGCATGAGCAATCTCAAGGCTACAAGTCCATCTACACAGACCTGAATGTTCCTGTGTCTACCGTGCGCAGTGTCATCAAGAAGTTTAAAGCCCATGGCACTGTGGCTAACCTCCCTAGATGTGGACGGAAAAGAAAAATTGATGAGAGAGTTCAATGCAAGATTGTGCGGATGGTGGATAAAGAACCTTGACTAACATCCAAACAAGTTCAAGCTGCCCTGCAGTCCGAGGGTACAACAGTGTCAACCCGTACTATCCGTCGGCGTCTGAATGAAAAGGGACTGAATGGTAGGATACCCAGGAAGACCCCACTTCTTACCCTGAGACATAAAAAAGCCAGGCTGGAGTTTGCCAAAACTTACCTGAGAAAGCCTAAAACGTTTTGGAAGAATGTTCTCTGGTCAGATGAGACAAAAGTAGAGCTTTTTGGGCAAAGGCATCAACATAGAATTTACAGGAGAAAAAAAGAGTCATTCAAAGAAAAGAACACGGTCCCTACAGTCAAACATGGTGGAGGTTCCCTGATGTTTTGGGGTTGCTTTGCTGCCTCTGGCACTGGACTGCTTGACCGTGTGCATGGCATTATGAAGTCTGAAGACTACCAACAAATTTTGCAGCATAATGTAGGGCCCAGTGTGAGAAAGCTGGGTCTCCCTCAGAGGTCATGGGTCTTCCAGCAGGACAATGACCCAAAACACACTTCAAAAAGCACTAGAAAATGGTTTGAGAGAAAGCACTGGAGACTTCTAAGGTGGCCAGCAATGAGTCCAGACCTGAATCCCATAGAACACCTGTGGAGAGATCTAAAAATGGCAGTTTGGAGAAGGCACCCTTCAAATATTAGGGACCTGGAGCAGTTTGCCAAAGAAGGATGGTCTAAAATTCCAGCAGAGCATTGTAAGAAACTCATTGATGGTTACCGGAAGTGGTTGATCGCAGTTATTTTGGCTAAAGGTTGTACAACCAAGTATTAGGCTGAGGGTGCCAATACTTTTGTCTGGCCCATTTTTGGAGTTTTGTGTGAAATGATCAATGTTTTGCTTTTTGCTTCATTCTCTTTTGTGTTTTTTCATTGAAGACAAATTAAATGAAGATAATAATACCAAAGAATTTGTGATTGCAATCATTTTCAGGAAGAAACTGAGTATTATCTGACAGAATTGCAGGGGTGTCAATACTTTTGGCCACAACTGTATGTGGTGCAATATACTATATGGAAGATTATAGGTGTGCATTACACTATATGGAGGACTATGGAGGTACATTATGATACATGGAGGACTCTTGGGGGTGCATTATACTATATGGAAAAATATTATTATTATTATTATGGAGAAATATGGGTGTGCATCATACTATAGGTACCACTATGTTTGTATTTGGAGGACTATGGATGTGCATTACACTATATGGAGGAATATGGGGGCTACATTATCATATATGGAGGAATATGGGGGTGCATTATAATACATGGAGGACTCTTGGGGTGTGTTATACAATATGGAGCACTATGAAGGCTACAGCATTATACATGGATTATGGGGGTGCATAATAATAAAGGACTATGGGAGTGAGTTATATTATATGGAGTGCTATGGGGTGCATTTTACTATACGGAGGACTTTGTGTGGCATATTATACTATATGATATGAGGTAAAAAGGTATGATAAAATGAGCGCTAGGGACAGAAACAGGCACTGGGCTCTTATCGATTATTACCTTTCAAATTTATTGTGAACAGTAGAAGTTATGGGTCTCCTCGCCACAACATGTTTCGACACTGAAGGGGTCTTTATCAAGTGGATCCATTGGTGCTTCAATAAGAGGAAAATAAGGGCTGCAAATTTGCATGATATGCTATTATGTGACCAACTCATTTTATTTGGGGGAGCCAATTAGAATTTCTACAATGTGGTCCCATGATTTTTATGTACACCCCAGATCACAAGTTCTGCTGGAACATATTCAGCTATCAGGGGTTAGTTGGGAGTATACACTGTTATCAGTATTTACTCATAGAGATAACAGGACATTTGAGCAAGCACACAACTCAAGATAGGAGATCTGAGAACTGTGATTAGGAGATCATCTATGGGAGCAACCAAAGCTGGGGGATGGTGATATTGCAAGATGAATAACAGTAGCTTGTCAGGAGATGAGAGGGAAGAGGAGCAAAATGAGCAGCTAATTGCTGCATAGAAATTAATATGCTGGAGAGAGGTGGCCTGGATGTTAGGAGTTGACTTAATGCCTGGAATGTAACTACTGAACACTCTTGGCCAGGGTCTAACAAGCTTATACTCACACCCTCCTCTCCATCAAGTATGCCTCTAAATTACACTATCATCTGTGATATCAGGATTACACAACTATCCAGACCAAATGTTGATATTTTTTTGCAGATAATTTAATTTCATATGAAGAATTATGAAATCTAACAGATGAAAACTTTTAAATTATAGGCCGTCATATTATGAATATTATTTTGTGACAAAATTAGGACTTCACTGGAATGGATATCCCTTTAAACGGTTGGACATATGCAACGAAAATAAGATTCTTGTCTCACAATCAAACTTAATCATGTTACCAACTTTGATGCTTTTTTTTCCTCTTTCTATACCTTTTCAATGATAATATTTAAAAACTATACAAACGTGGGGATGTGATAGAGAGTAAGTGTAGGATGTTCTTAATATTTATGTGTCATTCCATGCACAATGTGTAGAGAGGCATCAGGGGTGGACTGGCCCAGGTGACATGGTGGCATCTGGGGGGCAGATCATCTATGGGAGCAACCAAAGCTGGGGGATGGTGATATTGCAAGATGAATAACAGTAGCTTGTCAGGAGATGAGAGGGAAGAGGAGCAAAATGAGCAGCTAATTGCTGCATAGAAATTAATATGCTGGAGAGAGGTGGCCTGGATGTTAGGAGTTGACTTAATGCCTGGAATGTAACTACTGAACACTCTTGGCCAGGGTCTAACAAGCTTATACTCACACCCTCCTCTCCATCAAGTATGCCTCTAAATTACACTATCATCTGTGATATCAGGATTACACAACTATCCAGACCAAATGTTGATATTTTTTTGCAGATAATTTAATTTCATATGAAGAATTATGAAATCTAACAGATGAAAACTTTTAAATTATAGGCCGTCATATTATGAATATTATTTTGTGACAAAATTAGGACTTCACTGGAATGGATATCCCTTTAAACGGTTGGACATATGCAACGAAAATAAGATTCTTGTCTCACAATCAAACTTAATCATGTTACCAACTTTGATGCTTTTTTTTCCTCTTTCTATACCTTTTCAATGATAATATTTAAAAACTATACAAACGTGGGGATGTGATAGAGAGTAAGTGTAGGATGTTCTTAATATTTATGTGTCATTCCATGCACAATGTGTAGAGAGGCATCAGGGGTGGACTGGCCCAGGTGACAGGGTGGCATCTGCCCCCAGGCCGGTGGTATATTCCTTTAGGGCCGCCCAGTTAGTGAGAGTGTCTGCGGGACTCGGGACAGTAGCGGAGGCTGGAGCCAGCCGGCAGGTGAAGGTGAGTTAAGGAGCACACAACAGCTTCCACAACCCCCCCTCCTGCTCCTCACTCGGCACCAGCAGCCCCCTCTCTTCCCCCGGTCCTTACCCTGGCCACAACAGTACCACCAACACCCCCAACACCCCCTCACCGTCCTTGCCCAGGCTGGTCAAAGCTGACTGCCACCCGGGGCAATATCAGCCAGCCAGCCCCTGAGAGGCATGCAGGCAGCTTCTTAGCAATCCAGAGAATTATACAAAATAGACCATTATATCAAAGAGTTAGTGCAGCTTATGTAGATAGATACAGTCACTTAACACAACTGCAGAAGACACAATAGTATATGTTTATATGTATAATACTTCAAACATAAGAAATTCTTATCTAAATAGTCAATGCTATTTTAATGCACAAATATAAATGCATATTGTGGCCTACTTTTTTCCCCCAAGTACTTATTTTTATTCGAAAACTTGCTGTTTTTCTACAATGTATTCATAGCGTAAATATTACAAATTTCATAGAAGCTGCACAAGTTGACTTAGTGGTTGGAATAAGGAAAAGCCAGGGGGGAGTCTCATATAATGATGGATTTGAATTGCATTAAAAATGGATGTCAGCAGGTACTAAAAGCTCACGAACAGCAGGAAACATGTACACTACTATAGACCACTTATTTATCAAGGAATAAGGAGTGACTCAGCAGCTATATTCATGCAGCCCCTACGAACTTAGTGTTGCCCAGCTTTACAAAGTACAAAGTATTTTGGATCACGCTCCTAATACAAAACAGAAAAAGGAATATAACTCAGACGAAGGCACATTTATTTAGACAAGGCCAACATATTAAGATTAAATGTAAGACTCTACAACAAAAAACAATATAAGAAAACAGAAGAAGTAAAACCTTGCTGTGAAAGAACTTGAGGATGGAAAGAAGTCATAGCAAAATCACTTTAGACATGGCAACTAGTTGAAAGTATTTTTGCAAGCAGGTTATTTTTTATTTAGTATACTGTCCACTCAGGTTGTAAGGGAATCAATCTATTCCAGCTCAGATTGGTTATGAACTGCTCCTGCCAACGATTCTCCTGCTTCCTGTGATGTCACGTCAACAGAGCAGGTCTTCTTCTCTGCTGCTTAACTGTTGGGAGCCATCATGATGTTGACAGTGATGCTATGTCAACAGAGTGGAAGAGGGAGAGCTGATCTGTTGACATGAGGTCTAAAGAACCAGAAGAATTACTGCTTCAGCTGGGAAAGATCTCGCAGTGCAGAAGAGTCAGGTAGTTAGCTACATCATGCTGGTCAGTTTTAAGCCACGTATGAAAGAAAAACAAAAAGTCTTCAAATCAGGTACATACATACAACGGGATTAGTAAAAAATTTGAGCCAAACAATGTTCCTACAACAAAAATGATATGACTGAATAAGAGACATGCACCTAAATTTCACAAAATAAACCAGAAAACAAAAAATTCTAAAATGGATGGTGTTCTTAGGTCCGTGCAAACCGCAAAAGATGAACCAAACTCCATGGGATAAACAAAATGGTGCCTTTAATCTCTACGCGTTTCTGAGCGCCTCTACGCTCCTTCATCAGGAGAACACCGACGTTACAGTCTTTCTAAACAGTGGTAATAGTAAACAAAAAAATGCCAACTCATGTACACATCATCATGACGTCAGGGTGGGAGGAATCACCTACATCACATGTAACTTGATATCTCTGTCCTTATAATAATCTGATGTTACATATAGTATGTGCGCCGTTGTCTGAGGTCCTGAAGCCTTATACAGTAGATCTATGGGCAACGCTGCCCATAGATCTACTGTAAATGGCTTCAGGACCTCGGACAGCGGCGTACATACTGTAGCAATAGCTATAGTATGCGCGCCGCTCTCAGAGGAGCCTGGCGCTTTCATTCATAAAACTGTACAGCAGCTGTCAGGAGGCAGCTGCTGTACATACCTGATTCCACCATTATATGCCCAGCTGAGTGGGTGGAAGGTCTCTAGGGGAGTGGGCACCCCTACAGACATTATACAAACATTTATTAATCAAATTAAAAGTTTAACAAACCACAGAACAGTTTGCTCATCCCTGCAGCAGCAGGGATGAGCAAACTATCTGGTAACCAGATTGCTCAGGATTACACATCCTGAGCAATCCGGTTACCGGATTGCGGCTTCAGCAATCCGGTTCCCGGATTGCTGAATGTCAGAAGACAATTGCGTTCACTGCATCCGGATCTGGATGCGGTGAATGCAATTCTGTATTTAAGTGTGACCCTAGCCATAGAGATGTTGGTGGACTAGAACTTGAATCAAGGAGATCTATTATATCATTATATATTATCTGGAGATCTATCATGTTGTGTGCACTACTGAAGGTGTGTATGAAGAAAAGGAATTAATTATATATATTGTAAAACGTGATGAACACACATATATTTATTTCTTTTTTAGGCAACATACAGTGTTGTGCAAATTAATTGGGACAATGCAAGCCTTTATTTGTTTTTCTTGCATTAGTTTTACTATTGCTTATAAGTGTTTTATCAGTCCTTGGTGTCATTTTCCTTTTTCTTCCACATTTCCCTTTTCATTTTGGAGAAAACGATCCAGTTTCATTGTGTATGTGAATTATTCTTGAAACGGTAGATTTTCCAATACCAACGGTGGAAGCGATTTCTCTTAGGGCCGCTTTACACACACCAACTTCTGTGTCCAACTTCTGAACAAATCTCTGGTTGCAGTGAAATCATGGACACATTGCTCCATTTTGTACACAGCCACAATATAGAACAATGTGTCCATGATTTTACTGCAACCAGAGATCTGTTCAAAAGTTGGTGTTTGTAAAGTGGCCCTTACAGTCAGACTTGTATGTTCATTAAGAGTAATAATTCTAGACCTCTTCTGTGGAATAACATCCATTTTTACAGGCACAAATCACACTGAGAGAAAAAGTACACTAAACCACTCCTCACAGAAACAAGCTCTCAACTGAAGCTGAGGAGGCTGTTATTTTCTGACTAAAACCAGTCAAACCAAATTTTGTTACTGAAGGTTGTACACTCACACCTATTCAAAGCAATTAAAACTGGTTTGAAAAACTGAGTGGTAACCCCAACTTATGATTTTACTGAAAAAAATGCTTAATCCCAATTAATTTGCACAGCGCTGTATTACATGTTGAATATTTCTTCATATATATCTTCTATTTTTTTTTGTATTTTGCTTTTGTATTTTAGTTAGCATGTTTATTTGATATGTAACATCAGATAATTACAAGAACGGAGATATCAAGTTAGGCCTGTTTCACACCACGATTTTTTTGGGTCCGGGGCTGTCCTGTGTGAACCTGAAAGCCCTGAACCCGATTTTGTACTAATGTATGCCTATGGTGCTGGATGGGGTCGGATGGCAGTGATTTGCCATCCGGTTTTGTCCCTGTCCAGCAGCATCAGGCTGCATTCTATTTTTGTCCCGGACACAAAATCGCAGCTTGCAGGATTTTTGTGTCCGGGGCTACAATCTGACAAAATCGGATCCTCCCTGATCCCCTAACGTTGGAGGCTATGGGCGCCGGATCGCACTGGATCAAACTGAAAATCGAATCCTGCTACCGGACGCCGGGTGCTGAAGTTCAGCGGTCACCGGCACTGAACTTCAGCATCTGGAGATCTCCCATATGAAATTTCAGAACCATGTCCAGCTCCCAGCTAGACACAATTCTGAAATTTCAGGACTGGACAGCGGCATCAGCCGCACACTGCCTATTCCGGCAGAAAACAGGACTGGAAGGCATATTAAGCCTCCTGTTCTGTTCTGTCCGGAGCTGTCAGGCTGTGTCCGGTGCATCCAGCAAAACACCAGACACAGCCTAACAGCAGAAAAACGTGGTGTGAAGCCGGCCTTACATGTGACATAGGGGATTCCTCCCAATCTGACGTCATAATGATGTGTACTCATGTTGGCATTTTTTTGTTTACTATTTAAGACCACTGTTTGTAAAGACTGTAACGTTGGTGTTTGCCTGATGAAGGAGTGTAGAGGCGCTCAGAAACGTGTAAAGATTAAAGGCACCATTTCGTTTATCCTGTGGAGTTTGGTTGATCACTTGCGGTGTGTGCGGACCAAGGAACACCGTTCATTTTAGGATTTTTTACTGCAGCCACAGCGATCACGTGGAGTGTGGGTACATCGGCAACTGCAACACGCACTTACACCAGTTGTAGGTCTCACAACCCTACAAGGTGAGCAGTGACATCTGCAAATTTGTGTTTATTTTAAAAGAATAAGGTACCATTTGCACTTTTGTTCCCCTCTCCAAACAAAAAATATCACACAAATATTAAAAAATGTATTAAATGTAAAATATTATAATGGATGTTATTAAAAAACAGAGTAGCTCAATGGAGGGATAACAACAGACCTCCCAAGGATATAAACAGTGTAAAGTTAGAATGCCCACATATCTAGTGCAGTACATTCTCTAGTGGTTAATATATACATAAAATAGGAAGGTATAGGATGGAAACCTACAGTTGAAACCAGAAATTTACATATACTATATTAAAAGACACATATGCATTTTTTTCTCATTATCTCACATGAAATCAGAATAAACCTTTCCCATATTAGGTCAAGTAGGATTACTATAGTTATTAATATTTTACAAATGCCAGAATAATAAGAGAGAGAGAGAATGTTTTAAGACATTTTTATTACTTTCTACAAAGTCACAAGTTTATATACATTTCATTAGTATTTGGTATCATTGCCCTTAAACTGTACAACTTGGATCAAACATTTTGGATATCCTTCCACAAGCTTCTCCCAACAGCTGGTAGGAATTTGGGCCCATTCCTCTTGAAAGAACTGGTTTAACTGAGCCATCTTTGCAGGTCACCTTGTTCACACCTACCTTTTCAGTTTTCCCCATAAATTTTCAATATGATTGAAATCAGGGCTTTGTGATGGCCACTCCAAAACGTGCACTTTGTTTTGCTTAAGACACTTTGTAACCAGTTTGGCAGTATGATTTGGGTCATTGTCCATTTGGAAGACCCATTTCTGCTCAAGCTTTAACTTCTTGGCTGATCTCTTGAGAAGTTGCTTCAGTATTGCCACATAATCTTCTTTCCACATGATGCCATGTACTTTGTGAAGTGCACCAGTCCCTCCTGCAGCCAAACAATCCCACAACATGATGCTGCCACCCCCGTGTTTCACAGTTGGGATTGTGTTCTTAGGCTTTCAAGTTTCTCCCTTTTTTCTCCAAATATAAAGATGGTCATTATGGACAAACTGTTTAATTTTAGTTTCGTCAGACCACAGAACATGCCTTCAAAATATAGGTCTTTGTTACTGTGCGCACTTGCAAAAATGAATCTGGCTTTTTTAATGTATTTTGTACATGTTTCTTTTGGAGTAATGGCATCTTCCTGGCAGAGTGGCCTTCAGCTCATGTTGATACTGTAGTCGTTTCAATCTTAGCATCTTTCATCATTATCTTCACAAGGTCTTTTGCGTTTTTCTTGGGTTAATATTCACATGTCAGACTAAAGCACAGTCATCTCTGGGACACAGAACATGTCTCTTTCCTGAGCGGTATGATGGCTCTACATTCCCATCTTGTTTGATCCTGATATAATTGTTTATACAGATGAACGAGGCACCTTCGGTTATCTGTAAATTGCACCCTAGGACGGAATCAGAATTATGCAAGTCCACAATTCTCTTCCTGATATCTTGGCTTATTTCTTTAGACTTTCCCATGAAGCTACACAATGAAGCAGTGTGTTATAGGTGTGCATCAAAATACATCCACATGTGTGTCTCTAATTAACTCAGATAATGCATCATATGGGCTGTCCCAAATTGCATAAAGGCTTAATCTTAGTGTATGTAAACTTACGACTGCAGAAAAAAAAAAAAAATGCCTTAAAACATTCTCCTCTCATTATTCTGGAATTTGGCAAATATATATAATTATGGTAATCTTAATTGACTTCAAATGGGAAAAGTTTATTCTGATTTCACATCAGATAGTGAGCAAAACATGCCATATGTGTCTTTTTATATAGTGTATGTAAACTTCTGATTTCAACTGTACATAATGATGTAGAGCCCTGTTAGGTGTGTAGCCTTGACTGACTTCACTCAGCTTCTTCAAGGAAGCATGTCACAGTATAGTATAGTATAGTATAGTATAGTATAGTATAGTATAGTATACATAGAAACAGAATATATTTTTCCCTATGCACCTTTTACATATTTGTGCTAGCTATTTGCAGGGTCAATTACTTATATCTGGTTGCCATATAGTGTATGTAAACATCTGGTTTCAACTGTACATAGTAATGATGTAGAGCCCTTGTTAGGTGTGTAGCCTTGAGCCTCACCACTGATTTCACTCAGCTTCATCAAGGGAGCATGTCACAGTATAGTATTGTATACAGGGTGGGCCATTTATATGGATGCACCTAAATAAAGTGGGAATAGTTGGTGATATCAACTTCCTGTTTGTGGCACATTGGTATATGGAGGGGGAAAACTTTTCCAGATGGGTGGTGACCATGGTGGTCATTTTGAAGTTGGCCATTTTGGATCCAACTTTATTTTTTTTACTTTATTTTTTTTCAATGGGAAGAGGGTCATGTGACACATCAAACTTATAGAGAATTTCATAAGAAAAACAATGGTGTGCTTGGTTTTAATGTAATTGTATTCTTTCATGAGTTATTTTCAAGTTTCTCTTTGTTTACAGCCATTGACATGTCGCAGAGGTTAACACGTGAGGAGCAGATATAAATTGTATTGATGTCTTGTGAACGCAGTACCCGGGTCATTGCAGCAGATTTCAATGCAATACACCCTACAAGAACACCCATCTCCCATGTTACAGTTAGCAAACTGCTTGCCAAATTTCATGAAACAGGTTCAGTGTTGGATTTGCCAAAATGTGGACGCAAGAAAACTGTCACTAATGAAGAAACATAAGTGGCTGTCCTAGCTTCATTCAGCAGGAGCCCACAGTGTAGCACTAGCCGCATGTCACTGGAGAGTGGCATCTGTCAAACATCCCTTCGGCGGATATTAGCTACTCGCAAATGGCACCCTTACAAAATCCAGCTGCTGCAGCATCTTAACGAGGATGACCTAGATCAGTGCACTGAATTTACAGAATGGGCAAAACAAAAATTTGAACAGAACCTTCAGTTTACACAGAACATTATGTTTGGGTGATGGGGCAAACTTTTTTGTGAATGGTGAAGTTAACAAACAAAACCACTGCTATTGCTAACCCACAGTGGATAGATCCCTCCAAGACTGCTGGAACGCAAAAATGATGGTATGGTGTGGTATATGGGGTACAAAGATAGTGGGGCCATCCTTCATCAGTGGAAACCTCAATGCCACTGGATATCTGAAACTGCTACATGATGATGTGTTGCCCTCTTTATGCTTTGAAGATGGCACGTTCCCTGAGCTTTTCAAACAAGATGGTGCACCACCACATTATGGGTGTCAGGTCCGAGCCTTCCTACATGAACAGTTTCCTGGAAAGTGGATTGGTCTTGTGGGCCAGTTGAATGGCCACCAAGGTCTCCCAAACTGACCCCCTTAGACTTTTATCTTTGGGGTCATCTGAAGGCAATTGTCTATGATGTGAAGATACGAGATGTGCAGCATCTGAAATAACGGATACTGGAAGCCTGTGCTAGCATTTCTTCTGCGGTGTTGCTGTCAGTGTGTCAAGAGTGGGAGAAGAGGGCTGCATTGACAATAAACACAATGGGCAGCACTTTGAACACATTTTATAAGTAGTCATAGACTTGAAAATAACTCATAAAAGAATAAAGTTACGTTAAAACCAAGCACACCATTGTTTTTCTTATGAAATTCTCAATAAGTTTGATGTGTCACATGACCTCTTCCCATTGAAAAAAAAAAGTTGGATCCAAAATGGCCAACTTCAAAATGGCCGCCATGGTCACCACCCATCTGGAAAAGGTTTCTCCCTCGCATACAGTAATGTGCCATAAACAGAAAGCTCATATCACCAATCATTCCCATTTTATTAAGGTGTATCCATGTAAATGGCCCACCCTTAAGTATTGTATAGATAGATACAGGATATATTTTTTCCCTATGCACCCTTTATGTATTGTGTTAGTTTTTTGCAGGGTCAATTATTTGTACCAGGCTGACAGTTGTTTGCTGAAGCCAAGCATGATCCTAAACCAATTATTTGTACAGTTTATGCATTTCTACAGACTCTTTATAGTCCTGCTGCTATTTGTACCTCAATCATACATGTTTCTGCACTCTTTTTTTTTTTTTGGTGATGCCCTATAATAAAGATTTCCGCCTTGGTATACCAAAAGTTGTTTGACTAAATGCATATCTCTTTAATTCTGTTGTTTGCATTCTCCACCATACCATGTATATGGTAGATTACTATCAAGTGAAGTGGGAATAATGCGCTCAGCATAGGTGAGAGTGGGGCATAACATATAAAATTCAAGTTAGCGTTTACGGTATTTTAGTGTTTATTTTTCCAATGCAAAAAGACAAGCATCTTTTTACAGCTCAGGCATGAAGAGAAAATAAATCATCAGAAAAACAATAATAATCAGAAAAATAATACTAACTACCGTATATACTCGCGTATAAGCCGACTTTTTCAGCCCAAAATTTGGGCTGAAAAGTCCCCCCTCGGCTTATACGCGAGTATATGTATATATACAGCCGCAGCCCCGGAGGTATACAGGCCCCCCATCAAGCTCCAGGGCCCCCCCCTTGAGCGGCGTCCTGTAAAGGAATATCATACTTGCCAGTCTCCTGTCGCGCCGTCCGCAGCTGCCGACACGCGATCCCGGGCTTCATTCAGTGAGAGGAGACTGAGAAGACCTGTGGTGACGTCAGAGGGGGGGCGTTCCCGGGGCGTTCCCAGCGCTGATTGGCTGTTCGCGGTCATGTGATATGTATCACATGACCGCGAGTGCCCGGGAACGCCCCTCTGACATCACCACAGGTCCTGTCAGAAGAAATCTCACTTGGAACTGGGGATCGCACAGCAGCAGAAGGCGTCGGACAGGTGAAGTATTGATTCTTTTTTATTTTTCACACCTCAAGGGGGGGGCCCTGGAGCTTGATGGGGGGGGCCTGTATACCTCCGGGGCTGCGGCTGTATACAGCCCTGGGGCTGCGGCTGTATACAGCCCTGGGGCTGCGGCTGTATACAGCCCTGGGGCTGCGGCTGTATACAGCCCTGGGGCTGCAGCTGTATACAGCCCTGGGGCTTCTGCTGTATACAGCCCTGGGGCTTCTGCTGTATACAGCCCTGGGGCTTCTGCTGTATACAGCCCTGGGGCTTCTGCTGTATACAGCCCTGGGGCTGCTGCTGTATACAGCCCTGGGGCTGCTGCTGTATACAGCACTGGGGCTGCTGTATACTACCTAAGGGCTGCTGTATACTACCACTGGGGCTGCTGTATACACCACTAGGGCTGCTGTATATACCTCTGGGGCTGCATATACCTCTGGGGCTGCATATGGGGCTGCATATACCTCTGGGGCTGCATATACCCCTGGGGCTGCATATGGGGTTGCATATACATATGGGGCTGCATATACATATGGGGCTGCATATACCTCTGGAGCTGCATATGGGGCTGCATATACCTCTGGGGCTGCATATGGGGCTGCATATACCTCTGGGGCTGCATATGGGGCTGCATATACCTCTGGGGCTGCATATGGGGCTGCATATACCTCTGGGGCTGCATATACCTCTGGGGCTGTATATACCTCTGGGGCTACTGTATACTACCACTGGGGCTGCTGCTGTATACTACCACTGGGGAGGCTGCTGTATACCTCACTGCTGGGGGTTGTATACCTGTGCTGGAGTCCACCCTCGGCTTATACGCGAGTCAATAAGTTTTCCCAGTTTTTGGGGGCAAAAGTAGGGGGTCGGCTTATACACGGGTCGGCTTATACACGAGTATATACGGTATATGGACTCACAACAATGTAAGTTCTGTCAATTTGTGCTTCACAATTTCCATTGTGGGTATGCTGAATTTTACGTTCATATTTTTCCCATAGACTTGCATTAGATGCAGAAAATACTCAGATAAAAGAATGCAGATGTGTTTTTAGTGTTTCCGTGGTGGAAATGCATCAAAAACACATTTAATCTGCAAACGACTATATCAATTTGTTAAGACCAAATTATCAAAAAGTATCAAAAACAAATCAATTTGTTTAAAACATGATTTACATACAAAAATGCAATAAAAACTCACGTAAAAATGAAATGAAAAAACCGCATCTGCCGCGATTACCGCATACCGGCTGCACTTGCGGCACGGTTACGGAACGGTTGCGGTAAACGCCATACAAGGTATAGGTGGACTTGCGGCAGGTGCGGCAAGTGCGGTTTTGGCACTTGCGGCAGGTGCGGCCACGAAAAAAAATGCTGTCAGCCGCGTTTTTTTTCGCGGCCGCACCTGCCAAAACCGCACTTGCCGCACCTGCCGCAAGTCCACCTATTCCTTGTATGCCGTTTACCGCAACCGCGCCGTAACCGTGCCGCAAATGCAGCCGGTATGCGGTAATCGCGGCAGATGCGGTTTTTTTCACCGCATCTGCCGCGATTTGAAAAAAACGCTGATGTGAAAGGGCCCCTAAGCCCCTTTCACATCAGCTTTTCTGTCCAGATCCTACAGCAATTTGGTTTTTTTTTGCAGCCGCAACTGACACAAGTGCCGGATCGCGGCAATACCGCACTTGCCGCAAGCCACATAGAGAATGCATGGGGCTTGCCAAAAGAGTACCACAAGTGTGACCGTCAGGCGGCGATGAGGTTTTCTGTTTGGATCTGCCGGATCCGAACAGGAACACTGATGTGAAAGGGGCCTAATTTAATTACATAATAGGTGCAGAAAATCTACAACATCAAGAACTAACAAAAAGCTCATTGAGAACGTAGCCCAATAGGCAATTGCAATCTGACATCTCTAATGGTCTGTTTTTCCAGAATGAATGATGAGTTTAAAAGAAAATTGTAATCATAACAGGATGAAGAACCCAATTTTTCTGATATGGTATATCATAAAGTGTCTTATAGTTACTTGTACTGTTGATCTATGTAAAGTAGGTGAAAATAGGTATATTAGATGAAAAAAGTAGTAAAAGATTTGGAACCCTATGTCAGAACAAGCAAGCTCCAACTCCAATAAAAATGTATTAGTGAATTAATTAGATCATTGAACCTAATAAGATATACAGAATACAATTAAATTATAAATGCTACACAGCAACCATTCATATCCAATGTCATAAACTGCCAGTCAAAATAACCCTTAATCTGACCAAAATATGTCAATAATATTGGGGGATAGTTGGATAACAGTAAAGGCCACTTCACACACTAGGATCTCGTTAACGATATCGTTGAAATGACACAGATTAGTGAACTCTCTAACGATATCGTTTGTGCGTTGTTGCGTGTGAACGAACGATGTTGGAAGGAAAAATCGTTGGATCGTTCAGCAAAAATTTGAGATCCAGACCTCAAATCTATCGTTTGTCGACCAATTAACGTTCTGTGAAGCAGCAACATCGTTCAGTGTGACACCTTTTTGAATGATGTCGTTTATATTTCTCCTATTCCTGCCGCTTTATAACATCGTTCAATCGTTCTTCTCCAAGTAGCTGGCTTATTGCCAAATTTAAGATCCTTAACGATATCCTTGCGTGTGACAACTCACTAATGATGTCGGAAGGATCGCGGTCACGTGACATAGCTAACGATCTCGTTCACCTATATCCTATTGTGTGATGGTACCTTAAAACAGCTAATCAGGCTACACAGAATTTGTCTGTCATCTATTATCAATGAAACACATGTTTTGTATTGGAACTATTTACACACATTTTAAAGGTATTGTCCACTACTTTACACGTTCCCTTCATTTGGCCTGCCATAGGTGGGATCTTTAGTAAATACCTTATTGCCCCTATTCTGTGTGTGAGCTGAGCTGCTCTCCTATCACATGGCAACTGGTGGAGAATCCTCTGACTTCCGGTGATGTCACATCAGATTATCCCTGAGTTCTTGGCCTTGGCATCTGATGTGACATCACAGTCATGTGACTCTTCATGGCGGGGTGGGCGGGGCTCTATTCACCAGCGCTCACTCACTGCTTCTGTACAAGGTGCTGCAGACACAGCTCTCTGCTGTATCTATATGTATACAGCAGGGTGTATACTTCTGTACACGTGTGTATATATATATATATATATATATATATATATATATATATATATATCTTACATATGTGCCATGTGCCACATACCATACAGTGTACAGATCTGTATGTGGAAAATTTATGACGTTAATGATAATAACGCGATTCTGCAACCTGACTGGGTATTGGTTTAAACATTTCCTGCAACACTGTCGTAACTTAGGGCCCTTTCACATCAGCGTTTTTTTAAATTTGCGGCAGATGCGGTGAAAAAACCGCATCTGCCGCAACTGCCGCATAACGGTTCCACTTGCGGCACGGTTGCGGTTTTTTCCATAGGAAGTATAGGGGGACTTGCGGCAGATGCGGCAAGTGCGGTATTGCACTTGCGGCAGGTGCGGCAGAGAAAAAAAACCGCAGTAAGCCGCGGTTTTTTTCTCTGCCGCACCTGCCGCAAGTGCAATACCGCACTTGCCGCATCTGCCGCAAGTCCCCCTATACTTCCTATGGAAAAAACCGCAACCGTGCCGCAAGTGGAACCGTTATGCGGCAGTTGCGGCAGATGCGGTTTTTTCACCGCATCTGCCGCAAATTTAAAAAAACGCTGATGTGAAAGGGCCCTTACAATAATAAATATAATAAAAATATTGAACCTACTGTAAAACACTTGTTATAAAAGTATCTAAACATGTTGAGAAAAAGTAAGCATTTGTGAGTGCATTTTTTATAAGAAATCCATAATACATTATTGCAATGGAAGGTCATATAGACCATAATGCATTGCAGGACATTTTTCAGACCTTATGAAGAATGACATTTCATATAGCTAGTCAAATATGTATGAGTATAACAAAATGTAATTGAAATCCCTAAAGACTGGTTCCTGCCAAACTTAATTTTCACATAAAACACATCTAGACGGTAGGAAGACCTCTTTGCTCTATGCTGCCATAAAACAGATCTTCCTAGTGAATGAAAACAAAGTCGGATTCCCCAAACTCCTTGAAGTGTCTAACTAGAGGAAATGGGCTGTACCTTCCTTTGAAGTCAAATTCTAAGTCCATTAGGAAGTCATGACCAATTTCCACTATTTGTATAACAAGTTCAGGTCACTACAGCAGAGCCTGTATGTGATAGGAAAGCATAAAGCTAATAGATAAGAACACCAGTTTAATCAGTGGGGTCCCTTTCTAAGTCCCCTCTCGCTTTCCTTTACCCAAAATTGGTTAAAGGAAATTTGGTCAGCAGGTGTCTGCTACCTAATTTGTTAGCAGCATGATGTAGGCAAAGAACCCTGAATCCAATAATCTATCACTTAAGAATACTGGATGTTCTGATACAGGTTTTGTGATGTAGCAGCAACCTTGCTAGCGATGTTGCTGTGTGTGACATGCCGCAGTGACCAGTGATGGCCTGGACCATTTTTTGGTCATCGGTCTCCCGCTGGGCAGCATACATCGGCGTGTGTGATACCCCTCTAACCCGATGTGCTCCCTGGTAATCAGAGTACACATCGGGTTACTAAGCACAGCGTGTTGGTAACCAGGGTACACATCGGGTTACTAAGCACAGCGCGCTTTGCTTAGTAACCCGATGTGTACCCTGGTTACCAGCGTTCTCCCGCTTACCCCAGCCTATCAGAATACAGTAGCGGGACCTCGACATCGTGGAAAAGAATAGTTTATATTCTTTTCCACGATGTTGAGGTCATTACGCGGGTCGCTGGTCCCTGAGGAGATCTGCCTGTTTGAAAGCTCACCAGCGACCACACAGCGATGTTCCAGCGATCCCGGCAAGGTCGGATCGTTGTCAGGATCGCTGGAAAATTGCTATGTGTAACGAGGCCCTAAGCAATATACAGAGCATGAAATAACAGCTCCATACATTGTTCAGTGGTTGCTGTATGTTTTCCTGCAGTTTAAGCAATTTACGTGCTGTCCCACTCCATACAATGCTGACATCCAGTTGCTGCTATAATAAAAATCAGATGATCAATGGGGGTGCCAGATTTTGAAACCCCACCTATTTCATTTTGATAACATATCCTAAGTCATCCATATACGAGTCCTGTACAACGCTGTTAAGCACAGTAAAACCCCAAGTCAATTACCCTTCAGTGATATCAACCTACTCAGTTAAGAAGGATAAACAATCTTGAAATCTCATTATTGTCTCTCTCTCTCTCTCTATATATATATACATATATATATATATATAAGCATTTATCTATGTTGCTGGATGCTATTATATTTGTCAGTTAGCAGTTTGGTTACTACATGAAAACTTTAACGTAAATGGAACCAACCACCAGGTTTTACATATATGCAGTGGATGTACATATATATTGCGCTAGGTTTGTTCTGTTCCCACTTAAAGGCGATAAAGGCTGGTTGTATAATGGGGTGAGAGTTCTTACCTTTGTACTTCCAGTAAGAGGGGCAGACAGGACCCGGAGCAGCGTCTCAGATAAGCGTACACACGTTAGGGTGAAAACAATGCTGGTTTATTTCGTAGATGAATGATCCAAACATGGCATTGAAATCTTGTATGAAGCTGGTCTCTGGAGTCGCTACTTGTAGGTCAAAAACTTTGCTTCTCCAGCTCCATGGGGAATGAACTCTCTGTAGTAGAAAATGTCTGCCAATGACTGGGCAAACAGGAAGAGACAAGCAGCACGTACAGGAGCCACACCCCCATAGGCTGGACAAGGAAAGGCAGAAAGAATTGAAAAGTCTGGCCAGCAGGTGGCAGCAGAGACAAGCATCAGATATAATAGCAGTTTAAACTATAAAACAGGATTGAAACAGCACAAGGTTGTTGCATAAAATCATACCTTCAGTTTCTAGTTTCAATCTTACATTGCAGTAAAACATCTTATCAAATGTCCTGATATCACAGCAGCAGATGGTTGACATAAGCAGCAAGGGAGGGTCTGCGTGGGTTAGGTATTCTTTTATTATCTCACACAGTCATGACCTTGCTACTTATGTCAATCAACTGCTGCTGAGTATTTGGTTGCAGAAACCAAATTACATCACCTGGCAGGAAAAACGCATCAAAAATTTGACTTATTTTTATGCATTTTTGGTGCGTTTTTGCATATGCAATGCACCTGGGGTGGAGAAACGCTCCAATAATTGACATACTACAGATTATTTCTACAATACATCTGCAAGGGAAAAAAATGCACTAAAAAATGCCTTACAAAAGCATGATAAATACACACTGTGTGTACAGGGAATAAGAGTCTAATCTAATCTCTACAGTAATACAGCACACTGTGAGCAGAGGATGAAACTGAAGTATCTCTGCCTGCCCCTGGGTGTGTGACGCCATGCAGTAAAAGGAGAGGGCGCAAACAGCAGGCAAGAATACATCTGATTTAGTTAGTGCAACCATTCTAACTTGCACAAAGAGAAGTCAAATTTGGGGATTATCTGAATTATCCAAAAGTATAAAAAAAAGCATATGCAAGTTCACAACATTGGAGGGCAGAAGAACTACAGATCTGGCCAAACATTTGGACACACCTGTTTATGTAATGGTTTTTCTTCATCATATTGGAATTTGCACATTGTAGATTCAGAATGAAGGGAGCAAAACCACAAAAAACAAATATGGAAACAAGTAGTAATAAAACAAACCACACTGTGTTAAATTTCAGATTCCCCAAAGTACCCACCTTTTGCTCCGATCACGGGTTTACACATCCTTGGCATTTTCATTGTAGTTCCTGGACAATAGAAGTGATTTGCAACCATCAAGTGTGTTTTGCAGAAGCTCTGATGGTGCGCAGTCCTATGCAGGGTTGAACCATAATGCCACAACAGTTTCTTGCCAGAAATATTGCAAGAACCACTCAACTACGTATAGAGAAATGACAGTCCATTACTTTAACATGAAAGTCAGTCACTCCAGAAAATTGCAAAAACCTTGAATGTATCCTCAAGTGCAATCATGTAATCCATCACTAGCTATGATGAAACTGACTCTCAAGAGGACCAAGCCAGGAAAGGAAGACCAATAATTACTTCTGCTACAGAGCATAAGATCATCAGATTCCACATCAGAAACTAAAAATGCACAACAGCTCAGATAACAGCTCTCATAAATGATGTATAGATATCAAATAGCAGACATATCTCAATAGAAACTGTCCAGAAGAGACTACAAGAAACAAGCTTTTATGTTTCATTTGCTGCAAATAAGGCTCTGCTGAGGACTGCAAACAAGAAGGGGCCAAGCAGCACAAGAACTGCACATAAGATCATTGAACATCTGTATTGTAGACTGATGAGTCAAAATTTGACATTTATAGTGCCAACTGCAATGTCTGTGTGAGAGGTAGAAAAGGTTAGCAGATGGTTGCTTGCTACACATGGAAGCATGGAGGGAAGGTGTAAAGGTGTGTAGGTGATTTGCTGAGACAGTTTTGGAGATTTAATTCAAATTCAAGACACTTACACAGGATAGCTACTACAGCAACCTGCAACAACATACCATTAAATCTGGTTGGTACTATAAGGCTAGGGTCACACATCCATTTTTTTTTTAAAAACCTGATCCGGTTTTGAGCTTTTAAAAAGGAAACGCCCCTCATAGGAGCCTATTATAAAAAGCGGATTGCTTCACAAGCAATCCGGTTTCTGCCTCCGGCTCTGCAGCCTGCGTGAAAAACCATGCAGGCTGCAGTTTTCGGAGCGGTTGTAACATCCGCAATGCGGGAACCGGATTGCTCAGGATGTGTAATCCTGAGCAATGCGGTTACCGCATATACTTTTCTTATCCCGGCTGCCGCCGGGATAAGCAAAGTGTTCTGTGTGTGTTTAAACTTTTAATTTTATTATTATATGTTTTTTATAATGTCTCTAGTGGTGCCCACTCCCCCTAGAGACCTTCCACCCACTCAGGTGGCCATATAATGCTTTATTCACTTATGTACAGCAGCCGTCTCCTGTCAGCTGCTGTACAGTTTTATCAATGAAGGCGCCGGGCTCCTTTGAATCGAACAGAACAGGATCGTTTTTGTCCCCCATGTATTCCTATGGTACCCGATTGGCACTATTTGGCCATCTGGTTTTGTGAATTTGGTGCAGGATTCATTTTTGTCCTGTTTTTCACCGGTCCCAAAAACGAGGCCTGCAGCATTTTTGGGCTCCGGTGACAAAACAGGACAGAAACGGCTCGGCTCCCGCTGCACCTTCTGTGTCCGGATACCGGACCGGACACAGAAATAGCATCTGAAGGTACCAGTCCGGTACTGTCCGTTCCTGTTCGTTTGGATCCTGCAAAAAACAGGATCCAAACGAACAGGACAAAAAAGTAGTGTGAAGCCAGCCTAATATGTGTTTAGAGCTTTTGGGAGCTTGTTCAAGACTTTTGGAAACCCATTTCAACTGACTACTTGATAAAGCTGCTTTAGGGAATGGCTAAGGAGGTATGTAAAGCTGTCAGCAGTTTTAAAGTAGTATACTTTGAGGAATTTAAGGTTTCCACATATTTTGGTTTGTTTCACATGTATTTCTTCACTCCTTGTTTCCATATGTGTTTCTTATTGTTGTTTTTTCTGCTCTCCATCTGAATGAACATTCCAATAAGAACAAGAAAAACCATAATCAGGGTGTCTCCAAACTTTAGACCAGTACTGTACATCCAATATATGTATAGCTAAGGCTAGGGTCACATTAACGTTTGTGCCATGCTCAGGGGGGTAGCGTTTAAAACATAGGTTTTGGCAATATAAACGCAGTGCTACCGCCATGGTAGCCCCGCTTTAACGCTGCCAATGCTTACCTACAGAGACACGGCCCGTAGCGTGGCACAAACGCCGGCATCTGACTGAAATCTTGCGTTATTTCCAAATGCGAGAAAAGACGCTTTCAACAACATCTTTTTTCGTGTTAGGAAATAACACGAGATTTCAGTCAGATGCCAGCGTTTGAGCCGTGCTACGGGCCGCGTCTCAATAGGTAAGCATTGGCAGCATTAACGCGGTGCTACCATGGTGGTAGCACTGCGCTTATGCAGCCAAAACCATGTTTTAAACGCTACCCCCCTGAGTGCGGCACAAACATTAATGTGACCCTAGCCTAAGAGGTTTCTCACTCTCAGAATTCTGCTCTCCATTGGCATACCTGTGTTCAAAATAGTACAAATGCCTAATAGTCCCCCTCACCATCACTGTGTGACAACCATCCGCTGTGAGGCTGAGCTGCTGGTAAGGCAGCACCCCGAGAAACCCCGAGACCCTTAACCCCTATACAGGGATCTGGAATTATAGCGGAGCCCAGGGGGTAGCTGCCTATTATGAGCAACAGAGCAGGGAAGGTTGCCAGGGGAAAAAAATCAAGACCCGAAAAACAAAGTCAGAAGTCCGAGTCAAAACCGAGAGGGCAGCGAAGGTACAAAATCGTCAGGCAGTAGCAGAGTCGAGAATCCAGGCAAGGGTCAAGGGCAAAACCAAGAGGGCAGCTGAGGTACAAAATCAATAGGCAGAGGCAGAGTCAGAAATCCAGGCCAAGGTCAGAGACAAAACTAAACATACACTATATCACTGGGGAACCAAAACTATATCTGGCGGCCTGCAAGACAGGCTCCAATGTATTTGAAGGGCGCGGTTACCTCCCATAGGCTGGAGCTCACAGCCCGATGACCTCATCCGGACCGCCCCTAGATCCAGGCCAGATGGAGATGCACGACTGGCTCCACTAACGCCACCTCTGACAGAAGAACGCAGGCTGCGCCTAACCGACACCTCTGCAGGGCCCGCTCCTCTGCGACCAACACCACCCAGAGGGAAACACAGCGGCGCTCAGCGACAGAGGCAGACGTTGCGGGAGCAGTTCCATATGAGGACAAGGCCCTCCTGTCACCGGTGCCACCAGCCGAAGGAATCCGGCTCCTCCCAGCGGCCGAGGCAGGAACATCGTCCACCGAGTCCAATGGCGATGTGACAGTACCCACCCCTCTACGAGGGGCCTCCGGACCCACAAAACCCGGTTTATTGGGATGAAGAAGATGAAATTTCCTGATCAAACCCTTGGCATGGATATTACTGGCAGGCACCCAGGACCTCTCCTCCGGACCATAGCCCCTCCAATGCACCAGATACTGCACGGATCCTCTCACTAAACGGGAATCAAGGATCCGTTGAACTTCGTATTCCACGGCACCCCCGACCAAGACCGGAGGAGGAGGGGACCGGACAGGACGAATTGGAGATCGGTACAATTTGAGAAGGGATTTATGGAATACATTGGGCAGTTTGAATGATTGAGGGAGCTTCAGATGAAAGGCTACAGGGTTAATCACGTCAATTATTTCATACGGACCAATAAACCTGGGACCTAGTTTGGCAGACGGCACTTTGAGCTTGATATTTTTCGTAGACAACCAAACTTTGTCCCCAACTCCCAGGTCCGGACTCTTGGAGCGCCGTTTATTAGCAGAAAGACGCCTGCCTAGTCTGAGCCCCCTTTAAGTTTCTGTTCACTTCAGACCAGACAGTCTTTAACTGATCTACGACCTTTCTACCCCAGGGATGTCAGAAAGCCTAGAAGAAAATGAACAAAAGCGCGGGTGCAGCCCATGATTACAGTAGAAAGGGGTGGTCTTGATGGACTCCTGGTACTGGTTATTCATGGCAAAATTCTGCTAGTGGCAGATGTTCCACCCAATCAGATTGATGCTCAGAGACATAACAACGTAGATACTGCTCGAGAGCTTGATTAGCGCGCTCGGTTTGACCATTGGTTTCAGGGTGATAGGCAGAAGAAAAGGAATAGTCAATTCCAATCCGTTTACAGAATGCCTTCCAAAACTTAGAAATGAACTGGGTGCCCCTGTCAGAAACAATATTCACAGGAACACCATGCAATCGCACAACATGATTAATGAATACTTTGCTCAGGGTCTCGGAATTAGGTAACCCGGACAGCGGAACAAAATGACACTGCTTGCTGAATCTGTCTACCACTACCCAGATACAAGTCTTCCCTTCTGAGAGTGGCAGGTCAGTAATAAAATCCATGGAGATATGAGTCCAAGGACCCTCAGGGGTAGGCAAGGACTGGAGCAACCCGGCAGGGCGGTTGCGGGGAGACTTAGCGCGAGCACAGGTTTCACAAGCCAGTACGTATTCCTTGCAGTCCTTTACTATGGTTGGCCACCACAAACTCCTGGTTACAAGTCTGATGGTGTTATTGATACCAGGATGCCCTGCGAGGACGGAATCATGAGATTCCTTAAGAACTTGGAGGCGGAATTTGGTAGGGACAAATTGTTTCTGGCAGGAGTAGTGTCAGGGGCCTGTTCTGGAGATCTACGAATCTCTTCCAGAAGATCCAAAGACACAGCCGAGACAACAATCCCCTTGGCTAAAATGGGAGTCGGTTCCACGTCCTCGACTTGTAAGGGGCAAAAACTTCGAGACAGGGCATCAGCCCTCACATTTTTAGTACCCGGTCTGAAAGTGATCACAAAATCGAATCTGGAGAAGAACAAGGCCCATCTAGCCTGTCTAGGATTCAGTCTTTTCGCTGACTCCAAATAGGTTAGATTTTTGAGATCAGTAATTACGGTAATCCTATGTTTGGCGCCTTCGAGGAAGTGGCGCCATTCCTCGAAGGCCCATTTGATTGCCAACAATTCCCGATTACCTACATCATAATTCATCTCTGTAGAGGAAAATTTTCGGAAAAGAAGGCACACGGACGAAGTTGAGTGAGAGATGCGGTGCCTTGTGATAGCACCGCTCCCACTTCAACTTCAGAGGCATCTACCTCTACAATGAAGGGGCGGTCCAAATCAGGCTGCACCAATATTGGATCGCGGAGAAACACTCTTTTAACTTAGAAAACGCATGAATGGCTTCAGGCTTCCAATTAACCACATCCGCCCCTTTACGTGTCAAATCAGTGAGAGGTTTGGCTATCTCTGAAAACCCTTTAATAAATTTACGATAATAGTTAGCGAAACCCAAGAATCGCTGCAGTGCCTTCAGAGACTTGGGTTGTACCCATTCCTTAATGGGTTTAATTTTGGAAGGATCCATGCGAAAACCTTTCGCCGATATGATATACCCAAAAAATTTATCTCTTCCTCCATGAAGACACATTTCTCTAATTTGGCGAATAGAGAATGCTCTCTGAGTCTCTGGAGTACTGTACGGACATGTCGGACGTGTGACCAAAGACCGGGAGAAAAAACCAGAATGTCGTCCAAATAAACGACCACATATACACCACTGATATCTCTGAAAATATCATTGACAAAATCCTGAAACACTGCAGGTGCGTTACTTAACCCGAACGGCATTACGAGATACTCAAAATGGCCGAGAGGTGTATTGAACGCGGTCTTCCACTCATCGCCTTCTTTTATACGGACCAGGTTATATGCTCCCCTGAGGTCCAGTTTGGTGAAATACCTGGCTCCCAACAGCTGATTATAAAGATCAGGGATGAGTGGAAGAGGATACTGGTTTTTCACAGTGATCACGTTTAATTCGCGGTAATCAATGCAAGGTCTGAGGCCGCCATCTTTCTTTCCCACAAAAAAGAAACCAGCTCCTACTGGTGAGGTGGACGGTCTAATATACCCTTTTCTCAGACTGTCTGCAATGTAATCATTCATAGCCTGACGTTCTGGACCAGAGAGGTTAAATATTCTCCCCTTTGGGAGAGGAGAAGCAGGTATCAAATCTATGGAGCAATCATACTTTCTGTGAGGGGGTAATTTCTCTGATTCCTGAATAGAAAACACATCCTCAGTCTCTAAAGGCATATGGTACAAATGGAGGAGTCTTGACCTTCACTTGGTTTACAGATAGCGAGATACAGTTTTCCTGACACTTTGGGCTCCAGCGCACGATGTCACCCAAGTGCCAGTCTATGACTGGGTTATGTTTACGTAACCATGGCATGCCCAGGATTACTGCAGATGATAGATTATTGATAGCAAAAAATGACACATTTTCAGCATGTAAAGACCCCACCAACATTGACACTTCCTCAGTGACAAATTCCACTCCACCCTGGATGAGGGGAGTGCCATTAACTGCAGTGGTTCTAATGGGGGCATTAAGTCTTAGCAGTGGTACACCAAGAGTTCTCGCTACATGGAGATCTATGAAATTTCCCTCTGAGCCACTGTCTACATAAGCCTCTAAACACACAGATTTCTTAAGGTAAGATAACGAAATAGGTAATAAAACTTTGGCAGCATCCGCTGGCAATACCTGTGCACCCGGGCAGGCAGAGCCAGAGCCCCCAGGTGCTGACATCCAGGGAATGAGGCCTTCTGATCTCCAGTGGTCATGCAGAGGACTCCAGCTTGTGGCTTGTACAGCATGTTGGAATGATGGGAGTGTTCCTCCACAGGACTGAGAAGCTGGACACAGATGCTTTGAGGGAGCAATCACAGCAGACACAGCTCAGAGAAAAGAAAAAAAAACAGGTAGAACCATTGGAAATAGGAGAGAAAAAAAAAAGGTGAGGGAATGTTTTTATATATAGTATCTATATATATATAAAAATGTTATGGCCAGATATAATGTGACAACCATCCGCTGTGAGGCTGAGCTGCTGGTAAGGCAGCACCCCGAGAAACCCCGAGACCCTTAACCCCTATACAGGGATCTGGAATTATAGCGGAGCCCAGGGGGTAGCTGCCTATTATGAGCAACAGAGCAGGGAAGGTTGCCAGGGGAAAAAAATCAAGACCCGAAAAACAAAGTCAGAAGTCCGAGTCAAAACCGAGAGGGCAGCGAAGGTACAAAATCGTCAGGCAGTAGCAGAGTCGAGAATCCAGGCAAGGGTCAAGGGCAAAACCAAGAGGGCAGCTGAGGTACAAAATCAATAGGCAGAGGCAGAGTCAGAAATCCAGGCCAAGGTCAGAGACAAAACTAAACATACACTATATCACTGGGGAACCAAAACTATATCTGGCGGCCTGCAAGACAGGCTCCAATGTATTTGAAGGGCGCGGTTACCTCCCATAGGCTGGAGCTCACAGCCCGATGACCTCATCCGGACCGCCCTAGATCCAGGCCAGATGGAGATGCACGACTGGCTCCACCCACGCCACCTCTGACAGAAGAACGCAGGCTGCGCCTAACAGACACCTCTGCAGGGCCCGCTCCTCTGCGACCAACATCACCCAGAGGGGAAACACAGCGGCGCTCAGCGACAGAGGCAGACGTCGCGGGAGCAGTTCCATATGAGGACAAGGCCCTCCTGTCACCGGTGCCACCAGCCGAAGGAATCCGGCTCCTCCCAGCGGCCGAGGCAGGAACATCGGCCACCGAGTCCAATGGCGATGTGACACACTGGAGTAGCAGAAAGATGCAGTGTTGAACCAAGTGAGGATTAGTCTGTTTCTATTATGTTTAAGACAGACATATGCAAAATACTAAAGAGGAAAGCTCCATTAAATATGGACTGGAATATAAAATGAATCTGTCCTACCTGTAATGGTTAATTCACACAAGTATATAATCGTTTACATGATGAATAATGAGATCGTACCACTAAGAAACAATGTCGGACAAGTGTATATACAGGACGAGAGATGTGCATTAAACGTTTGATTAGTGATCGGTACATTGTAACATCAAACATGGTGCACTGTGTTCACAAAGACAGATGTGTATTGTGTTCAATGTTCATACTACATACACGATACTATTTATTTTGAATAAATTGATTCTTATAGTTTTGTACAAACATTTCCATTGATGCTGTTCAAAGAAAGTTTTAATGAATTAGAGAAGCGAAAAAAATTACAATAATTATAAATATTTATTTGTTCAAGTTCCAACTGCTACTGAACTACTTATTGACCTTCAACACGATCAACCCTATTTAGAACTTGAATTTCCTTTTTACCAATGAAATTGTTGAATGAACGAACAACCTCCACAAAATTGGATGAGAATTTTTTATTTTCTCACCTACACAATTTTATGCTCAATGAATTAGCGTTTTGGACACATCATTCAGTTGCTCCACCCAGTCACATTACATAATTGTTGTGAACGTTGGGTCGCTAATGTTAGAACCAGACATTGTAAATGCACATTAAGGTGTTCATAAAGAATTACTTGGCATTGGTATGCTGTTTTTGTGAGGTAGTGAAGTTCAGGTGCGGACATACTATTGGTGCAACTTGTGCAGCAGGACAGAGGCCCAAGAGGTAACGGGTCCATTTCCACTTACCTAGCAGATAGAATTGTGAAATATGATGATCTTTTGGGTTGCAAAATGCCTATGTCATGCCTCAGTTTCTAGGCTTGATTCAGTGATATCTGGCAGCATGGCTGGTTCCCTTTCCTCTCTGCTAAGCTACAGCTTGGTCAGTCTCTTTCCAGTTTCTGATGGTTTTCTTATCTTTGCTTTTTACCCCTTGCTTTGCTGCTAGTCAGGTGCTTATCACTTTCCAATTTTGTCTGTCGATCACAGCTTGGTTGGGGCTATTTATACTCACATTGCACCATCCTTCTTGCTGGCTATATTTCGAAGTGGATTACAGCTAAGTGGTTCCAGCTCTGTTACTAGGGAATTTGCCTGCTAGGCAGAAACCAGTTATGCTACTTCTCTGTGTTTGCTCATTTACCTTCCTAACACCTTTCCTCTGTCTTAAGTTAGGTTGGTGGGAGGTTTCCCTTGTAACATTTATAATTCTCCTTTTTCTTAATTGTGCATTTGTTTTAAGTTTTCTCACCTTGGAGCCCTGTCTACCTCTGCACATTTTCCCTCTCTTGGTTAGTTATGTGTAACAGCCTCCCCGCTTGTTCCTTAGAAGATACGATAACATTTTCAATGGCCTTTCAGGTAGCCAGGTCCGATTAGTGTTTTTAGTTGTGCGGCTAGAGATCTTCTAGCCTGTACAACACCCAGTAGGGTGTTGGTGTGGCTGTGGGGTTGTAAACTTTATTTCTCATTTACCCCTATTTATGCTTGGAACATGGATAACAGCCCATATATTGTTCTTGCAAAAGGACCGTCTTCTGTCTGTGTCCACTAGTGGTGAACGTTAAATGCGCTGACTAGATTTCATATTGCTTTTCATACATCCTTTTAGGAAATTATGAATTCACAGATTGGTTCACTTTTATGGATCCTCATCTCATGGCTAGAATGGAGAGTTCTACCACATTGAGTGACCTTTCCTGTTCAGTTTAACTCAGACAAGTCACTGTGTAATTCATAATGTCTCTTGTGGTGGCACTGTACTGAAATTAAACAAGTAAAGTTACGTTTTCCATATAGAGTTCAATTGTTAAGGAACCTTTCTAAGGCTACTTTCACATTACGATTTTGTTAAATCCGATGCTGTCCGATGTAAATCGGACAGCATCGGATGCTCAAAATCGGATGCCATCTGATCTGATTTTTTATCGGATCCGATCTAAATGGCTGGGGGAGGGCTGTGGGAGGTTTTGGGAGTGGTCTAGGGTATTGAGCATGCTGAATACAGAAATCGGATCCGATATCGGATCCAATTTTCCATCTGATCCGATCCCCCATAGACTCCCATATTATTTTAATCGGATCGCATCGGATCCGATGTGATCCCATGCGATCCAATTTTTGAATCAGATACCAAAATCGGAGCAGTCTCCGATTTTGGGTCCTGAAAAAAATCGGACAGAATCGGATCGGATGCAAATCGGATGCCATTAAGTGCACATCCGGTCCGATCCGATCCCCATTGGAGAACATGGGGGCTAAATCGGATCCGATGCTGTCCAATTTTTATCGGACAGCATCGGATTTAACAAAATCGTAGTGTGAAACCAGCCTAACAAGCAGAGATGCTACAATGTGAACAGCCCCAATAAAGAATGCAGGATCTACGGCTCTCAACATCAGCAACACTGGACATAATAGTGCTCACTGACCTATAGTCCTTGAAGGTTTCTCCACAATGCACTGCATGGCTGACATACAGTATGCAGTTGGTTCAAGGTGTTGTGCAGTGGGAGCTGATAGCATCTAATAATCCTAGACAGATACACAATGAACTGTATCCTTGTAGAGAAGAACACTTAGAGTAAATGTATGATTTCCAGCATCTACAGTATAATCCTTTTAACCCTCCTCCACGGACTGACATAGTTATGAATTGTGCTAGGATTATGTAATTAATTTGGCAACAGAGGAGCCTGCAGTGTATTGATTTTTGGATTTGTGGGTATTAGCATACACAGGTTGTTTTTGTGCTCATGAGTATTATCGATGAAAAACATTGATAAACCTGTATAATGAGCACAATGTATAGTCTGAAAATCTGCACATGCTACTTAGCAAACATCCCTTTTTTAACAAGAGAGTCTGCTGTCAGTTTTTCTCTAGATAGTTTCCTTATGTGAGTGGTTACATCTAATTGGGTTTAAACTGAAGACAAAGGCTGCATGCTGTAAATGTAAATTAAATGATCTAATCAGAGGCAAAACCATTCTGGCTATTAAACTATCCAGAACCATCAAGAGATCCACCGTATTATTATCTAGAGCCCCATGGGTCTGGCTATTTCTTTGTTGCTCCAAACAGCGATATCATGTAATCCTGCTTTCTTGATAGGATTTGTATGGATGATATTACATTCTGTAGGTATATGTGGTATATAGATATATTGTATGTCTTCAATATAACATGCTATAAGCACTATAAGCACCAGTTATATTTTTAGATCTTGTTCTATGTGTAACTGGATAAGGCATACAAATTAAATGTATCCGTAGCTTGTAACGAGTTAAACGTATGTCAATAGAATATTCTTTTGGCATTAGTCTCCCTGGTACTTGGTAACATACCTTTTTCTAAGCTCTGTTGGAAACCCAATGCTAGGTCACATTTACACACACTGAGGAATCCAAAAAAAGGGTTCACTGCACAATTTACTTTGTATGTTTTACAATGAGAAACAATGACAGATATTTACAACTGAATAGCATAGAGCTGCAGATGTCACTGTAGACATTCACTGGAATGACAATGCACTTTAAGCTCCTAAGCCTCACAATGTACTCCCCACCTAGCACCAACTTTCTCAGGTTGATTGACAGATCGTTGTCTCCGGTACATGGCCAAACAACCTGTCAATCAACCAGAGGAGAGCAGCGCTAGACAGGGAATGCAGTGTGAACCTGTGCAGATGAAACTGCATTTTCTTTTCTCGCCCAATGTACTTCCAGACACATGTATACAGAATTTCAAAAGAAGATTTCTTGTGGCTGGAGCAACAATATAAGGTCAAAAACAGATCAACTTTCAAAGGACTCATTTTGCCTTCCTAACCCAGTTAGTTCTTCTCTTTTCCATTAAGTCTATGACATCGTGATTAAAAACTGACTAGCTGAAACCTTCAAAGCTAAATGTAGAAACAGAAAGTCTGTTTTCCCTGCATGTGTAATGAGTCACTACAAAGGTCCTTGGCAGGGGAGAACTGATTCATGCAGAGACAACAGATTTCCTGCTTGTACATAGAGAAAAGAGAAGAATTTACTGTGTGGAAAGGCAAAATACACAATTGTTAGTACACAGTACCATAAAATATGATTATTGTAATACATTAAGAGGATAAAAATTTGATGGCAGTGCTGCCTTAAGTACTAATACAGCTGCAAAATAGCCTGTGCTGTGAGCTAATCAGGTGGTGATGGCTATGTCATTGATTAATTAAAAAAGACCACATAGCTCCATATACAAATATTTGATTACATTAAAAACAAATTTGATACACATTATAAAATATTGTGAAATTACATTGGGGCCCATTCTGAGTTTTGCTTTAGAGAAAGTAACTGAAATATAATTTTAAATAACTAGTAAGAAAAGCCTTACCTCTGACAAGTCTCGCATGCATTCAGGACTGGAAAAGACCCAATGACCACTTTATCTCTAAAATAATTTTAACTTTTCACTTTACAGATTTATTATACCAAAATGCCTGTGGTTTTAATCCATTTCTTGGCACTGACACAATTTCAGCAATATATTCACACTTGAAAAAACAAACTGACTAATGCTTGCTAAATCTTTAATATTGGTTACAAGTCAGCTCTTCGTCAAAACAAATCATTTTATGAGCAATGGAAGGTTCTGGCTAGTCTTGCTGTAGTTAGGAGATTGTCTGCTGTAGACTGGATGGCATTTACTGAATTGCTGGAAAATGGTAGACTAATTATCTGTTTTGATAGAAGGTTACAAAAACAAAAGCTGTTTCTTGGTCTCTTCAGTATGTGACTCATGGACATATGATACTGTCATATTTGTCGCAGCATCCCCCAACCCGTGCAACATAATCATCAATGCAGGACTGCACAGAAAAAATCATCTATCTCATCTTTTTACTGTACAAATGAAATTATTGTCTGTGTTTCTAGTATTTAGAAACATTGTCATTTCATCACCAATTATTTCAGAACTTATTCTATCTTGAAGCAAGACGGCTAATTTACAGGACTCTGTCGCATGCATATTATTGACACAAATCTCAACACTATTGTGGGTCTCATGACTTCAACATTACCTATACGCCTCATATATGCTATAAAAATGAATAATAATATATCCTTATGGGACTTGAGACCCACAATTGTTCTAGAATTTGAAGCAGTCATGCACAAGAGAAAATGAGTGTGCGATATCATCATGTGATGTATCCCCTTGTTCACACAAGACAAGTCTTGTAGAAATTTCTCTAACTAAATAACCTGTACTGTCTTTATCGGGATGCATCTGCAGCATGCACCTTGAATAGGTCTTCAGACGCTGGCTGGACATGTCTCAGTAATCAGAAGCTTAGGGAAGAGAGGTGTACCACAGTCCACGCTGCCAAGTTCACTCACATCAAAGAAAACGAGTAGACGATGTCCAGTTCAATCCTTCTTTATTCTCCTACGCGTTTCGGCGCCTAGCCTGGCACCCTCATCAGGGATGACCACGTTTTTTTTCGCGGCCGCACCTGCCGCAAGTGCCAACACCTCACTTGTCGCACCTGCCGCAAGCCCGCCTATACATTGTATGGGGCTTGCCGCAACCGTGCCGCAACCATGACGAAAGTGCAGCGGTATGCGGTAATCGCGTCAGATGCGGTTTTTTTCACCGCATCTGCCGCGATTTCAAATAAACGCTAGTGTGAAAGCACCCTTATGTGATATGTATAACGCAGTTTCAGTATTTCCTATGTGATATATATATACTGCAGTCGCAGTTTATCCTATATGATGTATTACAGCAGTCTCAGTGTATCCTATGTGATTTATTTACAGCAGTCTCAGGGTACCCAGTATACAGCAGATGCATGTTTCCTGTAAATTTTCAACGAGGATTTGCACATGAATAAATCTACAGTGTAAAACATTTCTACTTGGCACTGACATAGTTTTAAGGATTTGAAAATCAACAATATGTCAATTCTATTTGCAGAATTCATCAAGAATTTACCTTTGCAATGCACAGCGTGAAAACATTAGAAATCCTCACTACTTAATTTACCTATCTTAAGCTCACACACATGTATATTAGATTGCTTTGGAACGTGGAAAAATTGTAGCATGAGGAGGCCACAATGCAGACATAATAAGAAGGTACTGGTATTGCTTGAAGTCAGATTTGGCCTCAGAATCCCAGTACTGCAGGACATTATTGTATACTGATAACATAATTGCAAAATGATAAATAATAATCATAATTTTACTAAATGTTTTACTATAACATTCTCAAACAAACTATGTAAATATGAGTCTGCATTTTAAAAATAGTGGCCTATCAGTATAATAATCATGACCCACACCCCAACCCATTCAGTATGTAACTCTTATTTTAGCAAAGCTAATCTGATTATCCCAATTCATTTCTTACTTCGTTATTTTAAAACTATAATGTTTTTACATCAACAACTTTAATGTCACATTGCATTCATATCAAAACTAGTATTTCATGTGGGCTATGTAAAAGTTGGAATCATAGTCGTGAAATGAAAGTTCAATTAGAAACAAAATGTAACATGAAACTGAACTGATGACATACATCGAAAGGTCACAAATATCAAACTATGCCCCCAAGTCTCACACAGCAGAAAAAGGCTCCATTATGAACATGTCTTTCTTTTAGCATGATATAACCATAACCTGATGTAGTCTTTATCACTGTGGTTACTGTGGCAAGGTCCATATAGTGTATGGTTATTGTCTCACATTTTTCAGCAAACATTTAGCATCCAAAGATATTTATAGGGTCATTTACATTTTTCCACCAAGACTATACCCTGGAAAACAGTTGCTTTATGGACAGTATGCATTAATTGAGTTCTATAGATTAATGTATATAGAAGTCTGAGTGCATCCTATGTGATGTATAAAGCAGTTGCAGTGTGTCCAATGTGATGTATATATAGCAGTCTGAGTGTATTTACATACTACAGTTCCAGTGTATCCTATGTGATATATATATATTATCCTATGTGATATATATATATTATTATGCAAATACCTAACTTACACAGGGTTAAAGGAGGAAATAAAATTTACAACATAACAGCCGCACCCTTAACCTAATAGTTCCGTACTGGGGAAAAAAAAAGAATAATAAATGAAAGCAAAGAAAACCTCCTACCAACCTAATTGAGGACCGAGAAAAGGTGTTGGGAAGATAAATGATCAAACACAGAGCAGTAACATAACTGATCCCTGCCTAGCAGGCGAAAAATCCCTATTTGCAGGGTTGGAACTCCTTAGCTGAAATACACCTAGGAATATAGCCAGCAAAGAAGTCTGCTGCAAGGTCTGTCTAAATATCTCCAACCAAACTATGATAGGACAGATGGAAAATAGGAAAGTAATAAATACTTGACTAGCAGCAAAGCAAGGGAAGAAAAGCAGTGATCAATATAATGTGGCATATTGCCTTTTATGGGTACAATTATTTTCTATTCATGTGCAGTGTACCTTTTTGTACACAATCTTGCTCTTCACATGCGAATTTGGTGTGATATATATATATATATATATATATATATATATATATTGTTTATTAAATTTCATTCAATCATTCAATCTTCTCTATACTGATTTTGATGATTCATGTGATATGATGATTTACAGCATACATTTCTTTAATATTTAAACTCTGCTTTTATTTTACTATTAAGTCATGAATGTGTATGTGCAACCTATTGTATTTTTTGTATTTTGATGAATTCTTCTTGAATTTGTATGTTAATGCTGCATAATAAACATTATTAACTTCATATATTTACAAATGTATTAATATAATTTTCATAGTCAATGGACAAGGTCACATAGACAGATTTCTGGTTGGGGTGGGGAAAATCACAGCGGTCAAGGTGCACATTGATGCCAATAACAAAGGTAGAAGGGACAAGCAAAAAGTCTAGGACCTCCAAGGTGGTGTTTTCAGAAATACTGCCGGTGCCACAAGCGTCACTAGAAAGACAGTGGGAGCTTAGAGATATAAATAAGTGTCATAGAAAATGGTGCAGGAAGGAAGAGTTTAGGTTCATAATGAACTGGGTTGATGTCTTTGTTGGCTACAGGCTCTACAGAAGGGAGGGGCTGCATCTACATGGAGAGGGTGTAATTTGTGCTGGGGAAAAAATGGTCAGACGGATGGAGCAGCTTTTAAACTAGGATCTGAGGGTTGAGAGGGTAGTTTGCAAATGAGGGGATAGATGATGTGGGGGGCTGGGAAATGCAACAAAAGTAGGAAGGCAAGAAATAATAAAATGTTTTCAGAGTATTAAATATCTGCTGGCAAATGCAAGAAGACTTGCAAACAAAATGAATGAATTGGGAACTCCAATGTCAGCCACAGATTACGATGTGGTGGGCATTATGGAAACCTGTGTGAACAAAAGCCATGACTGGGTGACAAAAATATATTCTGAAGGGACAGGAGAGATAAAAAAAATAGGTAGAGTTGTGTATAGATTTGTTAAATCTAACCTAAGATCTGTGCTCAATGATGCCATAGGGGGAAGTTGCAACAAAGAAAAGTCAGTATGGGTAAATGTACATGGGGAAGGCAATAATGTAAAACTGCTTAATAGAGTTTCCTGTAAGCCTCATAACATAGCTGAACAGGTAGAGGATGAATTGCTGGAACAAAATAAAAAGGCAGCAAATAATAATACTCGGGTCCTCATTATGGGGGATTTCAACTATCAAGACATTCAAAAAATTGGTTGTGCTAAAAATTGCAGGTTTTTTTCTACAATTCAAGACAATTGCTTTTCTCAGTAGGTGAACTAAACAGGGGAGATTATTTACTGGATCTAGTCCTGTCAAATAGACCAGATGCAATTTCAGATCTACAGGTCCGGAAGCACTTGGGCAGCAGCGACCATAATATGGTAAGTTTCAATGTAATATTAAATACAACATTTCAAAAGGGAAAAGCAAAAATCTGGATCTTAAGGAAAGCTGATTTGAACAAATCAAGGCAAGAGCTTAAACATAATGAGGCATATTTAAGGATATAGTACTTGAATCCTGAAGCAAACATATACCCTCTAGTAATAAAATGTCCAAGAATAAAAAAAAACACTATGGGCATTTAAATATCTCAATGGGAAATGTAAAAAAGAAATCAGGCAAGCAAAATTAACTACTGAGACACAACTGGCCAACGACATTAAAATAAATATGTCAATGCCAAAAAAAAAAAAGGATAGTGTCGGCCCCTTAAAAGATAATAACAGGATAATTGTAAATGACAAAGAAAATGCTGAGATATTAAACAGGCACTTTTCATCCGTGTTCACCAAAGAACTCATTGCTTCAGTGATTATTCAACAAAGTCGAAGTTCGCCACATGATATAACTAATTTAACACAAGAAAAAATATATGAGTCTGAGCAAATTAAACATTGAAAAATCCTTGAGCCAGATGGCATTCATCCACGGATATTGAGGGAATTGAGTTCAATATTTGACAGATGACTGCATCTCATCTTCTTAGACTTGCTTATAACAGGGTTGGAGCCTCAGGATTGAAGGATAGCTGACATGCTACCTGTATTTAAGAAAGGTAAGAAGGTGGATCCAGGCAACTACTGACCGGTAAGTCTGGCATCAGTGGTGTGCAAATTTTTTTAGGGCATTTTAACAGATGACATGTAAAAATATATTGCAGATAATAATATAATACCTGACAACCAGAATGGATTCATGAAAGATAAAGTCATGTCTATCCATTATGTTGGGTTGTTATGAGGAGGTAAGTGCAAATGTGGAAGTTGAATATACAGCGGATACGATTTATTTAGACTTTGCAAAGGAATTAGATACTCTCCCACATAACAGGCTTATATTGAAGCTCCAGAAGTAGGAACTATGAGAAACTCTATGCAGGAAACAAAATGTCGTCATAATTGGTACATTAGTCAAATGGGCTATAGTTAGCAGTCGGGTACTGCATGGTTGTGAGCTAGGAACAATTTTTTTTAATCCGTTTATAAATGACCTTGTGGATGGGATTGTGAGTAAAGTGTCAGTTTTTGCTGATGGCACCAAACTACATTGGATATTAACCCTTAACCCCCCCCCCCTTAACCCCCCGGCGATTTTCTGTTTTCCATTTTTTCCCCCTTCTTCTAAGAGCCATAACGTTTTTATTTTTCTGTCAATATAGACTTATGAGAGCTTGTTTTTTGTAGGCAGGAGTTGTACTTTCAGATAAATTCATTTATTTTATCATACCGAGTACAGGAAAATGGGAAAAAATTCCAAGCATGGTGAAATTGCAAAAACAAATATGCAATTACACGTTTATTTTTTGGGTTCTTTATTCACCATGCTCACTATATGGTAAAGCTGACATATTGGAATGATGCCTTGGGTCGGTATGACTTTGAAGATACCAAACATGTATAGTTTTACTTTTACCTAAGTGGTGAAAAAAAAATCTGAAGTATTTAAAGAAAAATAAATGCACTTTTGCGCCATTTTCCAACACCAGTAGCATTCTCATTTTTAAGGATCTGGGGCTTTGTGACGGCTTATTTTTCGCAACTTGAGCTGACGTTTCTGATGATACCATTTTTGAGTAGATGTGATGTTTTGAACAACAATTATTGCATTTTATTGTAATGTTGCGGTGACCAAAAAAACTTACTTTTGGCATTTGGACTTTTTTCCATTATGCAGTTTACTGGTCTGCTTAATTGATTTTATATTTTGATAGATCAGGCATTTCTGAATGCGACGATTCCAAATGTGCTCCTTTTTTTTAAATCTTTTTAATACAGTATTGCTGCATATACATTAAATGGAAGTATACTCGGGGCTCCTTATGGTTACAAATAAGCTGAGCAGCAGTGCTTAATGTCAAGTATTAACTCAAAAAGCAAACAAGATTTTAGAGTGTATAAAAAGAGCGATAACATCCTGTGATCCCAGTGTATTGTTACCCCTCTAAAAATCACTTGTAAGGCCACATCTAGAATACAGCAGCAAGCCCGTTGGAATCCATGCTGAGAATCAAGGAGCATCAGAGAGGGAAAACAGGTGAGCAGACTTCTACTTTTCTATTAAGCTGCCTTCACACTACGGACTTTTCAAATCCGATGGTGTCCGATCAAAATCGGACAGCATCGGATCCGAATTTGGCCCCATGCAGCCCTATGGGCATTGGACCGAATCGGATGTGCACTAAATGCCATCCGATTTGGTCCGATCCGATTTTGTCCGATGTTTTTATCGGTGCAAAAATCGGAGTTTGCTCCGATTTTTGCACCAAAAATAAAGTCGGACAAAATCGGATCGGACCAAATTGGATGGTATTTAGTGCACATCCGATCCGATCCCTTTAACATGGGGCCCTATGGAGCAGGGTCCGAGGAAACATCTGATGTCTCCTCGGACCCGATTTTACTGTATTGAGCATGCTCAGTACAGTAAAACTGCTCCAAACTGGGAGCGCAGGGGTTAAAAAAAAAAAAGTCTATGCTCACCTCCCCCCGAGCCCCCGCCGTCTTCCTGCAGGCTCCCGGTGGCTCCTGGTGTCTGCAGAGGTCTTCTACTGCAGTACAGGACCTGCGGTGATGTCACAGTCACGTGACCGCAGGTTACCATGGTGGAACCTGCTGTCACGTGACTGTGACATCACCGCAGGTCCTGTACACATGAAGACGACCTCTGCAGACACCGGGAGCCTGCAGGAAGACGGCGGGAGACGGCGGGGGCTCGGGGGGAGGTGAGCATAAACTTTTTTTTTTTTTTTTTTTTCAGCCCGGAGGCTGCGATTTAATGCCGGAATCGGATGCCTAGTTGGCATCTGATTCCAGGCATCAGAAGGGAGCCGATGCTGTCCGAATTTATCGGACAGCATCGGCTCCCTTCAAAATTGTAATGTGAAAGTAGCCTTATACATCTAAAATACAGGATCAAGTTTGATCAAGTTTTGGGCTCCACATTGTAAAAATGATATTCAGATGTTAAAGTCAGTTAAAAAGTGGGCAACTAGACTACGAGAAATGGAAAGCCTCCCATACAAGAGGTTGGAAAAGTTGGGCTTTTTTAGCTTTCAAAAGAAAAAAAAAAGATGTCTCAGAGGAGATCTCATTTTTATGTATAAATTCATCTGTGGTCAATATAAAGGACAGCACATGACTTATTCCTTCCAAAAACAGTACCACAGGTTACTCATTGCAGGAGGAAGAATGGTGATTCCGGCAGTTACATAGAAAAAGCTTTTAAAAAAGGGCTGGATGATTTCCTCAGTATACATAGCATTGTGAGTTATAGATGATTTAGAGACAAAAATGTATCATTGCAGGAAGGTTGAACTTGATGGACCTTGGTCTTATTTCAACATATGTAACTATGTAGTGTCCTATGTGATATACATACAATAGTCTCTGTGTATTCTATCGGATGTAAATACTGCAGTCCAAGTGCATAGTATGTGATGTATATACCCTACATGATTTAAATAGAACAGTCTCAGGAGAGCCTTTGCGAAGTACACAGCAGTTGCAGTGTGTTTTAAAGAGGACCTGTCACCAAACCAGGCATGGTGATCTAATTACAGCACTGGATGCAGCATGTCTGCAGCATCCAGGCAAGGGGTCCCCCAGCACTTGAGCAGCCCTGTACCCCCAGATAATACAGTTAGAAAACTTACATCCTGCAGCCCCTAAAAGGAGGTGGCTAGGGGCTGGAGCCGAAGGGCAGATTCACACCACCTGCATGTTTAATCTGCCCACCGCTGCCAATCGCAGATTAAACATGCAGGTGGTGTGAATCTGCCCTTCGGTTCCAGCCCCTAGCCACCTCCTTTTAGGCTGTAGCATGTAAGTTTTCTAAGTGTATTATCTCGTGGTACTGGGCTGCTCAAGTGCTGGGGGACCCCTTGCCTGGATGCTGCAGACATGCTGCATCCAGTGCTGTAATTAGATCACCATGCCTGGTTTGGTGACAGGTCCTCTTAAGTGATGTATATACAGATGTCTCCGTGTCTTCAATGTGATGTATATACAACTGTCTCTAATCACTAAGTGATGTATGCTGCAGTCACAATGTATCCTATGTGATGCCTATGGCAGTGTCAATGTGTATTATGAGATTTATATGTCATTCTCAGTGTATTCTACATGATCTCATCAGGGTTTCAGTGTTTCTTATGTGATGTATATAATAAGCTCAGTGTATCCTATGCGATGTACACAGCATAGTCTCAGTGTATGTTATACAACATATATGTGGCGCCCCTCTGGGTAGGCGCCACATGGAGGAATTACACTGTGATAACAAACGTGTTATCCCTGTTAGTTGTCAGTTCAGGGTTTAACCTATGGAGTCTGTTCTAACACACACTTAGGACTAGGCACTTAGAGTAGGGGGGACCGGTAATTTAGTAGGTCCCAAAAAGGGGGTGGAGCCTAGGGTAGAGTAGTGGGAGAGAGTGACAATGTAGATCAGACAGTGCCGGGAAGGCAGTCAGGAAGGACAGGCCTGACAGCACAGTTGACAGGAGGGAACCCCATCTTTAAGTGGCAGAACAGAAGGCACCTGGCCAGGACTGGTTGGAGCCAGCTGGTCATGTTGGGGGAAAAGACCCCGGCAACACGGGAAGCCGAGGCAGTCAGAAGTTCACTTCTGACCGCAGAAAGACGAGCTGTGGGCCCTTAGTAACCGGGTTGCTGACAGCACCACAAGGACATCTCATCCCTCAGGACAGAAACCGGTTGAGGGCACTAGTGGTCGTAGACTGAATTCCGATGGCGGGAGAAATTGTGCACTCCTGCTGCTCCCATCCGTACCGGTAAGGGACAGACCTGGAGGACTAGTGACATACCGAAGGACTGGCGGGAGAGCGCTGTAAAGGTGGTAGAGACAGTAAGAATCAGACAGACCCAGAAAGTCAAAGAGAGCAAACATCCAGAGACTCCATAAGGGGGACCCTGAGCTGGCAACATCCACCTGGTCAACCAAACTGTACCGTGTTCTGTTTTACCATCTGCTGGTACTCAGTAAAGTGGAGTCAAACTTGAACTGGTCTCTGTTGTTCTTCCTGCCGGTGCCCGGAGGGCTTCAACAATATCATCAGCAGTTCACCAGAGGGGTAAGAACCATCACTACAACTCCCCTCATCCTAATCCATCACCGCTGCCCTGAGGTAATAGCTCCACCTGTGGGGAGCTGTACCACACTCTGCTGCACCCACCATCACCTCAGCGGCCGGCTTTCAGCGCCGGTACCTATATTACCGGGAACGAGAGGTGGCGTCACTCAAGAAGCCATCAGTCCCGGTGTCCGAGTACCCCGAGCTCTGACCACATCATATACATCAAATCTTTATTGACAAACACTGTTTTTCTTTCAGTCTCAAAACTTTTCATCTCGATTCAACTACTCAATCTCTACTGTGGCACAATAACTTTGTCAATGTTTGTTCTGGAGTCTACACTGTTATCACTATTAATATTTAGCATTAAGAGAACCATTGAACAAGCACAGGGCACAGGGCTCAAGTGAGTAAAAAATAGAACTGCACCAGAGATTTGTGATTCTGCAGGACTGATACATGGATAGCAGCAAACACAGAGAGGGAGCAGCTGTCTAATTGCTTTATAGAAATCAATGGGCTGGAGTGAGGTTACTGGTATCTCAGGTGTTAACTCCTTAGCCTGGAATTTAACCATTGTGCATGCTGAGCCAGGCTATTTTGACTGACTTGCATGGCAACACGCTGTAGCTTATGTAAGATAAAAGCTCTCATCGAACAAGAATGACAACAGATAGCAATATGAAGCCAACTGCAAAGTTGCAGATTATCATGCTGTGTAATTTACTATACCAATTTTATAACATTAGAATATTGAAGAAAAATTATGCGGAGTATGTGGGATTCAGCAGTACAGGAGTAGATGAAAACTTGTCAGCATAGGTTTTGTATGTAAAGCGTGGTGCACCCTTCACCACCCTTTAAACAACAGGAATAATATCCTACCTTAACCTTTCTTCTTCTTTCTTCCTGAGGCTGAAATCTCGCTGGACAACCTGAAGGACATGCTCAGCTTCATCTTCAGTCAGACCAGAAAGATCCAGTTTCCTCCCCATGTTTTTCTTAAACCTGAAAGCAATTAAAGAAATCTTTTCATCACATAGAACTGCAATCATCCCCTTACATCATCTCTCTACCTGGTGAAACACAAACCGTGTCTGCTAATTATAGAGATCATACATATTTTATTTGAGGTAAATGCACAATAAAATCCATTAGCATCCGGAAAAAATATCTTAACTGCCAGTGACTATTTGTTTCAGAAAGAAAAGAAAACATAACATGGATCTCATCACTCAGTGGGTATATACAAAACATAAATGGCCAATGCAACTAGTAAGTAAAATATCAAAGCTGTAAATGTGGTGACTCATCAAACCTTGAAAATCTCATCTATTTTTGATTTAGGGTGATTTAAGAAAAAAACTATAGTGCCCTCCTTATCTAATGCCCCTCCTGGAGTACTGATGCTGGTTGTAAGACTGTAGAGTGTAACAACATGTCTCTGCCTGCACCCAGCCCTGTCTGTGCGGACAGTATCCTGAGAGCACTAAGACCCAGTGGTTTCCTGCCTGACAAGAGAGAGCAGAAAGCCTGGGAAATCCTGGAGCAGAGCTAGAGGGAGTGGGAGGAGAAGGTCTAAGGATGGGGAGTAAATAGTCTGATGTGGAAGACCATGATGGAGATCACTGCTCAACAGTGCAGACTTAAGGCTAAAAGACTTTTCTGCAGGCTTCTCAGTGGGAGCTTACAATCCTTTGCCCTGGTGAAGTTGTGCTTCTGCATTAAGAAGAGAGAGAGCGGATGGTTACACTCTTCTTGGAGCTGGACTTGCAGGTTGTGGTCAGAACTGTATACCCTCTATCTAGTGAGAGGCCTATTCAGACAACACAAGCCGTGCGGGAGTATTGCTCTTTCTGGAAGAAAAGACTGTTTTCCTGGAGGCAATACTCCGTGTGGACAACATTGAAGATTGCTGGCTGCAAACATTTTTGTTGTCCTGGCTTCAGCACATCGGTTTTCTATGCCTGTACAATACACTCATCTGCATTAAGGTATCTTGAGCCTAGATACTCGGGTATCCCAAAGCTAGGAGTTTAACAACATCAGTTGTATTTTCATACATTTGCATTATTAGAGTTGTTAAGATTGTACTCAGTGTGCCATTCTAGGGGTTCCCATAGAATAAGTAAAGAAGCCAGTGCTGCCTGTGGTTAGCATGCAATACAAAAAGTGCATATGCACATATTAATTTCTAACTGTACGTTAAACTGAGACATTTAGCAAACAATTGATCAATTCTTTGAGCTACCCTGCCACGTCACAGTATTCTCAGATGGGGCAGTCCTACTCTATGTTTTTTTTATACGCTGTGCCATTACAGCCTCCTGAATGCATTAAAAGCAGAACCATATTAAATGCACACGTACCTGAAGCATTTCTGAACTACTCTCACGGCGCCAGAAGGGCAGCACAGATAAAGGCAGACCAGGTCTGGTCATGACATCCGGACATTATCATATCTGACCCCACGCAGAAAGACCAGCAACCATGGATGAGGGTAGAACAGGCCCAAACACATTAACAACAATTAAGCAGAGCGTATGGGCAAGGTATGGCTGCTGTATGTGTGTACAGCAGCCTAGATCAATCACAATAAAGACAGATAGAATGATATGCAAAACCAAGTGCGCACGGCAAAAAGTGGGGTCAACCACAAACAAATAACAAGTAAAAAAGCCAAGAAGTGCATACGCACATATTAATTTCTAACTGTACTTTAAACTAAGTCATTTAGCAATTGATCAATTCTTTGAGCTACCCCACCATGTCACGGCATTCTCAGATGGGGCAGTCTTACTTTACATTTTTTATATAGGATGTGCCATTACGGCCTACTGAATGCATTAAAAGCAGAGCCATACCTTGCCCATAGGCTCTGCTTAATTGTTGCACATGTGTTTGGGCCTGTTCTACCCTCATCCATGGTTGCTGGTCTGGCGGCGTAGGATTCAGATCTGATAATGTCAGGATGTCATGTCAGGACCTGGTCTGCCTTTATCTGTGCTGCCCTTCTGGCGCCGTGGGAGTGGTTCAGAAATGCTTCAGGTACGTGTGCATTTATTATGGTTCTGCTTTTAATGCATTCAAGAGGCCGTAATGGCACAGCGTATATAAAAAATTAGCATAGGACTGCCCCATCTGAGAATGCCGTGTCGTGGTGGGGTAGCTAAAATAATTGATCAATTGTTTGCTTAATGTCTCAGTTTAAAGTACAGTTAGAAATGAATATGTGCATATGCATTTTTTGTATTGCGTGCTAACCACAGGCAGCGCTGGCTTCTTGGCTTTTTTATTTCCCATACTCTCATCTGATTTACACTTGTTTGTAGTTAGCTAAATAGAAGTCTTGTTTTGTGCAGCTGTTAGGTAAATTTGTTCCTGTTCATCGGCGAAATAAATATTTAAAGGGAACATGTCACCTCCGAAAAGCCACCTAACCTATAAATACATGTTCCTGCACCTTCCTATTACTATTATAACTATCCCTCTCTCTGCTAAATGCCTGTTTTTAATGTTCTAAAAAACGTTTTTAAACTTACTCATTAAGATGTTAATGAAGTGGGGGCTATATGCAATAGTCCCTCTGGGCGTGTTGTTTTGCAGCCGCCAGAATCCTTTATCATGCCCCCATGGGCGTGATCTTGAAATTAAATTTCCCCCAGCCTGGCTCCCTTCACTCTGCTATGCAGCCTTCCTGTGGGAATGACACTAAACGAGTCATTTCCAGAACCGTAAGCCCCTTAGCAACCCGATATTTATCTTAGCAACGGCACAGCGCTGCTAAGCGGGGCTCCATAGAACCCCGTTTAGCAGCGCACACCGCTGTTACGGTAAACATCGGGTTGCTATGGCCCTTAGCAACCCGAAATTTATCGTAGTAGCGGTGTGCGCTGCTATGCGGGATTCTATGCAGCCCTGCTTAGCAGCGCTGTGCCGCTGCTAAGATAAACATTGGGTTGCTAAGGGGCTTAAGGTTCCGGAAATGACACGTTTAGTATCATTCCCACAGGAAGGCTGCATAGCAGAGTGAAGGGAGCCAGGCTGGGGCGCGAAATTTAATTTCAAGATCACGCCCATGGGGGCATGATAAAGGATGCTGGAGGCTGCAAAACAACACACCATCTTAATGAGTAAGTTTAAAAATGTTTTTAGAACATTAAAAACAGGCATTTAGCAGAGAGAGGGAGAGTTATAATGGTAATAGGAAGGTGCAGGGACATGTATTGATAGGTTAGGTGGCTTTTCGGTGGTGACAGGTTCCCTTTAGTGGGGAAACTTTGGAATTGGCACCCTGATCCCAGCTTTATGCTGAGTGTATGTGAATAACTGGTACAGTAGTCCTAGGCAGGCCCGGCATCAGCACCCGGCCTACCGGGCAGGTGCCAGGGCCCTGAAGAAGTGAGAGGTCCCACAGCTGTCTGTGAGCGGAATCGGTGAGAGACACGCTCACACACAGCTGTCCTTTCTCCTCTCTTCTCTCCTGCTTTGCACAAATGGTGATCAGTACACAGCAGGAGAGAAAGGATCGGGAGCTGAACGGAGGCTGAAGGACCTTGCAGTTCCAGTCATGTGACTCATCAAATGACTGAAATCAAGGTCCTGAAAGAAACTGCTTCTGTAGCCTCCTGCAGCTCCCAGCGGCTCCTCTTCCTGCTCTGCACCAATCAAGATTAGGTGGATATGGTAATATGTATGTGTGTATCTGCATGTGTCTGTATATCTGTATGTGTGTACCTGTATGTATGTGTGTGTATGTATCTATATGTGTGTATCTGTATGTTTGTGTATCTGTATGTGTACAATATGTCTGTATGTGTATGTTTGTGTATCTGTATGCATGTGTCTGTGTGTATCTATATCTGCATGTGTGTGTGTCTGTATGTATATGTATATATGTATATGTGTGTATCTGTACGTGCATGTATTGACCATGTAATAGATCTGTGTGTGTTTGCATGTGCATGTAGCAGACCTCGGTGTGTTTGTATGTGCATGTAGCAGAGCTGTGTGTATATCTATATGCACATATATTGTACATGTAGCAGATCTACGTGTGTAGTGTGCATGTAGTGTCCATTTAGCAGAGCTGTGTGTGTATGTATGTGCATGTATTGTGCATGCAGCAGAGCTGTGTGTATCTGTATGTACGGTTACAGATTTTCTTTCTATCACACGTAGATATCACTTGTCACTACAAGATGTTTATTATGTGATAGGATTTAACTTCTGCCTCTGGATCCACAAGTGCCTGCTCTTCACTGAATGAGGTTGTAATGTGGCGCCCCTCTGGTGAGATGCCACAGGGAGGTACTGCACCCCAAACAGAAGGTGTAGTGCCTCTGTAGTCGTGGATGAGGAGGAAAAATACAGAGTCTGCACCTAAAACACACTCATAGGACACCTTAGCACAGGGGACTGGTATTCAGTAGGTCCAGGGGGTGGAGCCTAGAAGAGTGGGAAGACATGAGTGACAGAGACAAGTCAGTGAGACGGTGACAGAAAAGCAGCAGAGACTGACGCATTGGGACCCTGCGGTCGTAACAGGAGGGCACCTCTAAGGAGAGAGGTGCCCATACAAAAAAGGGGGCACTCCAGGACTGGTTGGAGCCGGTTGGAGAGTCCAGGTCAACACTGGTGTTTTGAAGCCAAGTTTGATTAGGTTTATCCCAAACCATGGATCAGCGTGTGATGGGCCCTAATAAGAGAGCCACGACACCCACCAAGGAGCCTAACCTCTGTCCCAAAGCTAGGTCCAAGATGCCAAGAGGTAGCAAGGACTTACCTGGGACCTGGGGACCAGTTACCAGACTGTAGTGTGGGAGGTAGAAGTGACAAGAAAGGTATTGTAGAGACACCTTTGACAGACTCTGGAAAAGCCTCCAAAATCCTCAGCTACAACTTCCGCTGAATCCAACTGTACCATGTACCCTTATCATCTGGTACCAGTAAAGAATTGTTTGAGCTAATCTGGTATCTGGCATCAATTATTCATCATCCGGGAGGCTCCTGCTGCATCATAGGAGCCAAGGACTACGATTCCTCTCATGCACCCCCCTGCCCTGAGGTAAAAGCTAAGCCTGTGGGGAGCTGTACTACCAAATCTGCTTCTCCATCACCTCAGCAGCTGGCTCCAGCGCTGGTTAACTAGAGATGAGCGGTTTTCGAATCGAATTGTTCGCCAATCTCAAAGCCGAGCTGTTTTTGGTGATGGTCGAGTCGTTCGTCGAATTAGAACAATTTGCATCAAATTCGGAAGTTCGAAGTCATGTTCGATTTCAGTTCCGCAATGTATATAATATAATTGTGGAACTGAAATGAAGTGAAATCAAGGGTTAAAAAAAAAAAAAAATCGATTCTCACCTCTCTAATCCATCCAGCGATGCTTCCAGCACTGTCTACCTGTCGGAGATGTGATCCCGACAGCGTTTCCCAGTGAAATGACGAGTTATCGCGATAACTCATCATGTGACCGGAAACCGCTGCCGAGATTATGACGTCACCGCAGGTCCTACAAGCCCTCACTAGTAGTGAATAGTAGTGAGGATCTGTAGGACCTGCGGTGACGTCATAATCTCGGCAGCGGTTTCCGGTCACATGATGAGTTATCGATAACTCGTCATTCCGCTGGATAACTTCATTCACCGGAGAACGCTGCCGGGATCACATCTCCGACAGGTAGGCAGTGCTGGAAGCGTCGCTGGATGGATCAGAGAGGTGAGTATTGATTTTTTTTTATTTTTAACCCTTGATTTTACTTCATTTCAGTTCCGCAATGTATGTATATACATTGCGGAACTGAAATTGACCACCACACTAGTGTTTTAGTGTGTTCGAGGGTGTTCGACGAACATTCGGCGAACATTCGACGAACACATCTCCCATTCGACGAATCGAATCGAACTAGAACACTAGGGTGGTGGCTCATCTCTACTGGTAAACACATTACCAGGTACCACAGGTGGCATCACGTTCCCCTATCCCAAGTTCCCCCATCATCATCACCCCCATCATCCAATTGAGTGCCCAGGGCACGGAACCGGGACCTGGCCAGCCGTGATCCCCCCAACGAAGCCGCCATCCCGGTTCCAAATAACCCCTTCCCTGCCGGTCCGACTCAGTAATAATTATAAGCTTTTAGACACCCTAGTATTGAGAATGCTGCTTTTGGAATGGTATGCCCATAACAAATACATTGGTTCGTCATGAGGGCAATGACCAACATCATTATAATGAAGGCATGTTTGTTTTATTTTTTATTGATTTTCAATGATCAGCTATGCTTTTTACAAGTCAATAGCTATATATGTTGACATACAGTGCTCTATATCACAGTGCCAAGAGTGTAAGAACAAATAAATATAATACATCAATTCCTTTGAGATTCAGTCCATGGTTCTCTGAAAATAAGAAATGCACAGTAATAAACCGATCAATCTTGATCAGAAATAGAGATGAAAAAGTCCAGACTAAAGGAAATATTGTCCATTGTCCATTTTCAGTTCTTCTGAAGAAGGGGTCATAATACATGAACTTTAGTCTGTCTGCATACAAGTATTTACGAATTATATGATCATTAACAATATTTTTGTTATTTACATTAGTTCACTAAAGAAAAATTTTAAATTATCCAAAATATCCGCAAAAGCTGATAAACTTTCATGTTACATATTTAAAAGGTAAGTTCATCTAAGTTAGAGAAGACGAAAATGACATACAGCCCTTCAGGCCAGCTACAAAGTAGATTCATGTATTTGTAAATGATCATAATAAAAATTCACAGCTGTATTATGGATCATATTGAAATAGTATGTCAAATCCATAATACTAAAGTGATGTCTTTCTTTCTAAATCTGCAGCTTTTCAATTTCTTTTCAGATTTTCTCCATTCATTCATTACATTTGCAGGTTAGACAGCTGGCCTGATATAAAACCACATGAATAATGGGATTAAAACACAACTACTCAGGCAGGTCTGCTCCGAAACCCTCCCAAATACTATAGAAATACTATAAAATGAACATTTACATTCTATGTCAAAACGACTTGCTGCTCATTTGTTCAGTCTTTAAATCGTCTTTTAACAGCTTCATGTTTCAAAAGATGCAAAGTAGTTAAAAGTACCAGTGATCTGTCCATTCTTTTGGCATCTTCCACTTGGAGGCCACCATAACCTAAATAGAGAAGTTTATGGGGAGCCCAAAAATAAAAACAGAAGATGTTTTGTGTTTTTGTAGCATTTTAAAAACGTAACAAAATATTTTGGCACTTCCTGATATGAGTTCCTCTTAAAAAATTGTCAGTTTTGCCAGCGCTTTAAAGAGGTTGTTTTGAGCAGAAAATACAGACAGATTTTAGATACAGAAACCTACAAATTTCAGTTTAGAAATCGGTATAAAATCTACACCAAATATGTGACATCAGAACCTAACGTCAAGGTACATAACCGAGAGCTCTCATTGCAATGATTTCTATTGCGCCACTTGACAGTTGAAGATATTTCAAAGAGAACTTGTATGGATATACTGTAAATTACCATATTCTCACAAATCACAAAGATGGTGTCTGCAAGCACTAAACGATATGTAAAGACTATATATGAATTTTGAAATGTGTCTTAGCTCATCTGTCAGTGACAATACTTGCCCTTGCACATTTATTCCACTAGTATTTATTAAGCAATAATTTTTATTGTTTTACATCATACATTCAGTGTACATTTTACATTGAACAGTAAATCAGAACTTTCCAATATTTTGTTCAAAATTGGAGTTGGAACTGTTACATAGTTCCATTTCTTGACAGTAAAAACAAAACACTTTTAAAACATCCCCAACCCCCCTCCCCCTGCTCACACCCAAATCTCCCTCTCTCTATTGTCTTCAGTGAACTAATACATAACTCCTTCTTTTGTAGTATGATATACAGATTTCCCCTGTACTATATTTACATTCAATCGGTTCTCATTCTGCTCTCCTATCGCTCCCCAAACTCTTAAGGCCCCGTCACACGTGTCAACCAAGGCTGGATGTCGGAAGCGATGTGCGGGTGCGTGGTCGCTTCCGACACCACAGCCTTGGTGTCACACGTCAACACATTGCCGGTGACGTCGCAGCAATGCGGGCGGAGCCATCGCTCGCTGGGCTGGGATCAGCCCAGCCAGCGATCCGCAGCAATACTGCGGTATAGGCTGGATCGCCGCTAACATCGCTATTGCAATGTCAGACGACGCGATCCAGCCTAATCCCTGGTTGCAGATTGACAGGTTTACGTTCATCCTCGTAAACCTGTCAACCTGCGACCAGCGATAAATCGCAGTTGCGTCTCGCTGTCACACAGCACGACGCACTTGCGATATCACTAGCGACATCGCTTACGCGTCACTTTTCGGCGATGTCGCTAGCGACATTGACAAGTGTGACAGGGCCTTTAGTCTACCTAACATGCCTCCAATGTCTTCTAGTAGGTACCATTCAGTTTCCACAAAAGGATTCGTAAAATGCTTTTTTCATCTTCAGAGCAGTGCCACAACAATATAGGCTTTCCAATTTAACATGAGCGGACTCACTCTTGTCTCCTTTTCTCTTTCTGCCTCCAGTCTTTCTATGTTCAGTATAATACATTTTTAGTTTGGTGAAATATCTCTTTGGTGCTTGTTACCTTCTTTTGTAACCATTGCTGCAATAGATGCCTTTTGACTATTAAAACCAGGTTATGATATAGTGAAGATAGCCCCCTGCCCCTTCTTCCTTTCTCCCTCCCACCTTATCCCAGAAATAAAATACTGTAGATATATGAGGGGCTCTAGAGGAACATATCTACCCCACATGTCTTTTATTAGTTGACTTACCATTTCCCACAGTTATTTGACCTCCGGACATTCCCATAGCCCATGTAAATGGTCAGCCGCTTTAAGTTTACACTTCGGGCACTGTGTCATATGATCCCTCATTGTCACTAGTTTTAGGGCCCTTCCACATCAGCGTTTTTTGAAATTCGCGGCAGATGCGGTGAAAAAAACGCATCTGCCACGATTACCGCATACCGGCTGCACTTGCGGCACGGTTGCGGCGCGGTTGCGGTAAACGCCATACAAGGTATAGGCGGACTTGCGGCAGGTGCGGCAAGTGCGGTTTTGGCACTTGCGGCAGGTGCGGGCGCGAAAAAAAATGCTGTCAGTGCATGAAATATCTAATTGGAAAAGTTCAAATTTGGTATGATCAACTCTTTGGAATTTCATTAGTTTATGGTGTAGCAAGGAGATGCTGCTAGGTGATGATGTCCCCTTTGTTAAGCAAGTGTGGCTCTTGAAATGATCCAGATTCATGTGGTCACATTGGACTTACGTCCCTAAGTTATATAGATAAAGGTTAGGGATAAACTGCATTCAATAGCTAAAAATGAGGAAACAAAAGTGCAATAGGATCATATCTGTGAAAAATGTTACAAGTTTACTAAAGTTACTGCTCACCTGCTTGGTTGTGTGACCCACAACCAGTATATGCACGAAACACAGTTGTCGCAAGATCCACACTCCACGTTATTTCAGTGGCAGGTAAATAAATCCAAATGGAAGGTGCCACTCGATCCGAGCTAACCGTATATAGAAAGCACGACTTCAATCAATTACAGGATCAATTACAATGGTTGCTTTCCTGATGAAGGAGCAAGAAAATGCTCTGAAACGTGTTGAATAAAGGCACCATGATCTTGTAATTGATTGAAGTTGTGCTTTGTATATACGGTTTGCGCGAATCGAGTAACACCGTCCATTTGGATTTACAAACTGCATTCAATGGCATTTAATGGGTGCTTATTTATTAGGTATACCCACAATAGTGGATACTGAATGTAATGAGTTTCAAGGCATCCATCTAACATGAGGACCTGTTGTTGAAAAAACTATAAGGCATGGTATAAATTTTTCGTAAAGCGCTCTGTGTAGGAAAACAATTTAAACAAATGGCAGATGCATACTAACCAAACAGAGGTCACAAGAACACACTTTTAGCCTCTGTTTTTTAATAGAAGCCAATAGTAATGGCAAGGATGTTCAGTTGACCATTCCAGTTTTAAACTTGGTATTGTTTATTTTGGATATGTTTAACACATGTGACATGATTTCAGTAGATGTAACTTTACTTTATCACATATACGCTCTGTAGTATTTGTTGATTTATATCTACTCAAGATGTTCATGACAACTCTGCTGGAACACAACATGGATAACATTATATATGTTTAAGTCATGAACAACAGTTATACATAGCTAATGCTCATCTGTGAACAGGAGAAATGATCACTTTCTGTGCATTCTGGTGTTTGCCTGGCATCCACAAGAAGTGAGTCATGATCGCATCCAAGGTCCTCACGGGACACTTCTTTTCAATGATGTGTACCTGCACATCTCTGAACAGGATAAATTATCACTTTCTGTGGATCCCGACACTCGCCAGGCATCCACAGGAAGTGATTCAAAACAGCTTCCGGAGTCATTGCAGGACCCCAGGCTTTCAAGGTAATGATCTGATGCCGGTGGGGAACAGCTTGATGTCTGTGTTTTGGATCGTGCTGTCAGTGATTAAAGGAAACCTGTCACCTAGATTTAAGGCCCTACACTATCACTACCTATCCCTACACCTTCCTAGCTGCTCTCTATGTATCCCTATCTAAGCTAAAGGGGCCCTATAAAAGATCAGAAAAATAACATAACTTACAGAAGTCCCTGAGGCTGGGGACTGAAAAGGCGGCGCCAGGCTCCATGCATCTCTCCTCGATCCAGCAGCATTATTCTTTTTTCATCGCCACCCCTCTGTTTGGAATCTCCCGCCCTCTGTACACCTATCATGCACCGGCCAAAATGTCACAACCGGTACGGTGCATTATGGGGCCAATCACGTAATTAGCCTCAGTTCATTATGGGCTTGATCACGTGATCGGCCCGGCTCTGCGCATGCGCAATGCGCTTATGAAAGCCGGGCCGATCACGTGATCGGCACCATAATGCACCGCGCCGGATGTGACGTAGCGGCCGGTGCATGATAGGTGTACAGAGGGCGGGAGATTCCAAATAGAGGGTCGGCGATGAAGAAAGAATAATGCCGCCAAGTGGGGCGTGCGCTGCCGGATCGAGGAGTGATGCATAGAGCCTGGCGCCGCCTTTTCAGTCCCCAGCTTCATGGACTTCAGTAAGTTATAAGTTATTTTTCTGATCTTTTATAGGGCCCCTTTAGCTCAGATAGGGATACATAGGGAGCAGCTAGGAAGGTGTAGGGACAGGTAGTGATAGTGTAGGGCCTTAAATCTAGGTGACAGGTTCCCTTTAACAGCACAATCCAAAGGGTTAATAGCATCGATCTGATCGCTGAGCTGATCAGTACTGTTAGCTACACATGTCTCAGCTGATCAGATAAGCTGACATGTGTGGGGGATGATGCAAGCTCAGCACGTAAGCTTACATCAGAGGGAGGGACACAGCCAAGGGCGTACTATTACATCATTGGTCGTGAAGGGGTTAAAGTCCACTTGGCTCATCCCTATTCATAACTAAAATAAATTCATAATTAAATTATATACTGTAGCTAAAATATCATACTACTATGAATCTATTAATATACAAAGCTGTTGACATACAGTAATTACATTGCTTAAATTTATCTTGACAATACAGATTGATAGCCTTTGCAAAAGCTGTAAAATATCAAATAAACCATGACCAAAGTTTTTTTGTTAGCCTGTGCACACTCTGCAATTAGTTTCTTAGAAATCTGTTCCACAAACAAAGGACAAATTACAATACAGTTTAGTTTGTTAATTGATTGTCCTAGACTTACGGTATATGCAAAAACAGGCCATATGACAAATTCCTAGATAGCCTATTATTATTATTATTATCATTATGATTATTTAATGGCTTTCAGCTTTATCTCGAACCATAGTACCTTGATGGATGAACGCTCTGTAGGAAGGTCTTGTGCAAGCCTTGATAGGTCCACCAGGGCCTTCTCTATTATTTTTTGATAGTATCAAGTCATTGGGTTACTGGTCATCCACTTCACCTTGTTCCTTCTATTCTTCCAACCATGATGTACTTCTCCAGTTCTTGCTGTCTTTGTATGATGTGTCCAATTTTGGCAAGTAATAGATTGGTGATCCTTGCTTTGATTAACATGCCTGACTTGACCTGTTTCGAAACTAGTTTGATTGTCCTTCTTGTCATCCATGGTATTGATAACATACTTCTCCAGCACCACATTTTGAAAGGTGTTGATTCTTCTGTCTGGTTAGTTTATCATTAATGTTTTGCATCCATATGTTACCACAGAAAAGACTAGACTATGTACAAGCCATGTCTCTGTTATCAATGAGATGTTTCTCGATTTGAAGGCCTTGTCTAGTGACTTCATTGTTGAATTGCCCCCAGCTATTCTCCTATGGCAGTCTTAACTCAATCTATTCTACACATGATGAAATTACTTAACTTCTGAAAGCCAATATTTGGAAAAGTATATGGTATAAAAGGACATGTAAACAATGATCAGTGAACAAATTAGTTATTTATACTGAAACTAATTAATCTGCTTGCAAGTAAATATATCTAAGAAATGCAGTAATAGAGGAACAGACCCTAAACCATTAAATGTATAAAAAAAAAGCAATAAACTAAACAAGCCTGAGTTCTCACAACAAGTAGGATTCCAGTAAATGATGTACATTAAGTAATTATCCAGACCTAAGCTGGCTTCAACACTTGCAATGCATCTGCAGCGTTTTTGCAGATGCATCTGCAAGTATCAGCATCAGACCACGCCGTGGTGTGAATGCTCTCATTGATTCCTATATGTGAGCGTAAGCAGCGTATGCCGCTTACAGATCACACTCTCCCCCGCACTATGGACGCGAGATGTTGGTCAAGTGCGGCGGAGTGTGTGATCGTCGCAGGATACGCCTGCTACGCTCACATATAGAATCAATGAGAGATTCAGACGCGTGGCCTATTATAAACATAGGACCGCGCTGCATGCTGATACTTGCAGATGATCTGCAAAACGCTGCAGATGCATCTGCAAGTGTGAAGCAGCTAATTCCTATGTTTCTAAACAACAATTACTAATTATTATCAGGAACTAGAAACAGCATAACTCGCATCTGGTCTGCAAGCAAGATAGCGAAAAATATGAACTGGGGTTAAAAGTACGGCAAACACATAATAGCCGCCAAGTTGTGAATTTCCTTTTTGAATTCTAAGGTCATTAGGACATACCCTAATATAATAAATTAAGAGAAAAATCCCATGCTTATACTGCTTTATATTAGATGTAGTAATTACCATATGTAATATACATGTGTATGTCTTACCACTTTCTAAGCAGATCATTTTATTTATAAATAATATTATCCCTTGATGCTTGAAAAATCAAATATCTACAGCATTTAGAATCTTTAAAATGATTAACATATTTTTCAGATAATAAGACACACTTTTTTCCCAAAAATTTTGGGGGGAAAGTAGGGGTGCTTCTTATAGTCTGATTGTGGCTCGGGAGGGGTCTGGGGTCACAGGAGGCAGGAGCGAGTCATCAGAAGCAGGAGGAGGCTGTAAAAAGCCTGCCAGTGATCACATGTGCCTGCTGTTTAAGTTGATTTAATATTCATTGCTCCCCCTTGCCCATAACCTCTCAGCACTGAAGACGGCGCTGAGTGGTTGGATGGGATGATAGGCGAGGGAAGCAGGGGGGAGCAGCGCATATTATATCTTCCTAAACTGGGGGCACACATGATCATCCACTGCTGCAGCTGCGGGCGGTTACTATACTCAACATACATCACTTATCTGCAGCATCATGATATCCTTTAATGCTGGCAACTGATGGCGTGTGGAGTGCTGCGCATGAGAGTGTTGTCATGGCTGCGCGCTCACACACTGATCAGCTGCCAACATGAGAACACATAAGAAGATGTTGTGCTGATATGGGGGAGTGATGAACAGAGAGAAAAAACATTATTTTTTTTAAGTGTGTGCTGTGATGGGGATCATATATACCAGGCCATATACCAAGATGCGGCACATATACCAGGATATGGGCCCATATACCAGGATGGGGCACATGTACTAGGATATGGGCCATATACCAGGATGGAGGATCATTTACAAGCATATTGGCAATATACCAAGATGGGGTATATATACCAGGATGAGAGACATATACCAGGATGGGGCATATATATATCAGGATGAGGCACATATACCAGGATGGGGCATGTATACCAAGATGAGGTCCATGTACCAGGATATGGGCCATATACCAAAATGGGGGATTATATACCATGATATGGCCCATATACCAGGATGGGGCACATATACCAGGATATGGTGCATCATATACACCAGGTAATGGGTCATCTATACCAGTATCGGGTATATAACAGTTACAACTATTTTTGCTTCAAATTTTTTCCCCTATTATACTCCAAAATCTGAATGCATCTTATAGTCCGAAAATTACGGTAAAAATGAAATATCACCTTCTGAAGGCGCTTAGAGTAATTTTCATTTTAACTTGCAATTTAATTGTCTTATTTATTATTTATGTGTAGAGTTAATAAGGGATACTTAAAACTGGTTCAAAATACAAACTGAAAAGATCCACATTTCAATGAATCAAGTACCAGTTCTCATTTCAAAATAAATCAACCTACAAGGTTGCTGTAGACAACTTCTCCATTCTCCATACTGCTGAAAGATATAGAAGGAATATTTTATTTTGGAAAATATTTAGAGTGAATGCGCCAGATCAGGAATGCCTGCAATTTCGTTCAGTGTCATGTTATGTGGTAATAACTCTGGAACATTTCAATATATTCCAGTGATTTGGAAACAATTTTTTCGTGACATATTGTACTTCATGCTGGTAGATTTAAAGTGACATTAAGTGCATTTATTTGTGAAAAAGATAAAAATTTTTGGGGAAAATTATTTAAATTTCACAGTTTTCAAACAGTTTTTGTCCCGAAACAAGGTATATCACAAATAGTTAATAAATAACATTTACTACATGTCTACTTTATGTCAGCTTCATTTTTTAAACATATTTTTTGTTAGGAAATTAGGTTTCAAAGTGTAATAGTACCGTATATACTCGAGTATAAGCTGAGTTTTTCAGCACAAAAATTGTGCTAAAAAGTGCCCCCCACGGCTTACACTCGAGTCAGTGGTACTGGCTGAATGTGGGGGGGGGCGGTGTCTGGGGGCTGGAGGAGGCAGGGGAGGCTGTACAGTGAGCGGCCGGTCACGTGGGGCCGCTCATTAGTGCAATGCAATATGCACTGCATCCCCCTCTCCATCAGCGGCAGGACGAGCGGTGCATATTACATTGCACTGTGTATGCGCCCCCCCCCCATCACAGGTTACAGCCCCCCATGCTGCCGCACACCTTAAAATAATAAAGCATTCATTCTCACCCTCCATCGCTCTGTCACTATTGCGTCCTCCGGTCCCTGCTTCTTCCTGCTTCCGCTGGCGTCATGTGACCGGCGCAGCAGCCATGACGTCATCGCTGCTGTGCCGGTCATAGTAACAGAAGCCGGCGAAAGCAGGAAGAAGCAGGGACCAGTGTGCGGCAGCATGCGGGGCTGTAACCTGTAATGGGGCCTGTATACCCCTAATGGGGGCCTGTATACCACTAATGGGGCCTGTATACCACTAATGGGGCCTGTATACCACTAACAGGGGGCTGTAACCTGTAATGGGGCCTGTATACCACTAATGGGGGCCTGTATACCACTAATGGGGGCCTGTATACCACTAATGGGGCCTGTATACCACTAACAGGGGGCTGTAATCTGTAATGGGGCCTGTATACCACTAATGGGGGCCTGTATACCACTATTGGGGGTCTGTATACCTCTAATGGAGGCCTGTATACCTCTAATGGGGGCCTGTATACCAAGAACTGTCCCTGTGGTCTTCCATTTCCTTACTATGTTCCTCACAGTGGAAACTGACATGTTGAATCTCTGAGACAACTTTTTGTATCCTTCCCCTGAACAACTACTGTATATACTCGCGTATAAGCCGAGTTTTTCAGCCCAAAAATTGGGCTGAAAAGTTCCCCCCTCGGCTTATACGCGAGTCATTACACACGGGCGCCCCCTCCATCGGTATACAGGCCCCCCATCAGTATCCAGGGCCCCCCCATGCTCCGCAAACCTGTAAAGTAAGATCATTATACTTATCACTGTCCTGTCGCCGCCATCCCCGCCGCTGCCATTGCGCTCCTCCGGCTTCATCCGTCTTCTTCCGGCTTCCTCTGGTCGGCGCAGGCAATGACGTCATTGTCTGCGCCGACCAGAGGAAGCCAGAAGACGCTGGATGAAGACGGAGGAGCGCGATGGCAGTGGCGGGGACGGCGGCAACAGGACAGTGATAAGTATAATGATCTTACTTTACAGGTTTGCGGAGCATGGGGGGGGCCCTGGATACTGATGGGGGGGCACCTGTATACCTCTGGGGCTGCTGCTGTATATACCACTGGGGCTGCTGTATACTACCACTGGGGCTGCTGTATATACCCTGGGGCTGCTATATACACTGGGGCTGCTGTTATACCACTGGGCGCTGTATACACACTGGGGCTGCTGTATACTACCACTGGGGCTGCTGTATACTACCACTGGGGCTGCTTTATACTACCACTGGGGCTGCTGTATATACTCTGGGGCTGCTGTATACTACCACTGGGGCTGCTGTATATACCACTGGGGTGCTGATCTACACTGGGGTTGATACTACCACTGGGCTGCTGTATACTACCACTGGGGCTGCTGCACGTGTATAACTACTGGGCCTTATACTACCATGGGGAGGCTGCTGTAACACTGCTGGGGCCTGTATATACCACTGGGAGGCTGCTGTATACCACACCGCTGGGGGCTGTATACCTGTGCTGGGGTCCACCTAGGCTTATACACGAGTCAATAGGTTTTCCCAGATTTTGGGGGCAAAAGTAGGGGGGTCGGCTTATACACGGTCGGCTTATACACGAGTATATACGGTATGTTGAACAATCTTTTTTTTTCAGATCATTTGAGAGCTGTTTTGAGGAGCTCATGATGCCACTCCTCTGAGAAGATGCAACTAGGAGAACAACTTGCAAGTGAACACCTGAAATAGCTTTTCTCATGATTGGATACATCGGGTTATGAAGTACAAAGCTCAATGAGGTTACCAAACCAATTTAGTGCTTCAGTAAGTCAGTAAAAAGTAGTTAGGAGTATTCAAATCATGAAAATCAGAAGGGTGCCCATACTTTCGCACCTGTCAAATTTTGAAATAATGTATATTTCACATTTTTGGTTAGTGCAATAAACCTCATTTCAATCATGAAATATTACTGTGTCCATCAGTTATTACATATATCACAATGAAATAGCTGTTGCAAAAACCCAATTTTAAACAAAAAAAATTTGTAAGATTAAGAGGGGTGCCCAAACTTTTACATATGACTGTATTCAGAAATTTATATGAAAGCCCCAGTGTAAGTACTCAGCATAGAGTGCAGGGTAGATGTGAGTCAAGCCTTACTCCAATCTTTGAGAGGTCGAATTAACAAATCAACAGCAGATCAATAATGTATTCTATATATTTTTTATACCATTTATCCTTAAGGTCAGCGTGATCACACACTAAATAGCTCTCTTTTTGCAACAAAATGTTTTTGCGTCCCCATATTTTGAGAGTTATAATTTTTCTATATTTCTGCTGCCAGAGTCAGGTAAGGGCTTGATTTTTTGTGGGATGAATTCATATTTATATTGGTACAATTTTCATACACATAACATTTTTTGATCACTTTCAATTCTGATTTTTGGGAGGCAGAATGAACAAGACCCAGCAATTCAGGAATTGTTTTTTTTGGGGGGAAGGGAGTGGGGAAGAGGTTGACGCTGTTCCCTGTGTGGTAAAAATGAATGGACATGTTTATTCTTCAGGTCAGTACGATTACAGTGATACCACATTTATATAATCTTTTACATGTTTTGCTGCCTTTACACAATAAACCCCTCATGCATGTTTTAAGTTGGAATAAATAAAGGTATTTTAATGCTTTGGTGAGTGTCAACTTTTTCATTTACTCTTTGGACTTCTTTGATTGCCACTTTACGAGTTGAGTACTACTATATTGCGCAAGTTGCAAACATTGTAACCTTCAATGTTGGATAGAATTGGAAAAGCAATGATATGATGCCGAACTACTCTGCAATTTTCAATAAAAACTATTTAAAAAATGTTTTGCATTGCTGTATTCGGAGAGCTACACCTTTTTTATTTCTCCCCTGATTTAATATGCAACATATAGTTTAAATAGTATAGTTGAAAAATTATAAAACCAATTCCCTTCAGTAAAATTCTACTCTTTTACCTTACTAACATTGTAAACCTCACTGTTCTGTAAGCAATGTTGGTCTGGTAAATTTATTGAAACTACAGTGAACATTTATATTATCTCCACGTGAAACACAAACTAGTAAATAGCAAATCTGTAAACTACTATACAGGTGGCACCATGTATAGTAATGGCAGACTCTGTGCATACCATCAAAAGTTAAGTGGATGCCTGTAAGAAATTCAACAGGTTTGTGAGTGTATCAGGAAGCCTATAAGCTTTTAATTTTTTTTTGTAAAATGACAGGTATGCTTTAATTACAGCACGTATACAAATGGAAGGCTTTTGTAATGAATAAAACAATAATATCTATCAGAAAAACACAAAAGAAATAAAATAAAGATCTCTGCTTTTGAGAGGAACAGCGAAATTATTCCCAATAAATGGGTTTTAGCATGTTAGTTCTGATGGTCATGTAAAAGCTTTTATAAATGTGCAGATGACCCATTTTTTAATACTATACAATTTTTGAATACTTAGGCCGGCTTCACACCACAGTGAAATCCGATCCGGGGCTGTCAGGGGTGAACCTGACAGCCTCGAACCGGATTTGCAAACAGAACCGGAGGGCAAATATGCCCTCTGGTCCGGTGTGCAGCCGGATGCTGCAGAGCTCAGCTGTCCCCTGTGAAGTGGTGCTGATCCGCTTCACAGGGAACAGCTACCTGGTGCTGAAGTTCAGTGTAGCTCACGCTGAACTTCAGCCGCAGGTGTCCAGTTCCAAGTCCAGCCCCATAGATTCCCATGTTAGGGAGCACCAGATTGCCCCGGATCCGGGAGGATCCAAATTGGGGAGATTTTTCTCCTCGGACACAAAAATGCTGCAAGCAGCATTTTTATGTCCGGGAGAAAAATCCGAATTGCCCCGTCCTCCCGGACAGATGGAAACCGGATGGCAGATAGTTGTTATCCAGCTCCATCCGGCCCCATAGGGCCTCACTATAGTAAAATCGGGTCCGCGGCTGTCAGGTTCACCCTTGACTGACCTAGATCACCGTGGTGTGAAGCCGACCTTATCTCCACTTCAGGGGCGGAACTACACTGGAGCAGCTGGTGCAGCTGCACCAGGGCCCCGACCGGTTAGGGGGCCCCTTCAAGCCTGGAGGGGGCCCCCAGCCGACCCCCACAAGCCGCCGTCAAAGGAGAGGAGGGCCAGGCAAGGGTAGCAGAGAGCTTCCTGCTTCCCTTGCCTAATCCCGCCCCTCCTCTCCGGCTCCTACAACCATCCGGCGCAGCTCTGCCAGCAGCACCAGGCGGGAGAGCGCGGCTCTCCCGGCAGCAGCGCGGCTCTCCCGGCAGCACCAGGCGGGAGAGCGCGGCTCTCCCAGCAGCAGCACGGCTCTCCCAGCAGGACCAGGCGGGAGAGCGCAGCTCTCCCAGAAGCAGCGCGGCTCTCCCAGCCGCGCGGCTCTCCCAGCAGCACGGCTCTCCCAGCAGCAGCAGGTAAGAGAGCTCTGCTCTCCCAGTATCCCAACCCCCCCCCCCCCCCCCCCCCGGGCCTCACCTGCACCAGGGCCCCCGGGGGTGACGGTCCGCCCCTGCTCCACTTACCAGCACATTCATTCCATTCCAGAAAGGATCTGTGCTTATGAATAAATATATGTAAATTGCTAAAACATTGTTGTCAGCCTAAACCAGTAACAGTGCCCCACAAAAAGACTGGGAACAAAGAAAATAGAATATCTGGTGTAAAAAAATATAACTGAATAATTTAGGAATAAAATTTAATGCTCATTGAAAATGTTATGGGAATTGTGCAAACCATTTGAGTAGATGAACCTTGTATCCTCCTAGCTAAGAAATACCGATATGTCATGCATTTAATAAAATGCAAGAGAGATGGATTAACGCTAGGCTACACTCACACAAGTGAATAACACAGATAGGACCTATCCAATATTTTAGAGACAGCCCTCAGGCCAATGTTATATGATGAGGTAGAGCTGAGGAACACATTTTTTCTCATGCCAATTGCATCCAAGTCCAGGCTGATTTCCATGGGCACATAGAATGGAGAAGATGGAGAATTTTTGTTGTTGTGACAGTGTTTTCCAATTCTCTCCTCCTAGATAATAGAATCACACTAGGCTGACACTTTGTTTAAACTCTGGCAGAATTTGACCTGAGTGTCATTAGATTAATTGGCTCGGTTCTCACATGAGAGAATCTATGGCCGTGAGAGAATCTATGGCCGTATGAGTGCAGCCTTAAAAGTAACCTGTCATACCCCAAGCTCTATTAACCTGCAGATATGGGGTTCATCTGTAACTTAATAGTGTTACAATGCTACTTTAAGGCATTATATCAAGAGCACAACTACTAGGAGAAAACTAAATTTATTTTTTCCTGGAACTGCCAGTTTTCAGTCAAAGAACCAGGGTATGCCTTATGCCTGATACTGGTGGTTCCTAGGAGAAATAAAGTTATTTTTCCCTGTAGCCGTGCTTTCCAATCCCACAGATAAACCCTATGTCTACAGGTTAATTGCATTTGGGGATGTGATAGGTTCCCTTTAAAATTATGTGTCAATTAGCCATAACATTAACAACTTTAAGACCACTCACAGCCTTTACATGACTAGGTGATCCCCATTTAATTATAAAATTGCATTCTAAAAATACAGCTGTGGGAGCAAAGAGCCAGCTGTCATACACAACCACACACCCTGCAGAGAAGGCTGACATGATTTATTATCATGTCTACCATTTCAATCACTAGGTACAAAGATTAGGAAACTCTGGCCATGCTTCCGCCTCTGAATCTAAAGATAATGTGATAACTGGATGTAGGGACAGAACAGGAGCTGCACAGAAGAGACTAAATGTATCCTGTAACTGGGGTTAATATATCCAGCCCCAGTTACAAGGGAAAACACCATAAAAAAAATCATATTTTTAGCCCTCCACATCCTTTACAGGTCTTATAGGGGACTCAGTGTGAGCAATAAATGAAAAAAATAAAATGACTAATAATATAAACAGAAAAAAAAAATAAAAGAACAAAACTTAAAAAATATATATATATACCACCAGTCTGTCAGTGTTTAGCTCCATGCCCATGAAATAAAACATGTTCAATATAAAAAAAATATTTCTATGAAAAAAACAAATTGGGATCTCTTTGGATTTGATGGATTTTTAGGACATGTGTTGTACATAATTAAGCTTCTGAATTCATATGTCAAATCGATTACTAACCCTGGAATGAAAGAAGGAATATGTACAGCATGTACCTATTCGGAAAAATGAACAAGTATCACTTACCAAATGTGTTTTATACCCCATCAATAATTTCAATGTAACAAGACACAGTACATCTTCCAATCAATTAATAATACACTGCCTGTCACATAATTAGACTCAAATTTGCATAATCATCATATCTTAGCTTTGAAAGTGTCAATCATAGCCATTCCTCTGAACTTACCTACAGCAGAGAGCTGTGTATGGATTGCGGCACTCAATTTTTATTATCTAGGTTATGACAACAAGCTTTTCAATTCCTGTTTTAATAAGCACTGAAGGCTTGAAGGATGTACATCATTTTCCTATCTTGCAGAATGTAATAGTGACATTTTAGAGGCTATATTAGTGAAGTATATTACCAGTAATACCCCCCCCCCTTCCCCCTCACATACACACACACTAAGACAAGACAAGGGTTCACTTCTGTTCATGGTTCATTCATTTAATTGTCTTTAAAACTCTGAAAATGACATATTGTTTAAATGAAGTTTACGTGTTATATGTAGTTGCATAACATTCTTGGCTATGTTTATTATTATTATAATTATTTTTCAGAATATAATCTTTATTTAAAAAAAACTGTATTTTTGCCATTTTCAACCTGGACACTTATTATTTTGTAAACTCACACATCCTGCCCTTTCAGGAAGAGTTTAAAGCAAGGCTACCTATCATTAGAGGAAGGATAACAATGACAGTTAACACCTTTAGACACCGCTGATAACTCAGGATCAACCATTCACAATGGGCGATGTCTCAGCTGATCTGCTTCTCTTCCCTCACTATGGCATTTGCACATGCTCATTACATACGGCAATAGAGAAGGTAGGGTCGAGATCTGTATAATGAGTTTTTTTCTTATTTCCAGAAACAACAGGAAAATAAAGTCTAAAAAGCACCAATGGCCAATGTGAAGTTTGCTACATTTCTTTCATTTTTTTCTAATACAGACTATAAAATGTTAAAAAAAATTAGCAAATAAAAAATTAACACAAAAACCTGATTGAAACAATAGTTAATTTTCTGATTATAGCTTGTTACGGTCAGAATCTCATTGAACCTCGTTTGTGATGTGGGATTGGGGGTGACTATCAATCTTACACTTGCCCCTCACTCAGAATAGAGATCGAGCACTGAACGTATCCCTACCCAATCTACAGACCCATTGCACTCAATGCTGCCACCACTTACTGAAATGGCTAAAAGTCTCAATGTCATGCACCCACTGTACTCACAGCCAGCAGGCCTTACACATGTCCCGTGTACAAGCTATCACTTAGTCTTTATGGAGACACTAAGGGCAACAAGGCAAACAAATTCTTTGGTATTATTATCTTCATTAAATTTGTCTTAAATGAAAAAACACAAAAGAGAATGAAGCAAAAAGCAAAACATTGATCATTTCACACAAAACTCCAAAAATGGGCCGGACAAAAGTATTGGCACCCTCAGCCTAATACTTGGTTGCACAACCTTTAGCCAAAATAACTGCGATCAACCACTTCCGGTAACCATCAATGAGTTTCTTACAATGCTCTGCTGGAATTTTAGACCATTCTTCTTTGGCAAACTGCTCCAGGTCCCTGAAATTTGAAGGGTGCCTTCTCCAAACTGCCATTTTTAGATCTCTCCTCAGATGTTCTAAGGGATTCAGGTCTGGACTCATTGCTGGCCACCTTAGAAGTCTCCAGTGCTTTCTCTCAAACCATTTTCTAGTGCTTTTTGAAGTGTGTTTTGGGTCATTGTCCTGCGGGAAGACCCATGACCTCTGAGGGAGACCCAGCTTTCTCATACTGAGCCCTACATTATGCTGCAAAATTTGTTGGTAGTCTTCAGACTTCATAATGCCATGCACACGGTCAAGCAGTCCAGTGCCAGAGGCAGCAAAGCAACCCCAAAACATCAGGGAACCTACGCCATGTTTCACTGTAGGGACCGTGTTCTTTTCTTTGAATGCCTCTTTTTTTGTCCTAAAAAACAACAAAGTTGCGCCACACTGCTGAGATTTAGGGCATATGATTGGTGTAATATATCTCGTGCTCACCTAGTCTAGTTGTGCCGACTGCACAACTAGTTTTTACAGTGATTTTCAACCCCGAAGGGTCTCAACGCCAGCCGGAGTCGGGGCAGGCAGGTTCGCGTGGTTTCCACGGTGCACACGCTGCTAAACCTCGTGCTGCTCTGGGGGAGTGGTGGTTGACGTCCGGTGCGTCCTGGATGCCCAGCTGCTAATTACCACGCTTCCCAATGGGAGGATGAGTGTGCATTCAGAACAAAAGTGGCATTAGATTAGCGCTAAGAACAATGCCAGGCACTCGCTCTGTAATAGATTACCTTAAAGCTTTATTGGATCGGTATAGATTCCCAGTCTCCACAACGCGTTTCGGCGCTAATTGCGCCTTTCTCAAGTGTTTACCGGGATTCTCATGTGCAAAATATTTAAATACACTTTTCAAAAAAGGGGAGGGAACAATTACCAGGGAAAGAAATGTGTGTGTTAAACTAAGCAATGGATTTTAGTCGGGATTCATTGAATACCCGCTATTCTATGAATATTGCACTCTTATAAACATAACAACAATCATAGTTAAATAATCATAATTGTAATAGTGCAATATGATAACAAATAAATGTGCATGAAAAAATGTGCATAAAAAATGTGCATAAAAAATGTGTTTGCCCGAATTCCCATGTGTAATTGTTTAAATACACTTTTTAAAAAAGGGGGGGAGGAACAATTATCAGGGAAAAGAAGTATGTGTTAAAATAAGCAATAGATTTTAGTCGGGATTCATTGAACCCCCGCTATTCTATAAATATTGCACTCTGATAACCAGGACAATGATCATAACTAGGTAATCATGATCATAATAATATTATGATAATAACAATTAAAAATTAAAAATAGATCATTGTACATGAAAAATTATATGTATATAGATAAAAATAAAATTAGTTATAATAATTACTGTTGCAAAAATTGGATAAAAATGGCATAAAAATTTCATAAAAATTACATTGAAATTACATGACAATTAATTTATAGCAACAACTGATGTGGATATATATATATTTTAGGTGGTGTTCTCCAAAGCTATATTTAGACCTTCTGGTGATAAAGTGCCAATTTTAAAGATCCAGAATGATTCTCTTCTATTGAGAATCTGTATTCTGTTTATAACATTATCACTTATTTGTTCAATTATTGTCAGTTTTAATTTGGAAGCATCTCTATTGTGTATTAAGTCAAAATGTCTAGAAACACTATGTTTTGGGAAACCTGTGCTGATGTTGTATCTGTGTTTTTTCAGACGTGCCCTCATACTTTGAATTGTTCTGCCTGTATATTGGAGTCCGCAGGGACACTTCAATAAATAAATAACAAATTTAGATGAACAGTCCAATCTTTGTTTAATGTCATATGTGGACTCTGTTGTATTTGATCTAAAATTCACTGTGCCATGTTCAATATTACTACAGCAGACGAATGTTGCATCTATAGCACCCCTTCTTTGTGTTCAGTATGGGTGCCCCAGATGTGGATTTAATATCACTAGTTAATTGAGATCTACTAGGAGCCAAGATATTTTGGAGATTTTTTCCTCTCCTGAAAATAATTCTGGGTTGTTTGGGAATAATTTTTGATAAAATGGGGTCTCCCTGTAATATAAACCAATATTTTTTCATTAAAATATAAATATTTTTATAAGATTTGTTAAAAGTTGTAATTAAATTACAGTTAAAAGCATTTGCTTCTTTCTTGTCATCCCCTTTCTTCTTCTTTTTCTCTTTCAAACAACCCAGGTATTCTTCCTGTGTGACACCTTTACATTTGTTATATGCATCCTTTAGGATGTTATTGGGGTATTTTTTGGCCCTAAATCTTTGTTTTAATATCTTGGCTTCCATGATAAAATCCCTATCATCTGTGCAGTTTTTTCTAACCCGCAGATACTGACCATATGGAATGTTTCTTATCCAGGATGGTAGATGACTGCTATTGAACTCTAAATAACTATTCACATCCACATTCTTGAAAAATGTGGATGTGCTACACTTACCCTCCTTGTCAATACTTATTAGCAGGTCCAAAAATTGAATATGGGTGGCTGAAATATTCAGAGTGAAACTCAGACCCCAATTATTGTCATTCAGGTGACGAACAAATTCTCTGGCCTCTTCTATATTTCCTGACCACATAATAATAAGGTCGTCTATAAATCTTCTGAAGAATTTTATATATTTGTTGCCAAGTCGGGACTGCGCGATGGACAGAGACTCGAATGCACCCATGTACAGTCCTGCATAGCTAGGTGCGAATCTCGTGCCCATCGCGCAGCCCCTGATCTGTTTGTATATTTTCTCTTGGTCACAGAAGATGTTATTAAATAATATAAATTCAATGCCACTCAAAAGAAACAGTTTCTGATTATTAGGTAATTTCTCGTCCTTAGACAGAAAATAATCTATCACTTTTAACCCTTTGTTATGAGGGATATTAGAATACAGTGAATTCACATCTAATGTGATTAGCAGGGATCCTGCAAGTGATGGTAGACTAGTGATCAGTCCTATTAGTTGGGATGAGTCCTTTAGATAAGAGGGAAGTTCCATATTATACTTTTGAAGAAACAAATCAATATAATGGGATAGGTTACTTGTAACAGAATTAATTCCAGAAATAATAGGTCGCCCCGGGGGATCAGTGATAGATTTGTGTATTTTTGGGAGGAAATAAAAATGTGGAACTTTAAAATGCTCAATGTTCAGGAATCTGAATTCTTTTTTATTTAGAATTCCCGTTTTTTTGGCATCTTTAATCTTATTTTTATATTGCATGAAAATATCTTGTAGGGGATTATTATCCAGCTCTACGTAATAATTTTCATCTTGTAATATATTTTCACTTTTTTTGTTGTACCAACTTCTATTCATTATTACTATTCCTCCTCCTTTATCTGCTTGGCGAATAATTAGATTCTTATTTTCTACCATTTTTTTCATGGATGTTCTTTCGCCCTAAGGCAGGTTATCTTTTTGTTTTACATCCCCAATGTTCCTTATTTCTTTTAGGGTTAGATGTTGAAAGGTTTCTAAATGTGAACCTTTGTGATGTGTCGGATTAAAACTGCTCTTACTCATTGGATTTACATGTACATAGTTATCCTCATTGGAGGAATCACTTCCCAATATTTCATCTTTAGTGGAATTATTGGTGTTGGAATTGTGTTTATCATTAGCAGTCCCTTTCGTTTTTTCAATAAGGAAATGTCTTTGTATCGTTAATTTTCTAATAAATTCATTGAAGTCCAAGTATAGTGTAAATGGATTAATATTAGATTTAGGGCAAAAAGATAACCCTCTTCCCAATAATTTGATCTCGTCAGGTGTTAGTTCAATATCAGATAAATTGAAGACCCCATTTTTTGCTGGACTAGAATTGACTTCTTTTGTGGAAAAATTCTTTTTGTTATTATTCCCTACTTCATGTGAATCCTGGCTCTCATTAACAATACTATCAATTAATCTATTTTGTTTTTTTTCTTTTCTTTTCCCATATTGGGAGAATTTTGATTGGATTTGTGATTTTCCCCCTCTACATCCTCTCCTTGTCTTTTTCTTTTTGTTTTTCGGCATGTGTGTAATTTTGCCATTGTTATTGTTTTTAGAGGTGACAGTTTCACCATTTTCCTGTGTTGTGATTATATTATCTTTTTCACTATTAACCATTTTAACCTGAAGTTCCTGTATATTGCTTTCTTTGTTTGGAGAATTTAGTGCCATGAAATTAGGTAACGGTGATATGGGTAATTCCCTGTAAAAAGTATTATCCAGTTGATCAGTGCGATTGTGAGGATGTGATGAGGAACACTCATGTAGTGTGAATAATTCAAATGAATTATTTGAGTTTATTATCTGAACCCCTTTATTTGTGAAGTCCTCGAAAAAATCTATCAATGGTGTGTTGATCATTATTTTCAGAGGACATTATATCCTTAATAGTGTCCTGGTTCCATTTCTTTGTGTTTATTTCTGAACTTGCCAGGTTAAATTGGGTGGAAATCATGTTTTCTTGATTTGATCTCTCTGCACCTTCCTCAGTTGTTAATTTAGTGCCCAAATCTATTATTATTTCCTGATATATCTGATTTTTTTCATTATTATTAATATATATGTCAGAATCATTATGTTCCATATGTAAACTGTTCTCAATATTTCCCTTATTTTTTATTTCTATCTGTTTCCCTTTCTTCAGTTGTTGTTTACCTCCATTCAATAGTGATTTTTTATATTTTTCATAATGATTTCTTTGCGCCTCTGTTTTTAAAATTTTATTTATTTCAGAATTCTCCTTATCACTTGTATTGTTGTTTTTGTTTTTGTTATTGTTATTTTTATTTTTATTGTTATTATTATTATTATCTTGATTTTCCCTATTTTTGGGTACCATATTTCCCTGTTTCTCATTCAATTGATCATTATTATTCTTATTTTTATTTTTGTTGTTATTTATATTGCTATCATTTACAAGGTCAGAGGGATTGTCTGCTGTTATGATGGGAATATTTATTTCCATTTTCTCAGGGCTGGTCAAGGACCCTTGGTGATTCTCATTTTTCTCAATGTTATCATTTTTATCATTTTTATCATTCTTATCCCTCAAATATTTGCTGATTTTCTTATTTATTATTTCATCCTCAAATTTTGTAAGTCTAATCCTTAATTTAGCATTATTCTCTTTGAAATCCTGACTTGCTGTGAATTTATTTATTTCCATGCATATTTCGCTCATTTCAAGTATTGCTTGCTCCGCTAATGTTAGTCTTTTATGTAATAATATTTTTAACATACCAATGAAGCACTCCAAAATATACTTATCCCACCTCTGAGTGAATTCCTCGTCATTGGGATAAGTGGACTTTTGAGGTATTTTTAGCCCTTTGGGTATTAATTTCTCATCTATATACTTTCTCAAAAACATGGCATCAATATGGTTAATGATCTCCACTTTGCATTTGTTTTCATAATTATGAAAAATGGACATCATATTCCTCCTATCTTCATCTTCTAATTTATCTTTCAAATTAGGTAGGTTTGAGCTTTCCAAGATATTTTCCCCCAAACCTTCCAGGATTTTGAATTCTCTTTGTGCCTCTCTATTACTGATATAAAAATCCATCTTAATATGACCCCTCATTATTCCCAATTCAGAATAGTTATTTTAGGAAACAAATTCAATTAGGAAATCAATTAAACAGTTCATAAATTGGAAGTTCAGCAACAATTCATAGATTGAAAGTTCTTTTTTTGTCCTGTAAACTCTACGTTGATGCCTTTGCCCAAAAAGAGAGAACATTCTTCCAAAACGTTTTAGGCTTTCTCAAGTAAGTTTTGGCAAACTCCAGCCTGGCTTTTTTATGTCTCGGGGTAAGAAGTGGGGTCTTCCTGGGTCTCCTACCATACAGTCCCTTTTCATTCAGACGCTGATGGATAGTACGGGCTGACACTGTTGTACCCTCGGACTGCAGGGCAGCTTGAACTTGTTTGGATGTTAGTCAAGGTTCTTTATCCACCATCCGCACAATTTTGCGCTTAAATCTCTTATCAATTTTTCTTTTCCGTCCACATCTAGGGAGATTAGCCACAGTGCCATGTGCTTTAAACTTCTTGATGACACTGCGCTATTATATGTCTGCTTTCAAAAGTGTGAGATTTATCTAACATCAAATAGGGACAGGCCGCTTCATTGCAAACAGTTTTTCTGAAACACTATGCTCCTACCTAACAGATTTTCCTAGACTAACTGGACATGATAGATAAGTCTCTACTTTATACTAATTGTTTCCAAATATTGTTATTGTTCATCAAGTTGGGCTGGGTGGACAGCTGCCCAAATGCTTTTTCTCCTTGTTCTCTGCTCATTTCTAAAGTATATTTTATCGTAAATGAAGCAGCATTGGAAGGGATTAGATTAGATTAAGGATATGCTCACAATGGCATATATATTGGACAAGAGCTATCTGATGTTTTATCAGATAGCATTCACTCCAATGTTATACTAATAGGCAGTGACCACTAGCACTTTTTTCCTCATACTGATGCGGCATGAGAAAAAAAATTGCTGTATACTGCAAATGGCATTGTATATCAGACGGCACACACCTATTCAAGTCAGTGAGTGGGTGCAAAACATTAGACTGCACTCAAATGACAGCAGAGTGCAGTCCGATATACGCTAACACTGACAATAGGGATGATGAAGAAATTAAGTTCTCCATTCTCTCACCCGTGCTCAGGTATATATATGTATATAAGAGGTTACTTGAGTCAAGCTGTTTACACAGATCATAGCATATGAACCTCAATCATCCAAGGGTAAAAGACTTAGCTGGACTTGAACAAACCTCATACTGAAAAGCCACTACTAGTAATCAGTGTAGCAGTCTGGAAGATGATACTCCGAAGAAAACATTTTGTTGCACCAAACGAAAGCGGTCAGTGACTTGCATAATATGCTGACATATAGAAGTTTACAATGCTTTCATCAATGTTCCCCAAATCCAGATGTAATAAAAAAACACACACACATTATATATATATATATATATATAATATATATATATATATATATACAGTACAGACCAAACGTTTGGACACACCTTCTGATTCAAAGTGTTTTCCTTATTTTCATTACTATGAAAATTGTAGATTCACAATGAAGGCATCAAAACTATGAATTAACACATGTGGAATTAAATACTTAACAGAAAAGTGTGAAACAACTGAAAATATGTCTTATATTCTAGGTTCTTCAAAGTAGCCACCTTTTGCAATGATTACTGCTTTGCACATGTATCGCCCTCAGGGCTATGGGCTACTCAGGACCGATCCTTATTCTCTGCTTACAGGGAGATGTCACGATGGTGGCCATGGACCGGTTCCGTGGCCCTGGAGGGACTGCAAATAAAAAGGGAAAAAAATAAAAAATAAAAATACAAATAAGAGTTAAAGTTTGTCAGTGACGCCACCTGTGGGATGCGGCCAGATATGACCGCCACTGCTTGTCACAGCTCCAGGAGATTAGGATGCAGCAAGGTGATAAGCCCTCCACAGGTAGGGCTAGGATGATCCCTAGGCCGGTGATAATAGTTGTTATTAGCTGATGTAATTATGGTGAGGCGATGATGGGGAGTGTACTTAATGCTGACCGGTGTCTTTCAGATCTCCAGGCTTGACCTCTCCTCAGATGCTGGTCTCCTCAGCCATAAACGTTTAATAAAGACTCTCACACAATGCTTCAGATTTAACCGGATGCTTTACTCATTGCTCTTATTTTCACACAGTCACGGTATTTTCTGACAGTGAGCGCACCGGTAGCCAGTCAGCAGTTGGTCTGGTTCACCAAGCACCCCCTTTCTTAGACCTTTCCGGGTCTCTCTCTCTTTTGACCTCTACCTCATGGCCAGCAGTCACAGACTTCTCAGGGGATCCTCTTTCTCTTTGACCCCCAAGTCCTATATGAGGTCTTTCCTGGGTTCCTTTTGGTCTGTTAGGATCCGGGCATAGAGACCCTTCACCTCACCGGTTAATCTGTGGTCAGGGCTGTAGTCTTCAACCACTTTACAGGGCCAGTACCCTGTCAGTCGACCCAGTCCCTTAGTGATTCCATAAACCCGTCTTTCACCTGGGAATCCTTCCTCCTTACACCTGGTTGGTCTCTCAGGTATGTCAGTAATCACGGACCCGGTCAGCCTCTGTTGTCACTGGCCACCGGGTCCCGGTGTTATTTCACAGTTGCCTCCAGTCTCCTACAGCTCAGTGCTGAGCCCTCCTTCAGCTCCAACTCCATTCTGACTAACTGTCACTCTACTCTGAGGTAAACAACTGTAGCTCCTCCCACTCTTGTAGGTGCCACTTAAGCTCCACCCACCACTCTGCTCTTCCCCACTTCTCCCTTGCCTGGCATAAAGTCCTAGGTATAGGAATTCGGGGATGTGTTGGGTGCTTATGGGTTTGGGGTGAATGGCTTACCATTCCAGCTGCTGCACTTCTCTGTGGCTACCAGTCCGCAGGGGTGCCACATACACTCTTGGCATTCTGTTGATGAGCTTCAAGAGGCAGTCACCGGAAATGGTTTTCACTTCACAGGTGTGCCCTGTCAGGTTTAATAAGTGGGATTCCTTGTTTTAGAAATTGGGTTGGGACCATCAGTTGTGTTGTGCAGAAGTCTGGTGGATACTGAATAGACTGTTAGAATTTGTATTATGGCAAGAAAAAATCAGCTAAGTAAAGAAAAACGAGTGGCCATCATTACATTAAGAAATGAAGGTCAGTCAGTCCGAAAAATTGGGAAAACTTTGAAAGTGTCCCCAAGTGCAGTTGCAAAAACCATCAAGTGCTACAAAGAAACTGGCTGACATGAGGAAAGGAAGACCAAGAGTCACCTCTGCCGCGGAGGATAAGTTCATCCGAGTCACCAGCCTCAGAAATCGCAGGTTAACAGCAGCTCAGATTAGGGACCAGGTCAATGCCATATAGAGTTCAAGCAGCAGACACATGTCTACAACAACTTTTATGAGGAGACTTTGTGCAGCAGGCCTTCATGGTAAAATAGCTGCAAGGAAACCACTGCTAAGGACAGGCAACAAGCAGAAGAGACTTGTTTGGGCTAAAGAACACAAGGAATGGACATTAGACCAGTGGAAATCTGTGCTTTGGTCTGATGAATCCAAATTTGAGATCTTTGGTTCCAACCACCGTGTCTTTGTGGGACGCAGAATAGTTAAACGGATGGACTCTACATGCCTGGTTCCCACCGTGAAGCATGGAGGAGGAGGTGTGATGGTGTGGGGGTCCTTTGCTGGTGACACTGTTAGGGATTTATTCAAAATTGAAGGCATACTGAACCATCATGTCTACTACAGCATCTTGCAGTGGCATGCTATTCCATACGGTTTGCGTTTAATTGGACTATCATTTATTTTTCAACAGGACAATGACCCCAAACACACCTCCAGGCTGTGTAAGGGCTATTTTGTTAAATATATCTTTATTAAAGTTTTAAGTTTTAACATTATTATAACATGGTTATAGCAAGTAAACAGAATTACATTCTAGAAGTTTCAGCATGCGAGCAGGATTAAAGGGTAGATGCCTGGGAATGTTCCAATACCAGGGTAGTACCCCTGTCCTGCAGTGTAGGACTCCCACTACCGTACAAATCCTACTTTGCATATAAAAAATAAGAGTATAAAATCTTCCCTCCTATCAGAATTCTAGGGAGGGGAGCCCTGTGGCCCAAGGTGCCATGGGCTACTTAAAACACATAACATTCCTTGTCTACGGGCTAGATCCCATAGCCGTCCATGGGGGAGAAGAAGGAATTGTAAAGAACCAGGAATCTGGGGAAGAAGAAGCAGAAGAGGAAGGAGAGCAGAAAGGAGGTGACCTTAAAGGCGGAGGTGAGGTATTATGGGGCGAACCATACCACATCTCAAACATGAGAGAATGGGCAGGTTCTGCATCCTCAGGAGAATAGGTCCCTAAAGTTGGGGGTATCACCAAATAGAACCCACTCAGACCATGTAATGACATATTAAGGGCTATTTGACCAAGAAGGAGACTGATGGGGTGCTACGATGGTTTGGGGTGAACTGGACCACAGAGTGAAGGCAAAGGGGCCAATAAGTGCTAAGCATCTCTGTAAACTCCTTCCAAGACTGTTGGAAGACCATTTCCGGTGACCACCTCTTGAAGCTCATCAAGAGAATGCCAGAAGTGTGCAAAGCAGTAATCAAAGCAAAAGGTGGCTATTTTGAAGAACGTAGAATTTAAGACATATTTTCAGTTGTTTCTCACTTTTTTGTTAAGTATATAACTCAACATGTGTTAATTCAATGTTTTGATGCCTTCGGTGTGAATCTACAATTTTAATAGTCATGAAAATAAGGAAAACACTTTGAATCAGAAGGTGTGTACAAACGTTTGGTCTGTACTGTGTGTATATATATATATATATATATATATATATATATATATATATATATATATATATATATATATGTGTGTGTTTTTTTTATTACATCTGGATTTGGGGAACATTGATGAAAGCATTGTAAACTTCTATATGTCAGCATATTATGCAAGTCACTGACCGCTTTCGTTTGGTGCATCAAAATGTTTTCTTCGGAGTATCATCGTCCAGACTGTTACACTGATTACTAGTAGTGGCTTTTCAGTATGAGGTTTGTTCAAGTCCAGCTAAGGGCCCTTTCACATCAGCGTTTTTTTAAATTTGCGGCAGATGCGGTGAAAAAACCGCATCTGCCGCAACTGCCGCATAACGGTTCCACTTGCGGCACGGTTGCGGTTTTTTCCATAGGAAGTATAGGGGGACTTGCGGCAGATGCGGCAAGTGCGGTATTGCACTTGCGGCAGGTGCGGCAGAGAAAAAAACCGCAGTAAGCCGCGGTTTTTTTCTCTGCCGCACCTGCCGCAAGTGCAATACCGCACTTGCCGCATCTGCCGCAAGTCCCCCTATACTTCCTATGGAAAAAACCGCAACCGTGCCGCAAGTGGAACCGTTATGCGGCAGTCGCGGCAGATGCGGTTTTTTCACCGCATCTGCCGCAAATTTAAAAAAACGCTGATGTGAAAGGGCCCTTAGTCTTTTACCCTTGGATGATTGAGGTTCATATGCTATGATCTGTGTAAACAGCTTGACTCAAGTAACCTCTTTCTAAAAAATAAAAACTGAACCTCAATGAGAAAGTAACAACAGTATGGAAAAACAAAAGTTCTGATGGAGATATAAGACAGTGAGAGACAATGCATTTAAATTTATCCAAAAAACAGTTGGCATCATACTCTCTATGGATAAGAAGCAAGTTCTCAGAAATAGTTCTGTCTACAGATAGGTATCCTTACTTCAGCTGATATCCACAGGCATATTTCAAGGCTCTGTAAATAGTTAAATATTGATTTACATGTGACTAGAGACACGGTTTTCTGTCACCTGCAGAGAAGCTATTTTTCACATTTGATAGTAAGCATTTTGCGACTTTCTGCCACAAAATACCAGCACCATCTAACAGTTCTCGTCCTACAGTCCCCAAAGCTGTCCTTAGCAGCCTCAGTCGACAAGTCACTTTGCTAAAATGAAATATAATATGAGATAACTGTTATCAAACCATAGAGGTGGACAATGATGTCAAGCCCAACTGTCTGCCCCTTATTAACGTCTTACATAGTTTGATTGAAGTCCATCAGGGCAAGGTTTGCAATGATGTGCCCTGTCCTTTGGAATGCCAAATAAGTCTCATTCTCATCCAGTTCCAGAAACAAAGCGTAGTTAACTTCACTTCACTTTCTGAACTTTAGATAAAAATTTGATTTGTGGCACAAATCTCAATAGTGGAAAGTCTGTAATTGCTCAGAAAATACAGGTTTGAGGGAGGAGAGAGCGCGAGGACCCAGCTGAGCATAAGAGCAAAGGAGTAACTTCAAAGATGGAAAACAACACTGCCATAAAAACTGTGCTCCTCTGGGAACCGCTGATCTTTGATAGCCCAAGTACTAACCACCACTGTATAAAGAATGATAATCCGCTAGATGTTACAGCTATCGAGCAGTAAGGGGAAAATACATGAGCTTGCCCTTTAAAGTATCTACAAAATTGGAAACAGAGCCTAGGTAATATTTATTTTTTTGCAAATGGAATCTCAAAGTGTTTGAATTAAATATAATTGAAATGAAGGCTATGTGCCGACACTGAGAGTTTGTTGGAGAAATTTTCTGCAGCAAAAACGCTGCTAAACTATTCCTTGAGCCAGAAAAACGCACTAAATACACATTGCGTTCTTGGTGCGTTTCTAGCGTGTTTTTCTTCCATTTTTGATCTTTATTGACGCAGATTTTGGTCTTGCATTTTTTCACTAATATTGATGGTAGGAAGGGCAGAAAAAGCTGCCAATACGCACCAAGAATTTATGTTTATTTTTTTCTCAGGACCAAAAAATGCTGCAAATCTGCAAGGAAAAAAAAAGCATCATTGGCACAGCACTTCAGAATTCTCATAGACTTTGCTGGTGGAAGTTTATACAAGCGTTTTTGTGATTAAAGGTAACACAAAACGCAGAAAAAAATGCATCAAAAACACACTGTCAGCACATAGCCTTAAACTACAAATAATAGAAAATTTGTCTCATTCATAACCCTCTGTGGATCAATCTAATTGTCTCTGGTTGTGATTATTCGGACCCCATAGTTGTTTTTCAGAAATAAGCTAGTAGTTTGTGTTGCAGACTGAAAATTGCAAATATGCAATTTTTCATGCCCAATACATAGTGTCCAGCTTGTGCTTCAGGAGACAAGCACCCAAGAATTGGGGTCATTGCTATGACAATGATGTACATAAGGACAATAACTGAGGTATAGATGCACTATGAGGTTAAGAATGGACAGGGGCATATTTTTTTCACTTATATTGATGGCAGGAAGGGCAGAAAAAGCTGCTAATACACACAAAGAATTGACACACTCATTTTTTTCTCAGGACCAAAAAACGCTGCAAATCTGCAAGGAAAAAAAAGCATCATTGGTAGAGCACTTCAGAATTCTCATAGACTTTGCTAGTGGAAGGTTATACAAGTGTTTTTGTGATTAAAGGTAACATAAAACACAGAATAAAAATGAATCAAAAAGGCACTGTTGGCCTATAGTCTAAAACTGCAAATTATAGAAAATTTGGCTGAACCATAACCCTCTGTGGATCAATCTAATTGTCTCTGGTAGTGATTATTTGGACCTCATAATTGTTTTCCAGAAATAAGCTAGTAGTTTGTGTTGCAGACTGAAAATTGCAAATATGCAATTATCATGCCCAATACATAGTGTCCAGCTTGTGCTTCAGGAGACAAGCACCCCAGAATTGGAGTCATTGCTATGGCATAAGTACATAAGGATAATAACTGAGGTATAAATACACTATGAGGTTAAGAATAGACAGGGGCATTTTGATTTGGAAATGCATATTTCAAGGTTTTTTTTTGTGTGGGGGGCACATATGGCTTTGGACAGCTTTGAGCTTTCAACAATGTTGACAGATGATCATGGACTTATGCTTGTTTTTGGTAGATTGAGCTGAAGTTTTTATTGGTACAGTTTTGTGATATATAACATTGTGGATCACTATGGAGACTAGGTTCACATTTATCCTGTATTCTACTCAAGAACTTATGCCAGAATGTCTGTCAAAATCTATGAAATACAAACAGAACCTCTGACACAAGAATTCATTATAATAAACCAGATATCACTTTGGATTTCATATGGGTTCTGATCCATTGGTATCTTTACTTTTAAAGAAGCATAAACTTAGTCACTCCTGGGGTAGACTAATCTCTAGGTTCATGCCCCCACGGACCTGTTGTCCCATTTTTTGCAGAAATACCTAGTTGGGAACCACACTGCCTTCCTTACCCCAACCAGCTGCAAACCCTATATTATGGTCACAAATAAGAATTTTAACACCAAAGTTAAATAACCCTCACAAACCTGCAATGTTCAACCTAACCTCAGTTAGTTTGTTCACCACCCAATCCTTGTCCTGTTCAAAGAATTTGTTCAATATTCTATTTACAATATCTAAATATCGCTTCATTCAATGTTTAAGGTATGAACATCCCATAAAAAAATCTAATTTTAAACTACGTAGATAAGAACAGAGTAGACATTGGCTTTCTTCAAGAAACATATTTAAAAAAAAATACACCCCATAACCAAAAATAGGACCTATACCAGGTGGTTCAATGCCAATCCCCAAATTAAGAAAAACAAACGAGTTCTACTATCATAAGCAAAAAAAATTCCCTTTCTCTCTAAAAGATGATGACAATGGAAGTCATGTACTTCTAATATGCTTAATTTACAACTCTATTCACTTTAGTAAACATTTACACACCCAATACTTATCATCATCCATTTTTTAAGAAAGTGTTGAACATACTAGATACATTTGCAGAAGGAAGGATAAACCTGGGTAGAGATTTTAACATCCCTTTACACCCTCCTCTGAACACCTCAAACAACCACACAGCAGTCCCACTCAATACAGTTAGATGCATCAAAAAATTATTAGCAGACATGCTCCTAGTAGATGCATGGAGAATAACACACCCCTCAACCAGACTAATCTTTCTTTTCCCAAGTACACGAAAAATACTCCAGAAATCAATCTGGAACAAGTAGGCTTTGTTAAAGGTAGAGAAACCAAAGAGAACGTCATTGGAACAATAAACGCAATACATCTTGCAAAACAAAAAAACATCCAGATGTCAATTCTCACTACAGACACCGAAAAAGTGTTTGATGGAGTAAATTAGAATTTATGGAACAGACACTTATAAAGTTTGGCTTTCCTACTAACTTTATAGGTAAAATAACTGTCTTTTACATAAAGCCTTCAGCAAACATAAAAATTAAGAATGAACTGTTCCCCAGCTTTCAGATAAAAGATGGAAGTGACTGAATCTTTGTGATTTGGGCTCTGCATTCCACTGTTTTTTATTTAAAATGAAACAACTCAGATGCAAATGAAGTGTAGACTTTCAGGTTTAATTAAAGGGGTTGAAAAAATATATCCTGATAAACGTTTAGCAATTACAGTCATTTTTTAAAAAGCCTCCTTATTTCAGAGGGTCAAAAGTAGTTGGAAATGTACTTTACCATAAATAAAAAAATTATTATGGTAAATTCATTTTTAATATTTTGTAGAGAATTCTTAGCTGGCAATGACTGCTTGAAGTCTAAAATCCATGGATGTCACCAAACGCTTTTTCCCACTTTGTGATGCTTGCAAGGCATTTACTGCAGCTTTCAGTTGCTGCTTGTTTATGGGTCTTTCTGCCTTAAGTTTTTTCTCAAGCATTTGAAAGGCAGCTCGATTGGGTTGATTCACTCACCATTCCACTTATTTTTCTTAAAAAAAAACTCCTGGGTTGCTTTCACATTATGTTTTGGGTCATTGGACGATGCTTAACAGTACACATCGACAATCAACCTTGCTGCATTTGGTTGAATCTGATCAGAAAGTACAGCTCTGGGCACACATCCAGCTGAAACGTATCACAGCACAGAGACCCATCAGTTCCCTACATTGTGATACATGCTAGTCAAACAGTGGCTGCCAGCTGATGTCAGTGATAGCGCAACAGGGGGCGGTGTATGACAGTGATGTCATGCGCCATGGTGCATACTATGTCAGCTGCCAGCCACTGCGTGTTGGCTACAGGGGACACCAGGTGATGTGGAAAGGTGAGTAGAATGTTTTTGTTTTCAATTATGCATCAGAGGCAGAACAGGGACATATATAACAGAATGAGAACATGTATACCAGAGGAGGACCTTGTATACTCAGATGGGAAACATATACCAGGATGGGGACCTTATGGACCATATTTATACCACAATGTGGCCATATATACCAAGATAAGGACAATATATACTTGGATTGGGGACCCATATGTATAGCATGATGGGGATCATACATACCAGGATGAGGACATATATATTGAAATAAGGATGGGGGACATATATATCAGAATGGTGGCATATATAGCATGATGAGTACCATATATACCATGATTGGAGACCTATATACCAGGATGAGGATCATATATAACAGGATGAGGAACATATACCAGGATGGGCCCATATATACCAGAATGGGGGACATATATACCAGGATGGGGATCACCTATAACAGGATGGGGACCATATATACCAAGATGAATACCATATATATCATGATTGGGGACCTATATATCAGGATGGGGATCATATATAAAGGGTGAGGATCATATATACCAGGATAGGCCCATATATACCAGTATGGGGGATATATATACCAGGATGGGGACCATATATATGAGGATCAATACATATATACCAGGATTGGGGACCTATATACCAGGATGAGGACATATATACGAGGATGAGGACTATATTTAGCAGTTGTGAGATATGCTCTCATGTGATCAAGGCAAATATTTATTTTATTTTTTATTTTGGGGGGCCCAATTAGAAGAATAGGTCCTTTTCGGATCACAAATCCCTTTTAAAAGTTATAATGATTTGCACATAATATATTTCTTTGCAAATTGTCAGCACTTTTTAACCACACTGACCACTTGGATGAACCTGAAAAAGAAGTGTTCCAGTCCTTGCGGTTGATTTTATCAATTACATATCTTTTATGTGAAGGCTACAAGAAATTCCTGCAGAGGTCAATAAGAAGAGAGCAGATGAGGTAGTGCATGCAGATCCTGAACAAATGAGGATAGTTATCTCTGCAGGGCTGTTCTCAGTACAACAGAGATCATTTTAGCTGAACTTAGCAGAACAATCTAAGCTTTTCGACTTCTAGGCAGTTGTTTGAAGCTAACAACATGAATAATTACCACTGCAGACTTGTAGCTCCACTAATGAGTTCATAAACTATTACAATTTCATTATTTCTACTACTTTTAATAGTATCTACTCTGTTTAAAGTGATACAAGCATTCTAAACTATATATGAATACATAGAAATATCAACCTCTAGGAGCTACAAACAAATATTGTTATAACATTTTTTATACTAATTATTGGTACAAAATAAGCGTGGCCTGCAGCCAGATGTGAGTACCACAATTTCTTAGTGCTCCTGTGCCCTTATGTAAGCGACAAGTTTTTTAGTCTTTTTAAAGACTAAATCTCTCACAGAAATCTAAAAGATCAGATAGACGATTTTCTTGGGATTATTTTGGCACCGATTGCAGCCAATTCGGAAAAAAATTCACTTAGTTATACTGTGAGGAAGATTTGAGCCCTCATGGGAAGATCTCGGGTGCCATTTTGAGGTGAAGATCCACCTCTCCATTTTCCGCTATTCTTGTCTACTGACTGAAAGAAGATGACAAAAGAAACCTCTGAAGATAAAGTAGTTCATCATTTCATCTGATTTGAGGTGATTGTGAATATATTGTATCAACTGAATACTGGAGAAAGCTGTGAGGGGAGTGAAGTCGTCATTTTGATTCTGTTTTCCACTCTTTTTACTATTATTTTGAGCCTGGACACCTTCTGTTTGCTCCTTAGAGAATTAACTAAATATCCTCCGCTGACTTAGAATTTGTTTATAGTGAGACATTTCTGCTTTCTGCACCTATTGATGGAAACCGTCAGGATCCCATTGAATACCTATGATTCTCTAAATGTTTCTTTAGGAGTTTTTCCCTATCATCAGTTACTTCTCCAACATACATAATAGAGAATTAACTTGTTGCTATATTGAGTGGATCATATGCTTGGATAAGCGATGTGAGGACTATTTCACAATAAAATACAGTGTGATCCCAGAGGCGGATTAATTTTCCAGTTATATGTAGATCCAGCTGCTTTCAGCAGCCCGCAGTCACGATCGGTAAATGTAAACGCTGCGAAGGTGACGTCTAAACTGCACAGGCAGAAGAGCCTGCTCCGTGCACAAGCAGCGTCACTGCGGGAGGCGGCTCCTTTCTCCCCCTTTGGGGTCAGAGAACAGACGGCGAGATCTGCGGTGACGGTGGGGATTATCAGAGGAGTCTTCAATCAAGTGAGACCGGCGAGTCTCTGCTGATCCCAAGCAGCGCAGACATCAGACAGAGCTGAGAAAGTGGGGAGAAGGGGGAGATTAGTTACAAAAAGGGATATATATATTCGATAGGCTGTAGTGTGTATGTAGTGGGAGATCTGATACAGTCACTGACAAAAGTTATGTCGCTTATCCATGTTATGTAAATAAAAGCTTATAACCTGATGTTAAATTCATCCATTGGTTTTATAAATTACTCTTTTGAAAGCTACAATAAAAAGGGAAATGGAGCGCACATAGAGTAATATCCTTTTGTACAAATAACCTCAGTGCCCCCCTTTAGTGGAAGGACTCACTGATTTGGTTGTGCAAGTCACAACCAACTAACTCCGCTCTCTCTTATGGTCGCAGCAGGTGCCCAGCAAGAGTAAGGATCCAAAGGGTTAACAGAAAGTGCTGGGTTTCATAGATCCACCGCGCTGACCTCCAGTGAAGACAAACAGAGCGATGTATAAAACTCTGTTTAATGGGTAATTTGCCCTGATGAAGTGATAACTGAAATCACGAAACCGGTAGGCAAATTACCCATTAAACAGAATTTTATACATCACTCTGTTTGTCTTCACTGGAGGTCAGCGTGGTGGATCTATGAAACCCAGCACTTTCTGTTAACCCTTTGGATCTTTTGAAAGCTGAAACCCTCCCAAATGTGGTTTAGGTTATGAAAATAAATTGGCATCAATGCTGAAATATTGATCATTTAATGAACACAGAATGGTCAGATTTTGGCAAGACAAAAGTTTTGTCGCCCACAGAGAGTAATGTGATATTCAAACAAATAATTACCGTATATACTCGTGTATAAGCCGACCCGTGTATAAGCCGACCCCCCTACTTTTGCCCAAAAATCTGGAAAAACCTATTGACTCGTGTATAAGCCGAGGGTGGACCCCAGCACAGGTATACAGCCCTCAACAGTGTGGTATACAGCAGCCCCAGAGGTATATACAGCAGCCCCAGTGGTAGTATACAGCAGCCCCAGAAGTATATACAGCCCCAGTGGTAGTATACAGCAGCCCCAGAGGTATATAGAGCCCCAGTGGTAGTATACAGCAGCCCCACAGGTATATACAGCCCCAGTGGTAGTATACAGCAGCCCCACAGGTATATACAGCCCCAGTGGTAGTATACAGCAATCCCACAGGTAAATACAGCCCCAGTGGTAGTATACAGCAGTGGTAGTATACGTCATTGCCTGTGCGACCGAGGAGGAAGCCGGAAGAAGACGCAAGACGCTGAAAGACGGAAGATGCTGGATCGCGATGGCGGCGGGACAGCTGCAGTGGATGGATAAGTATACTAATCTATTCCCTTACAGGATTGCGGCGGGGGGCCTGTATATAGATGGGGGCACTGTATACTGTATACATTGTATACAGTATACAGTGACTCGCGTATAAGCCGAGGGGGGGACTTTTCAGCCCAATTTTTGGGCTGAAAAACTCGGCTTATACGCGAGTATATACGGTAACTTAAAATACAAATATATGTTGCATAACATTGGTGAATGAAGTTGTGGTGCTATTAGAGTCATATTTAATATTTTGTGTGACTTCCATGAGCTTGAAGGACTGCATCCATGAGGTTCAACAATGATTCATGCAATTTATTAATGAAGTCATCAGGAATAGCAAAGAATGCAGTCTTACATGCCTCCCAGAGTTAATCTAGATTCTTTGGTTTTGTCCTCCAAGCTTCCTCTTTCATCCTACCCCAAACATGCTCAATGATGTTTATGTCTGGTGACTGGGCTGACCAGTCCTTGAGCACCTTGATTTTTTTGCCTGGAGGAACTTTGTTATAGAGATTGATGTATGAGATGGAGCACCATCCTGCTGCAGAATTTGACCCCTTTTATGATTTGGAATGTAAGATGTAGCTAATACTTCTTGTTATTTTAGGCTATTGATATTGCCTTCCACCTTGCAAATGTTTTGCACACCCCCATACTGAATGTAACCCCAGACCATGATCTTTCCACCGCCAAATTTAGATCCATACAGGCTCCAGTAGGTCTCCTACAGTATTTGGAGCGGCTGTGGTGTAATTCTATTGAAGATTCATCAGAGAAATCCACCTTCTGCCACTTTTTCAGTGTCCATCTGTTTAGCAGGCTTTGGGACTTTGCAAATGCCACATGGTTTTTTATTTGCCTTTTGTTTAGTGTTAGCTTCTGGGCACTGATTCGACCATGGAGGATATTTCGAGACAGAATCCTACAAACTGTTATAGTTGACACAGGGACTTGAGGTAACCAGGCCTGTTGGAGCTCTGCTGCAGTGTAAGAGGGGCTTGCTTTGGATTTTTCTATCCAACAAACGTTCCTCCTGAGCAGTTGTCTTGCGGGGTCTGCCGGACTTGGGCTTGTCAAACACATCTCCAGTCTCTTCAAATCTTTTTTTAATTCTTTGTACTTGACGCTGAGACACATTAAAGGTGCCCGCCACCTCTGCAGTGGATCTGGTCTTTAGCCTCTTGATAATCAAGGCTTTGGTCGCAGGGTGGATTTTTGGCATGTTGTCAGAGCTCAAGTTGCAGTTCAAGTGAAGGTCTGGGGTGCTGGGTTTCTTTTTATACACACCCACTAATTAACCGCTTATTTACGGAGCACAGGTGAGGATGTAAACTAGGATTGGGTGCATTATATGACCAGGTGACAAAACTTTTGTATTGCCAAAATCTGACCATCTGTGTTCATGAAATGATCAATATTTCAGCATTGATGCCAATTTATTTTCTTAACCTAAACCAAATTTGGGAGGGTTTCAGCTTTCAAAAGAGTAATTTATAAAACCAATGGATGAATTTAACATCAGGTTATAAGCTTTTATTTACATAACATGGATAAGCGACATAACTTTTGTCAGGGACTGTAGTGGAGTGATCTCTTTTGGAGGCTGTTGTACTTGTATCGTTTGGGGATTAGACTGATTAGGTCTGCCAAAACAGCACATTTTATTACTCAATGCTGGATGCACACATTAACCATTTAGAGGCACTTATTATGATCTTAATGGGATATCCTCAACATATCATAATCTAGATCACAGATACACTAGTGTTTGAGTAAATACACATAGATTTCTTAAATAAGGCATATTAGAGGCCAAAAATAGCATAAAGCCTGTTGGGAAAAAAAATGTATTTATATAAAAGAGCTAAAAAAATATTGCTTACTCAGCAGTCTATTTCTTATAGTGATTTATATTACTAGTAACAGTGCGGACACTAATCTAAATTAATAATTTCTCTGTTAATTAAAGGTTACTTGTATCAACCTGGTTGCAAGGTGATAAAGATTTATTGCCTAGTAGATTTTTACGCACATAATAGCTTGTTAAATAGATAAGCATTTACAAGCATATTACTATATAACTACATTAGATATACATACAAGGATTGCAATCCCATAGGCTTTGTAAAGGCCCTTTCACATCAGCGGTAATTTGAAATCGCGGCAGATGCGGTGAAAAAAACGCATCTGCCGTGATTGCCGCATAGCCGCCGCATAACCGCTGCACTTGCGGCGCGGTTGCGGTAATCGCCATAGTAAGTATAGGGGGACTTGCGGCAAGTGAGGTTTTGCACTTGCGGCAGGTGCGGCCACGAAAAAAAAACGCGGCTGACCGGTTATGCGGTTATGCGTTAAACGCGGCAGATGCGGTTTTTTCACCGCATCTGCCGCGAATTTCAAAAAACGCTGATGTGAAAGGGCCCTTAGATATTATTGGTTGTTGAGAAACACTTCACAGATTGTTGGGGTCTGATGGTGACTGATACCTGGTTGATTGGATTTAACTAGACTTGCTATTTTTTTTGGTTGTTGCCCCTTCCTTGACATTAGTCTAGTCATACCGCATGTGGGTACTTTTACAGATATCAATAATAAATACCCACGATTTCTTAATAGGAGCTAGCATCCTTACACATAGTTTGTTGATCAATTGATCTATCCAAAACAATCAGTTAAATATGCATCCTAAACCAAAGATTGATGCTGGGAATGCACCAGCTAACTCAAAAGTAAAAGCCCAGACTAGAAACAACTTGACATCAGTTCAATGTCCTAATAGACACCCACAAACTAGCAAAATAGTACCATAATTGACAGCATGGAGGTGGGTGCAGCTCCTTCTGATGATTCACAACTTCACAATTCTTCTCATAATGCTGTTAATCGAAAGGAAATGACTACCCCTACTAAAACTAGCTCTGAAGTTAATCCCCATGATAAATGCTTCTTAGATAGGGGCGGATCAAGATGCACTAGCCCAATACAACAGAAGGATAGGTGTGATACTTTAGAGGATGATCCCCTATTACAACTACCTTTGGGCAAACATTTAGATAGGGAATTATTTCTGACTATATTAAGAGGATTCAAAGAATCTTTAAAAATGACCTTGAGGCGCAGTTTGAAGAAATGAGAGTATCAATAACTTCGATAGTGACAAAAACTGATCAATCTGAAAAAGCTATAGCAACTCTCTCAGAGAATAGTAAAGAGATGAGGACTGAACAGAACAAGATGAGGAGACAAATTAGGAAATTGCAAGATAAATTGACTAAAAGGGAGGAAAATTCAGGGGTGTACCTGAAAAAGTAGTCTCTTCGCAAATTTTTGTTTACATAGGCTCTCTGTTGAAGAAAATCTTCCCATCTGTACCTGAAATTGAACTACACATAGAGAAAGCATATCGAATTCCTAAACCCACATACCTTGCAAAAGAAATTCCAAGAGACATCATTGTTAACGTTTTGCAGCACTGGAGACAGAATAACCGATCTATTAAGGCACAACGAGCACTTTCCTTTGCCATACAAAGACTTAAAGGTCTACTCGGTTGTGCAAAAAATTACTTTGCAAAGAAGGAAGGAACTCAAACCAATTACGGATGTTCTTTGGGCAGCGGGTGTGATGTATGGGGTCGTCGCTCTACAACACTGACCTTCCCATATGAAGGAAAATTATTCAGAATCACTGAACAAAAGGAGGGTTTGAAGCCATTACCGGAACTCTGACTGTGTGCCACCTGATTTTTGGGATCATTATACTGTATATGAGTTCATGAATTATACATAATTCTTAGATCCTAAAAAAATTAAAGAGAAAGTGGCACAGAGGCCAAACCATTAGCCTCTCATGAAGTCATTGTAGATCGGTTCTGCTGAACCGTTCTTCTCAGAGTAGACTTCTACAGGTTTCTGTTATTTTGTTATTTTAGTATTATTTTTTATAAAATTTTAGATAAGACTAATTAGTTTGTTTCGGTTAACCTGTTAACAAACGGAGGTCAATTTGACATGCAGTGTCAACACAACTACCAGCATTTATCCTAATGATCAGCTCTCTGTCTTTCAACAAAGTAGTCAAGTAAGGCTGCTTTTACATAACGACTCACTCCCATCCCACCTCATTCCGAACCACACCTCCATCTTCATCCCAGCCCTCACCCACCTCTTTAACCTTTCACTTAGCACTGGTGCCTTCTCCTCTGCCTTCAAACACGCCCTAATCACGCCCATCCTAAAAAAAACCTCACTTGACCCTACCTCTGTCTCTAACTATCGCCCCATATCTCTTCTCCCATTCGCCTCTAAGCTACTTCAACAGCACGTCCACTCCGAACTGTCCTCTCACCTCTCCTCGTGCTCCCACTTTGACCGCCTACAGTCCGGCTTCTGACCCCTCCATTCCACTGAAACAGCCCTGACTAAAGTCACCAATGACCTAGTGACCTCCAAGAACAAACACCACTACTCCATCCTCCTCCTCCTTGACCTGCCTGCCGCCTTCGACACGGTTGACCACTCCCTTCTTCTCCGGATCCTGGAATCCCTCAGCATCACCCACATTGCCCTCTCCTGGATCTCCTCATACCTAGCGGACTGGACCTTCAGCGTCTCGCACTCCTACACCTCCTCCTCACCCTACCCCCTTTCTGTCGGAGTCCCCCAAGGTTCGGTCCTGGGACCCCTACTTTTCTCCATTTACACTCTCGGTCTAGGGCAACTCATTGAGTCCCACAGCCTCCAGTACCACCTCTACGCCGACGACACCCAAATCTACCTGTCCGGCCCTGACATCACCTCCCTACTCTCCAAAATCCCACAATGCCTTTCCGCCATCTCATCCTTCTTCTCTGCTCGCTTCCTTAAACTCAACATGGACAAAACTGAATTCATAGTCTTCCCCCCAAGAAATTCCACCCCACCTCCCAACCTATCCATCTGCATCAACGACTGCGCCCTCTCCCCAGTCCCCCAAGCCAAGTGCCTCGAGGTAATACTTGACTCCTCCCTATCCCTCAAGCCCCACATCGAGGCCCTCACCACATCCCTCCGGCTCCAGCTCAAGAACATCTCACGGATCCGCTCCTTCCTCACCCACGACACAGCTAAAACACCCATCCACGCTCTTATCATCTCCCGCCTTGACTACTGCAACCTCCTTCTCAATGGCCTCCCGGCTAACTCCCTCACACCTCTCCAGTCTATCCTCAACTCCACTGCCCGACTAATCTACCTGTCCTCCCGCTACTCCCCTGTCTCCCCCCTCTGCCAAGCCCTTCACTGGCTCCCCGTCTCCAAGAGATCCCAATTCAAAACACTAACCATGGCGTACAAAGCCATACACAACCTGGACCCACCATACATCTCCGACCTGGTCTCCCGATACCTACCTACACGCAACCTCCGCTCCTCCCAAGAACTCCTCCTCTGCTCCCACCTCATCACCTCTTCGCACAACCGAGTCCAGGACTTCTCCCGGCATCTGCCTTACTCTGGAACTCCCTGCCCGAACACGTCAGACACTCTCCTACCCTGAGTAGCTTCAAGTGTCACCTGAAGACTCACCTATTCCGTCAGGCCTACAACCTGCCATGAGACCCAGGCGACCGCCCCATACCTGACATTCCTCCATCCTACTGTATCCTAACCTGCCCCTCATAGACTGGGAGCCCTCGTGGACAGGGTCCCTGCCCCTCCTGTACCTGTACGTCCTGATCGCCTAGATTTAGTGTACTTGTTCTTGTCTCCCTTATCCTCATGTAAAGCGCCATGGAACCTAATGGCGCTATATTATAATAATAATAATAATAATAATAATAACATAACGATTTTTTTCCCTGTCTGTGGGATCCTACTTTTTGTAGTATCCCATGGACAGGAAAGGACACCACAGGGGGTGATCTATTCTGTGTCCGGGTCCGTGATTATCATGGATCCGGACACAGCGGGGCACTTTCACTTCTGCACTGTATAATATACATTGCAGAAGAGAAATATAAGAAAGAGTTAAAAATAAAAAATCCTTATGCTCACCTATCCTCGATCCAGCGCTGCCTCCCAGCAAGGCCCGTGTGCTTACAGGACCTGTGATGATGTCACAGAGCATCATCAGGTCACATGACCACAGTTACCATGGTAACTTTATGGTGACTTTATGGTCAGCACCATATGCTGAGATCAAAGATACACCTCTTGTTACTCTTTACGATTGTTTTCTCCATTCTTATAAAATTTTCAATGCAGTCTCCCAATCAGATTAGATATAAATATAAAAAGGTCTTCAATGTGTAGCTGCTGTATGAATCAACCAGAGCTAGGGTGGATGAGGTACTCGGACACCGGGTCTGCTGTGTAGGGAGTCACGGTTGGTCGGGACCCCGGTGCTGTGCCCTGGTGATCAACTATGGTAGATGTTGATGATGGGGGAATAAAGAGGTTATTTACAGGGGATCGTGACGCCACCTGTAGTGTCCGGTAATTTGGTACTGGCGCTGCCAGCCGGCTACTGAGGTGATGGTTGGGGCAGCAAAGTGTGGTACATCTCCCCACAGGTGGAGCTTTACCTCAAGGCAGCAATGTGGGAATATGGTGAAGGAGGGCAGTGATGGAGATGGTGCTGCAGTTCTTACCCCTCTACTAATCTGCTGCTGATTATGCTGAGCCCTTCAGGCTGCGGCGGGAAGAATAACGGAAACCAGTTCAAGTTTAACTCCACTTTACTCGGTACCGGTTGATGACATAAACAAAACACAGTACAGTTTGGTTTACAGGGTGGATGTTGCCAGCTCAGGGTTTCCCTTATGGAGTCTCTAGATGTCCTCTCTCAAGTCGTTCAGGGTCTCCTTCTTCCTTTCTCAATCTTTCCCACCCTTGCAGAGCTCACCCGCCAGTCCTGCAGTCTGTATCTAGTAGGCTCAACTGGACCTGTACCGATGCAGATGGGAACAGCAGGAACACACACGTTTCCCCTCCGCCACTGGGATTCAGTCCTCCACCTCTAGTGTAGAAGCGTATTTTGGGCTTGAGGGGTGAGGTACCTCTGTGGGGCTGTCAGCAACCCAGTTCTGTTGGGCCTGCAGCTCGTCGGTTTTGCAGTCAGGGATAAACTCCTGGCTGCCTCGGCTTTCCGTGTCGCCGGTGTTCCCTCAACGTGACCAGCCGGCTCCTACCAGTCCTGGCCCGTTGCCTTCTTTCCTGGGTCCCCACTTAAAGATGGGGCACCCTCCTCTCAGCTGGGATGTCAAGCCTGACCACCCTGTCTGCCTTCCCAGCTCCGTCTGAGGTAAACTGTCAACTGTCTAGATTTAGTGTACTTGTTCTTGTCTCCCTCATCCTCATGTAAAGCGCCATGGAACCTAATGGCGCTATATAAATAATAATAATAATAACTGTCACTCTTCCTCTATCCTAAGCTCCACCCCCACCCTTCTGGCATCTACCAAGTACTGGTTCCCCCTTCTCTAGGTGGTGTGGTCCTAAGTGAGTGTAGAAACAGACTCCATAAGGTTTAATTCCCAAACTAGCAACTTACAAATAATATTAAATTTTTATAATAAAATGCAATACCACTCTGTGGCGCCTAGTCACAGGGGCGCCACACTGTACATGCATGATTTTGTAGCAGACAGTATAAGGTGTCTGCTTATTGTATCTATAAGAATCCAAGATTTGGGGCACTAAATGGAGTTGAAAAGCCAGCATACATGTAAAAGCGATGGCCAGACGTTGGTAGGCATGGTTTCGTGGGACCAGCGTTTCCTTTTGCAGAAGAAATAAACATTAATTTTTAAGTCCTGGTGGTCATGGAGTTGTTTAAAACAGAAGCAGATGTCCAGGGGTAAAATATCCACGCATGGGCGGGCTTGGGTGCTTTGTTAAAGTAAACTAGTGGGCATGACTAGCTTAGTTGGTGGGTGAGGCAGGGGAGCCATCTGGGTACTATAATTGATCATTCATCCCCCACCTGGGGGTCTTATATCCAGACCACCCACTTCCATTATAAACAACTCCATGACCGTTTGGACTTAAGAAAATAATATTTATTTTTTTCAGGAAATGCTGGAACACACCTACATACACTAAGCCATGCCTATCACCTAAGCTGGTCATGCTTCACAAACTTACATTTGTCAATTTTACCAGGGCTTTGGTAAGTCATGGAGTCGAACTCCACTTTGGGTGGATTCGGAGTCAGATTCAGGGAAACTGAGGAGTTGGAGTCGGATGTTTGGCTTACTGACTTCACAACCATGGTTGTTGAGTCGGAGTCGTGGAGTCGGTGTCCATTTTTGTGGAGTGGGAGCTGTAGTCAGAGTCGGATTCAGGAAAACTGAAGAGTTTGAGTCGGAGGTTTGGCTTACCTACCCGCAGCCCTGACTTCTACATGAATGCTGAAAAGTCAAGATTAATAAATGAGTAATGGCTGGATTAATTATTATATATTTTCCTCATGAATAGCACAGTTTTGCTTTTTGAGAAATCAGTCCTGACATGTCAGTAGCTACTTCAGTCTAAAGGTCGGTTTACACGCAACGATATCACCAACGATATCGTTGCAACGTCACTGGTTTTGTGATGTTGCAGTGACCTCGTAGTGAAGTCGCTGCGTGTGACATGTACCAATGACCAGCGATCAGCTCGCTGATCGTTGATCATTGGTGAATGGCCAGGGCCATTTTTCCACCATTGGTCGGCCGCTAGGCAGCACACATCGCACTTCTACCAGGGAACACATCGGGTTACTAAGCGGGAGAACGCTAGTAACCACGGTAAACATCGGGTTACTAAGCCCAGCACTCTGCTTAGTAACCCCATGTTTACAGTGGTTACCAGCATTCTCTCGCTTACCCCAACGTCACGGGACCTTGACATCGTGGAAAAAAATATTTTATATTCTTTTCCACGATGTTGAGGTCGTTACATGAGTCGATGGTCGCTTGTGACATGAGTCTGCCTGTGTGACAGCTCACCAGCGATCAGATAACAATGTCCCAGCGATCCCGATCGTTGGTCGGGTCGCTGGGACATTGTAGCGTGTAACCCGGCCTTTAGAAATACATGAAAGGAGATTATATCTTGAGCAAGAATTGAATGGCAACCTTGTGCATGTCAGCATGGCAAATAGCTTCATCAATGTCATTGTTCACTTTTGGGCAGGAAAATTCAGATCAAGGAAACATTTCCAGCTTCTAAGGGCCCCTTTACATGCTGAGAGTTACCAGCGATCCAACCTGGCCGGGATCGCTGGAAAGTCTCTCTGCAGTCGCTGGTGAGCTGTCAAACAGGCAGACTCACCAGCGACCAGTCAGCAGCGACATCGCTGGTAACCAGGGTAAACACCGGGTAACTAAGCAGCACGCTCTGCTTAGTTACCCAGTGTTTACCCTGGTTACCAGTGCCCAGCATCTAATGTGCGGCACTGGGCATTGGTGGGAGGTCACTGATCGTTGATCTCTTGCTGTCACACACAGCAATGAGTGCTGACCAGCGGGAGACCAAGGATCAAAAAATGGTCCAGAACGATTTGTAGCGATCAGTGACTTCACAGCAGGGGCCAGGTCGCTGATGCAACATCACACACTGGAAAAACATCGCTGGAGAGGTCGCTGTTACGTCACAAAACCTGTGACGTTTCAGCGATATCGCTAACGATGTTGCAGTCTGTGAAGTACCCTTAAGGCTGGTTTCACACTGCAGTTTTTTCCCTGATCAGGTTCGATCAGGTTTGTGTGTCAAAACCAGGAGTGTCTCCAAAACCCAGAACAGGTGTCAATCGTTCAATTATACCTTTTCTCTGCAAGTTCCTCTCCTGGTTCCTCTCCTGGTTTTGACACACAAACCTGATCTAACCTGATCAGGGAAAAAACTGCAGTGTGAAACCAGCCTAAGGCTAGGGTCACACTTGCGTCGTAGATGCGATTTTCCATGCAATTTTCACACTTGGATTGTGTGAAAATCACTTGGAAAAACGCATCCATGGACTCCAATACAAAAAAACGCATGCCCCAATGCCAAAAACGCACGGCTAAAGTGCCATGCGATTTTGGCATGCGTTTTTGGCTTAGCACCAAAAAACGTCTCGTGCTTTTCCAAAAATGCATGTGTTTTTTAACATGGGGCCCTATGGGTCACGCAATTCAAAAACGCATGGCACTAAGTGGTACCATGCGTTTTTGCATGCGTTTTTTAAGGCTGCTCCTGACCTAACTGCAAAAACACAGGCCAAAATCGCAGGATGTCAGGAACAACCTTAAAAAAAACGCATGCAAGTGTGACCTACGCCTTAGACACAGGGAGTGATGAAGTATTGGATGTGGGCTTCTATGAGAGCATTGAAACCATGGAGCTTTCAGCCAGAGGAATTTATCATAGTTAATTTATTGAACATGGTTAAATGAGGCCTTGATGCCTTTCCTGTGTATAATAAAATTACAAATTAAGATTATTAGATTACTGGTAATGGGCTGCTAATTGAGGGAAGTATTCTGATATTTGGCTGTTTTCTTCTGGACTAATAATGCAGAGCATGTCTCACACTGCTAATGGTCCCTTTCATTTACAATAAGCTTTAAAGGTGGATTCTCAGGACTTTGTCTGGACTAAAACATCAGATTACAAATATCAAAGTATAATTTTATGCAGCTTCTTATGGCCATACAGATGGCTTTAGAAAATTGATTCTACTGACAGATTCCCTTTAAAGCCCCGTGCACTCAGTATGTTTTTAATGTAGCTTTTGAGGCATTTTTTAGTACAGTTTTGTCACTAAACTGCATTCAAATCCTTATGTCAGCAAAGTCAAAGAGAAATCTGAAGTGTTGTGCACATGTTGCTTTTATTCCTTTGCAGATTTGCTGCAGAAATAAATCTGCAGCACATCAATCAGTGCAATGTTTTTCCAACCCCAAATGCATGGAAAAAAAATGCATCAAAAATTCGTAAAAAATGCATTACATTTTTTATTTATTTTTTCTGCCAGGAGATGCAGATTTAGTGCGAAAAATTCTGAAAATGCACTCATACAGTGAAAGAAATAATTATTTGATCCCTTGTTGATTTTGTAAGTTTGCCCACTGACAAAGACATGAACAGGCTATAATTTTAACCTTCGTCCGGCTGAGTGGGTACAATTGTAACTATTCAGTTTTTAAAATTGCAATAACTTTTTTTGAAAAGCCGTAGAGGGCTGAGATTTTGTGACATCTCTGCAATTTTGGTCCAGAATAGAAAGTCTTCCCACAGTGGAGGTATATATGAAGGTACAATTGTACCTCTGCAGCCTGTTAACGTTGTAAAATTATTAAGGGTAAGTTAATTTTAACAGTAAAGGTACCTTTACATGCCACCACTGTGCCTAGCAACAGGTATCCACCGCACGTGCACGCGCACATTTTTAACCGTGGATACCGATCGCTGATGCCTCATATACACCGCCGCCATTACGTTCTCCACTGAAGGTATCTTTGTTCCCCGGAAGTGCCGACAGGTGCCGCGGCTAACTTCCTGTTGAATACCTTCGCTGCTTTACACGCCGCTACCACAAAGGAATATGGGCGTACATATTTCGCGCCGTAAGTACATAGGCGTGACAGAGTTGTGTATTCCGTGATGCACAAGCGTTGATTGGACAATAGCAACACAATGTCTGCTGAATCCAGGCAAGGGATCCCCCAGCACTTGAGCAGCCCTGTACCCCGAGATAATACACTTAGAAAACTTACATCCTGCAGCCAGAAAGGAGGTGGCTAGGGCTGCAGCCAAGGGCAGATTCACACCCCCAGCATGTTTAATCTGCCCACCGCTGCCAATCATTCTCTCCCTCTTCTGCAGCATTAAACAGAGTTTTGTTTTTTTTCTTCAGAACTTGCTGTTTAGCCCCACCCCCCAGAAGAGGGAGAGTATGATTGGCAGAGGTGGGCAGATTAAACATGCAGGGGGAGTGAATCTGCCCTTGGCTGCAGCCCCTAGCCACCTCCTTAGTGGCTGGAGCATGTAAGTTTTCTAAGTGTATTATCTCGGGGTACAGGGCTGCTCAAGTGCTGGGGGACCCCTTGTGTGCATGCTGCAGACATGCTGCATCCAGTGCTGTAATTAGATCACCATGCCTGGTTTGGTGACAGGTCCTCATTAAGCAAACGCATGTGCCTGTGGCCCTGTGTTAAGTATAGGTACATACGCCTGATCAGGAGGCTTCAGGATTTGGACGGATTGCAACACAAGACAAAAAAAATGTACCGTAAGTGTGAAATCTGCCTAAAATAAAGATGGATGATTATTTATTTTTTGCAGCCTTACAAATTATGTAACAATTTATGTTTGCCAAAGAAATGCTGCCTGCATGTTTGCCTGCTTGCACAATGACAAGCAAATCTATCAAAAGACAAGAGTGAGTCCCAGATAGACAATATTCCTATAGAGAAATCAAACTTGCAATGCCAGGTCACTTTCTACATAAGGTTAATGGGAGAACTCACTGACCACCAGGTTGACGGAGGATGACTTCCTAAAACCTACTTAAATTGTTGAAATCTTAGATTTATTTATTTGAAGGATTAATATATCATATCATAGTTACATTACCAATAATATAGTAATTAATTCTCAAATTTAAAAATTAATGTGCTTTCAAAAACAATACAGCTAAATATCTATCGGGCGTAAATGGCATGTCTGCAGCAAAGAGCACAGAGCCTAAGGTCATCAAAGACCATCGTCATCAGTGGTTACTAGGTAGCACCATACAGAGTATATGAATGAAACACTGTGCACCATCTCTTATGAGTTCACAGTACATTAAAGCAGGCATGGCATCAGGTGACATGATGTATTTTATTTGTATTTCATATGCAGCATATTCATGCTTTCAGATACATTTCCTACACATGATACAGATACAGGTACGGAAGCATGTCAGGTACTCCACCTCTTCCATCTGATAGACGGCGTCCTGTCTTTGGTTGCGGCTTGATATTATGCTCCTAAGGGTTTTCGTTTTCTCACAGATGTAAAAAAAATCGGTCTAATTTTCATCTAAAAAAGTGAAATCCTTTTGGTATTCCATATGTCATGCGAGTGCTTTACGAATGTGCACTTTTTCTCGCCTGGCGTCCATGTGACATCTATATGACATCTGCATGCAATGTGATTTATTTCTCAGTAAATATTATTATTCTACAGACAGATACATTAACGGTTTCCGTTGTAGGTGACAGCAAAAGTGGCAAATTTAGTCATTTTTGAGAGAATACTACATGAGATAGACAGATCGATAATACAATTTATAGATGATAGGATAGATAGTATAGATGATAGGGTAGATAGAAAGAAAGATGCAAGAATAGCTTTACCTCCCTGCCTTGTCTCCATGCTCTCTGCGGGTCGCTGGGTGAATAACCATGAGCTTAAAGGGAACCAACCACCCCAAATGACCCCCCCGGACTGTTAATATGTGTCCCTACACCCAGCACACACATTTGGGGCAATCGTTTTTGCTAAAAAAAACTGTTTAGTAGAAGCTAAGATATAGCAATATAAACTTTAATAAATTCTGACGACTGGGTGTTACCTAGCTTGTCCTCGTGCAGTGTTCCTGTGCCTATCAGCCTCCTCTTCCCCCCCCCTCCCTTCAGTAAAGCCCTGCCCTTTCAGCCTCTCAGGTTTCAGCCTTTCAACTGATCCTAAACCCACAAACTGACCCCCCCGTATCTTTAGACCTGTCCCTGCACCCCTCTTATCATTTCTAGCCAACCCTTTTGCAAAAAAAATCGCTTTTGTAAAGTAAGAGAAAAGGTTATATTACTTTGTCCTGTGTTTCTGTGGAAGCCGCAAATGCCCCGCCTGTCTGCTGCTGCCTGGTAAATTATGCACGCCCCTCTGCTTCTAAGGCTGCTTTCACACAGCGTTTTTATGCTGTCCGAGGGGATCAGACTTTTTGCTGCTCCCCTCGGACAGCATCGGATCCAAACTGATGACTGCAATCGGATGCCAAATAGGCATCCGATTCCGATATTTTGCAGCATCAGTCTGGATCCTATCCCTGCTCCTCCTGTCACCTTTCTCCCCTCCTCTCTGCTCCCTCTTTGCCCCCTCTGTCTCCCCTCTTTGCCCCCTGTCTCCCCTCTTTGCCCCCTCTGTCTCCTCTCTTTGCCCCTTCTGTCTCCCCTCTTTGCCCCCTCTGTCTCCCCTCTTTCGACCGCTCTTTGTCCCCTCTGTCTCCCCCTCTTTGTCCCCTCTGTCTCCCCTCTTTTCCCCCTCTTTCGGACCCCTCTTTGCCCCCTCTGTCTCCCCTCTTTGTCCCCTATTTCGCCCCCTCTTTTGCCCCCTTTGTTCCCCCCTTTCCAGCCTTTAAAAATAAAAAAATCTTCATTCTCACCTCTCCACGACTCCCGTGCTGCTTCCAGCTTCTTCTGATCAACAGGACCTGGCGTGATGTCACAGTCACATGACCGGTTACCGCGGTAACCGGTCATGTGACTCAACTGTGACGTCAGGCCAGGTCCTAGACGCACAGAGCGCAGGAGGCATCGCTGGATCGTGGAGAGGTGAGGATAATGATTTTTTTATTTTTAAACCTTTCATTTAACTGGATATCACTTCATACATTGCAGAAGTGATATTAGATGGCACAGAGCGGTGTTAGTGTACTGAGCATGCTCAGTGCACTAACATCGGGTCCGAGGAGACATCAGCTGTTTTCTCGGTCCCGCGCTCCATAGGCCCCATGTTATTTGGCGCGGATCAGGTCGGATCCAATTCGGTCCGATCTGACCCGCTGTGCCAAAAATCGCAGCAGGCTGCGATTTTGGGCACAGCAAAAAATCGGCCAGGATCGGATCCGACAAAAATCGGATGCCAATAAGGCCAAATCCGATGTGATCCGTGCCCATAGGATAACATGGGGCCAAAATCTGATCCGTGGCTGTCAGTTTTACAACGGACAGCCACGGATCACAGAAAATCGCTGTGTGAAAGCAGCCTAAGAGCCTGGCCGCGTCATGAAAGGGGCGGGGCTAAATCGCGTCATGAAAGGGGGCCGGGCTCCGGCATGCCGCAATTTTGCCCCGCCCCTTTCATGACGCGGCCAGGCTCTTAGCTGCAGAGATGGGCGTGCATAATTTACCAGGCAGCAGCAGACAGGCGGGGCATTTGCGGCTTACACAGAAAGAGAGAACTCACACAGGAATAAGTATTGTAACCTTTTCTCTTACTTTACAAAAGCGATTTTTTTCTGCAAAAGGGATGGCTAGAAATGATAAGAGGGGGTGCAGGGACAGGTCTAAAGATACGGGGGGGTCAGTTTCTGGGTTTAGGATCAGTTGAAAGGCTGAAACCTGAGAGGCTGAAAGGGCAGGGCTTTACTGAAGGGAGGGGGGAGAGGAGGCTGACAGGCACATGGAACACTGCACGAGGACAAGCTAGGTAACACCCAGTCGTCAGAATTTATTAAACTTTATAAAGCTATATCTTAGCTTCTACTAAACAGTTTTTTTTAGCAAAAACGATTGCCCCAAATGTGTGTGCTGGGTGTAGGGACACATATTAACAGTCTGGGGGTGTCATTTGGGGTGGTTGGTTCCCTTTAATGAGCGTCACCAGAAGCAGCAGACAGAGCAGGGAGGCTGGTAATGCTATTCTCGTATCTACCTTTCTTTCTGTCTATCCTATCTATCATTCTGTCCTATCATCTCTCTATTACTATCTATTGCAAACACAATATAACGAAATGCTTAAGATTTGCACAAATCTGTAGCATTGTGTCATATTCCGTTTGTTTTCTAATGGACTGAAAAACCGCTGCAGTCCGTGTTTGCCTGTGCGTTTCAACAAAAGCATACTTGCAAATGCATGCCTATTTTAGCATGTGATAATATGAGTTCGTTGAATGGAAACCTATGGATGCTTTAATGGACTGCGTTTGGGCTGCTGTCCAATGGATCCGTTAAATGGACAGCATAGACGCAATGTGAAACTAGCCTTGCACTGGTGAGTCTCAACCATTTTAGCTAAATTGTATTTAGAGTACCGTACATCATTTAGTTGCATTTCTACAATGGATCTACTGAAGCAGAAATGTTGCAAACCAAATTGCAGAAAACATTGGGAAGATAAGCTGCACATTTCACACTCTGCATTACAGTTATAACATTTCAAATCTGCAACAATGGTCAATTTACATTGCAATAATTTTTCTGTAACTCATACACAAGATCTCCGAAAATCACAAGCACATTACTAGTACTGTAAAGTCCAGCAGGATTTCCATGTGGAAGATTCGCTGCATTTTTGCTATATGAAAATGTATCATTAAGGCTACGTGCCGACGGTTTTTGCTGCAGAAGAATTCCGCACCAAAAGAGTAGCGTCGGCTAGACATAGCCTTAGATATGTGCTATCAATGGCAGATTATTATTCTTATTTATTTATAAAGCACCATTAATTCTTTGGTACAGTACATGAGAAGGAATTACATACAAAAATATATATAAATTTCTGGATGGGTGGAGAGTGTTCTCAAACCCCAGCTACATTCAGGACAGAACTGACCTATTGAATAAACTGTCAGCAATAGGTCCTCTACCAGAAGGAACCATCCTCACCACCATGGATGTGGAATCTCTGTACAGCAATATCCCATACCAGGATGGATTAAATGCCTGCAAAACCTTCCTGTAAAACACAGGGACAGGGCCAGTTCCAGGCTTTTGTGGGCCTCGGAGGAAACAGTCTCAGTGGGTGCCTTTAACACAGTCCACGATTCATGAATATAATATAGAAGCTGCGGGCTGTGTATATATAATATAGAGGCTGCAGGGTGGGCTGCATCTATAATATAATTGTCTTGCGGCCACTTCCGTCTGAGGCCGAAATCGCGCGGCAGCGCTCATTGGTTGCCGCCAGCCACGGCAAACAATGAACGTAGCATTTCTAAAAAAGCCGCACGCCGCGGCCGCGATCCAATCAGCGATGCGCAATTTCGGCCTCACAGACACCGCGCTATCAGCCTCCTCCTGGCCGCACCCGCCCGCTGGAGCGGGTGCGCCCACCTCCAGACCCCTCTTGCCCACCGCTGCCACCCGCCGCTCCATTCCCCCCCCTCGCTCCATTCCCACCCCTTGCTCCATTCCCCCCTTTGCTCCATTCTCCCCTCTCGCTCCATTCACCCCCTCGCTCCATCTCCCCCCCCCTGCTCCATTCCTCCTGCCACTCCGGTCTCATCCGCACCTGGTATTTACATCGCCGTCGGAAGCTACAGCAGATAATGAGCGGTCATGTGACTCTGTGCACGTCACTTCAGCCCGCCTATCACATGACCGCTCATTACCTGCTGTAGCTTCTGGCGATGTAAACACTGGGTGCGGGTGAGACCGGAGCGGATGGGAGGGGGGATGGACGTGTGCAGACCCCTGGACCTCTATCCTGTGCTGACCACTGGCCCACCATCCTGCGCTGACCACTGAGCCTCCATCCTCTGCTGACCACTGAGCCTCCATCCTCTGCTGACCACTCTGTGTCCATCTTGCGCTGACCACTCTGCCTCCATCTTCTGCTGACCACTGGCCCTCCATCCTGCGCTGACCACTCTGCCTCCATCCTGTGCTGACCACTGAGCCTCCATTCTCTGCTGACCACTCTGCCTCCATCCTGTGCTGACCACTGAGCCTCCACCCTGCGCTGACCACCGAGCCTCCATCCCGTGCTGACCACCGAGCCTCCATCCTGCACTGACCACCGAGCTTCCATCCTGCGCTGACCACTCTGCCTCTATCCTGCGCTGACCACTCTGCCTCCATCCTGCGCTGACCACTGAGCCACCGCGCAGTGCTAACCACTGAGCTACCGTACTGTGCTAACCACTGAGCCACCGTGCTGTGCTAACCACTGAGCCACCATACTGTGCTAACCACTGAGCCACTGTACTGTGCTAACCACTGAGCCACTGTACTGTGCTAACCACTGAGCCACCATACTGTTAAACCACTGAGCCACCGTACTGTGCTAACTACTGAGCCACCGTACTGTGCTAACCACTGAGCCACCATACTGTGCTAACCACTGAGTAACTGTACAGTGCTAATCACTGAGCCACGATATACACTGCTAACCACTGAGCCACCATACTGTGCTAACCACTGAGCCACCATATACAGTGCCAACCACTGAGCCACAATAAAGTGCTAACCACTGAGTCACCGTATACAGTGCTAACCACTGAGCCACTGTATACAGTGCTAACCACTCTTCCACCATATACAGTGCTAACCACTCAGCCACCATAGAGTGCGAATCACTGAGTCACTGTGTACAGTGCTAACCTCTGAGCCACCTTATACAGTGCTAACCACTGACCCACCATAATGTGCTACCACTGAGCCTCCATACGGAGTTAACCACTCTGCCTCCATATAGTGCTAACCACTGAGCCACCATACTGTGCTAAACACTGAGCCACCATAGAGTGCTAACCACTGAGCGACCATATACTGTGCTAACCACTGAGCCACCATACAGTGCTAACCACTGAGCCACCGTACAATGCTAACCACTGGGCCACCATACTGTGCTAACCACTGAGCCACCGTGAAGTGCTAATCATTGAGCCACCATACAGTGCTAACCACTGAGCCACCATACAGTGTTAACCACTGAGCCACCGTACAGTGCTAACCACTGAGCCACTGTACAGTGCTAATCACTGAGCCGCCATACTGTGCTAACCACTGAGCCACCATATACAGTGCTAACCACTGAGCCACCATACTGTGCTAACCACAGAGCCACCGTACAGTGCAAGCCACTGAGCCACCATACTGTGCTAACCACTGAGCCACCATATACAGTGCTAACCACTGAGCCACCATACTGTGCTAACCACAGCCACCATACTGTGCTAACCACTGAGCCACCATACTGTGCTAACCACTGAGCCACCATATACAGTGCCAACCACTGAGCCACCATAGAGTGCTAATCACTGAGTCACCGTATACAGTGCTAACCACTGAGTCACCGTATACAGTGCTAACTACTGAGCCACATTACTGTTCTAACTATTGAGCCACCATATACAGTGCCAACCACTGAGCCACCATAGAGTGCTAACCACTGAAGCTCCGTATACAGTGCTAACTACTGAGCCAGCGTATACTGTGCTAACCACTGAGCCCTGTATACTCTGCTAACCACTGAGCCCCTGTATACTCTGCTAACCACTGAGCCGCCGTAAGTCTGCTAACCACTGAGGCGCCGTAAACTCTGATAACCACTGAGCCACCGTAAACTCAGCTAAGCACTCTGCTGCAGGCAGGAGGCCCCCCTGTCCCCTCCTGTCTGCACCCGGCCGCTGTTCCACGACCCCCTCCTGCCCGCACCTGGCCACTGTTCCCCGGCCCCCCTCGTGCCCGCACCCTGCCGCTGTCCCCCTGGCCCCCTCCTGCCGCACCCGGCCGCTGTCCCCCGGCCCCCTCCTGCCTGCACCCGCCCGCTCTTCCCCGGCCCCCTCCTGCCCGCACCCGGCCGCTGTACCCCTCCTGCCCGCACCCGGCCGATGTCCCCCAACTCCACCTGCCCGCACCCGCCCGCTCTTCCCCGGCCCTCTCCTGCCCGCACCCGGCCGCTCTTCCCGGCCCTCTCCTGCCCTCACCTGGCCACTCTTACCTGGCCCCCTCCTGCCCGCTGTTCCTCGGCCCCCTCCTGACCGCACCTGCCCGCTGTCCCCTCCTGGATTTTGGCACCGCTGCACACCGGTACTGCTGTAGGTATCTACTACATAATTGTCTACTTCTGTCTGTTTGTCTGTAACGCAAATCCTGCATCGCTGATTGGTCAGGCCAGCCTCCCACAACCAATCAGCAACAGGGATAGTCCGCCTGCAAATTGACGCGGGATTTCAACCACACTTCGCTGATTGGTTGCGCCCGGCCCGTAGCCAGCAATCAGCGATATTGGCGCAGGATTTAAATCCAGCTTCGCTTTGCATTATTCTTAATCTTCATAAATAAACTACATACATGCTCTAGAATACACGATGCATTAGAATCGGGCCATCATCTAGTATAAAATACTGAGGCTGCTGCTGGGATGTATATAGTATTTGGAGGCTGTGCCACACCAGTTGCAAATAATATATATAGTCCAACCTATCCTCCAAATAACATATATAAGCCACCACAGCCTCCAAATAACAAAAATAGCCAAGCACAGCCTCAAAGTAACATATATAGCCCAGCACAGTCTCCATATAATATATACAGCCCAGCATAGCCTCCATATAATATATAAAGCCCAGCACTGCCTCCATATTATATATACAGCACTGCCTCCAAGTAAAACACACAGCCGAGCGCAGCCTCCAAATAACATATATAACCCAGCACAGCCTCCAAGTAACATAAACAGCCCAGCACAGCTTCCAAGTAGCATATATAGTCCAACACAGCCTCCAAGTAACATATATAGTTCAACACAGCCTCCAAGTAACGTATATTGTCCAGCAAAGGCTCCGGGTAATATAAACAGCCTAGCATAGCCTCCAGGTAATATATACAGCACAGCACAGCCTCCAAATAATATATGCAGCCCAGCACATCCTCCAGGTAATATATATATATAGCCCAGCACAGCCTCCAAATAACAAATATAGCCCAGCACAGCCTCCAAATCACATATATAGCCCAGCAAACCCTCCAGGTAATATATATAGCCCCCTCCCATTTCATACTGCGAAACCCCATATGCGGCCCCCTTGTTTCATGCTGCTTCTCCCATGTGGTCCTCCTGTTTTATGCTGCTTCTCCCCCATGTGGCACACATGTTTTATGCTGCTTCTTCACCCATGTGTCCCCCCTGTTTTATGCGGCTTCTTCCCATGTGGACTCCTGTTTCATGCTGCTTCTCCCCATGTAGCCCCCCTGTTTCATGCTGATTCTCCCCATGTGACCCCCCTGTTTCATGCCGCTTCTCCCAATGTGGCCCCTCTGTTTTATGCTGCTTCCACATTGTAGCCCCCTTTTTATGCTTCTTCCCCCCCATGTAGCTCCCATTTTATGCTGCTTCTCCCCCCACCCATGTTTGGCCCTGTTCCAGATTTCACTGCCCTAGTATGTCTTTGGCTCCTTGGTGCTTACCTCCTCCAAGATCCATGCTCGCTCTTCCTCAGGCTTGCTCTGCAGGCTGCACAGATACCGGCAGTGTAAGGAAAGAAGCGCCTCACACTGCAGCTAGCACCTCTGTAGCATCAGCACTGCCACTTCCGGGGGTGCTCAGCTGCTGTGAGCTGTAAGCTTAGCTCCACTGACCTGGAAGAGACAGGCAGGTGCACGGAGGATCAATGCAATGTCCCAGTATTCACTGAATTCCCCCGCTACAACCCTGGCGCCACCCCACGAGACCTGCTCCTCTGCTTATGTCTCTACATGGCTAATTTGCATCGCATGCAAATTAGCCATGTGGACACATAGCGCTATAGCGCATATTCAGCTGTGGGGCCCCTCTCTGTCAGGTCTGCCTGTCCCTGATGGGCCCCTTCACTGTCAAGGATAGCCTGTCCCTGATGGTGAGTGGGCCCCGCCAGCTGTCCAGGGCCCCGGAACCTACCGGGTGCTGGGTGCTGACACCGGCCGTGCACAGGGATTCATGCTGATTCTGTGGTGAAACTTACAAAATTCATCCTCACCCACAATTACTTTACATTTGACAACAAAATATATTTACAGGAGACTGGAACAGCAATGGGAAGCAAAATGGCACCACAATATGAACATTTTTCATGGCCAAGCTTGAAAGTGACTTTTTATCCTCTTGTCCTATTAGGTCTCTGGCCTATTACTGGTACATTGATGATATTTTAATCATCTGGTCAAAGTCTGAATAACAGCTGAAGACGTTCCACAAACACTTTAATCAGTTTCATCCCACCATCAACTTAACACTCAACTACTCCTTCACTGAAATAATCTTTCTGGACACAATCATCAAGCTATGGAACAATGAGATAGACACATCCCAATTGACTGTCCAACATATCTAGTTTTCATCCAAAACACATAAAAAACTCTATGTACACATATGTACACAATGTGTGAGTGGGAACCTGTATGTAGGGGAGACAGGGCAGAAACTCAGAATTAGGATGAACTCTCATCACCAACAATAAAAGAAAAAACAATAGATTTACCTGCGGACAATCATTTCTGCAGCCTTGATAACACCATAATGGATATGACAATACTAGTTTTGAAGGTTTATTTCAAATCTCAAGGAATCAGAAATGTCTGAGAATATAAACTTATGATGACCTTTGACACATTCAGAGCGGAAATCAATGTGTCCCATGGATTTACGTTTTTTACATCAATGGAGGAATCTTAAAATCTTGTTCCAAGAACTAATGAAAGGACATAACATTATTTGCTTCTTATCTCTGGATGCTGATGTTTACTCTCTTCCCTCTCCCAACCCTGACCATTCTGTGTAAGGCTGCATACTCACGGTCAGTTGACACAGCGTTTTGGAAGCAGCGTCCAAAATGCAGCGTAGTACAGTATCAGCTTGGTGGATAGGATTTTAAGAAATCCCATGCCCACAATGCATAACCCGACCGCAGCGTTCATTTAGCTGTGGTGCAGGTTGCCGGCAGTCCGCTCCTCCGCAGCATGTTCATTTCATGCTACGGAGTCAGAAGCGGCTGCCATCAGGTGCACGGAGGGAGAAGCCACCCTGCACTCGCTGCACATGGTGAGTACAGGGCGGCTGCGGTCTCCCTGCGGACACCCACGGTTTCACTCAGGTCCGGAGGAGCTGCGTCCAACACGCAGCTCCTCCAGACCGTGAGTACATACCCTTATGCTTCACCTCCCTTGGTTTATTACTGCATTATCAAACCCACTATTTTTGTGTATATATGTGAGTATATTCAGAATTTATGTCATTAAAGCCTGATGAAGAGGCCTTTATAGTCTCGAAAGTTTGTGATTATTTAACATTTTTTCAGTTGGCCATTAAAAGGTATCAACCACTGAGGACTCTCAGATTTAAATATTTTTCAAGCTTTTATTCCAACAATCCAGTAAAAAGCGCATAATTCATCTGTGGACACAAATGTTGCATCAAAGTCATATGGTATAGTATGGACAAACCTATGCATTTCGACGTACTGTTATGGATTACCGCTAGATAATTTTTTTTCTCTGAGTGCATTTCCTAAGGCTCTCCAGCCGGATCCATGTGGAGACTATTCCAAGTTATCTATGGAGCCCACTATAATTATTCGGTAAGCAAACAACAGTATATAAATTTTATTTATCTTTACCGAAAGGGCGGCAAGCCTCTGTGCCATGCACATAATATATTCAACTGTCCGCAAGCCACACGTCATCACATGCACAAACTACCTTTGTAGTGGACTCTTTATGGAGACACTGACTCTTTGTGGCAACAAACCAAAGCTATTAACGTTTCAGGCTATTTTTCGGACTATAGGGCTCTTTTTTAAGGCTGGAGATACACTATGAAAGATGTATGCGAGATTCTCGCATGACTCTCGCATGACTCACCCAGAATGACCCATGCCTCTCTAAATGGGAGCTTGTCAGCTGTTTGGGTGTCTACGGAGCTGACGTGCTCCCGTTCAGAGAGTTGGCGGTCTTTAGGGTGAGTCATGCAATTATCGAGCATGCATCTCGCATAAGTGTGTCTCTGCCCTAAGAAGAAAAAACTCCCGCTAAAAGGTGTTTGCATCCTACAGTTTGTAGACAGCATCCTCTCAGATCACAGAGATAATTGCTCTCTCTCTCTCCTACTACATACTAATCTATCTCCGTGACTGGTGCAGAGCAGGAGAGGAAGATGCTTGGGTCTAAACAGAGGCTGCAGAAACTGAGCAGATGAAGGACTATCCAATCGAATAACTCAATCATCTGTCAGGTCATGTGATTGATTACATGATCTGAAAGGTCCTTGAGTTAATCAAGTGAAAGGATCTACAGCTGCTCAGCTCCTACAGTGTCAGTTCAGGTCCCGATCAGGAACTTTTTTTCAAACATACAGGACACACCAATTTTAAAACCATCCCCTTTAAAACCAACACTTGAGCAGTGCGTGGTAATATTAAATATACATCATAGTTCAACACATGTCCATCATATAGTCATCTTTTACAGTATGTGGGTATATAGTTACTCCAGTATTAGTGCTTCAACAAGCACTTAACATTATAATACAGTCAATGTCACATATAACTATATACTTCCATTTACAGAGATATTAAGCACATAGAGATCTTATTCTGTACACATTACCACGTATAGAGAGGCTGCCTACCACGGCACTGCCCAGCACCTCGACGTACAGTACAGACCAAACGTTTGGACACACCTTCTCATTCAAAGGGTTTTCTGTATTTTCATGACTATGAAAATTGTAGATTCACACTGAAGGCATCAAAATTATGAATTAACACATGTGGAATTATATACTTAATAGAAAAGTGTCAAACAACGGAAAATATGTCTTATATTCTAGGTTCTTCAAAGTAGCCACCTTTTGCTTTGATTACTGCTTTGCACACTCTTGGCATTCTCCTGTATTGAGAGCCTGCACTTCTTCAATCGTTGCTGCCTTTCTAATGTCACGTGTATGTTTGAGGATACACACCCTCAACTAGCGTGATGTTAAACCCACATAAATAAGTTTGCATGGGCATTTCGCCCAGTAAACAACCCCAGTGGACCGGCAGTTTATATTGTGAACTATCTTGTAGGTTTTTGTGGCATTAAAATTGAGGAAGTCAAAGGCAAGTTCTATGTAGGAATACGCCCCACAGTCTCCACAGGGAAAGGTTCCAAACCTTGGGCCACGGCACACCCATAGAAATGTTGATGGTGGTGGTATATAGAGGCTACGTACAACCAAATCCTTCAAATTTTTAGATCTTCTCTGGGTGATCGCGGGTCTTTCAGCGAGCACCCCAGATAGATCACGATCTGCTAAGAGGATGGGCCAGTACCGCCTAACTACCTCAATCATCTCCTTTCATTGCAAATGGTATGATGTTATCAATCTCACCTGCTCATCTGTTTTCTTATTTACTGGCCAGAGCAGTTGTTTACGCGGGGTCTGGCGGGCTCTTTGGTAGCCATCTTCAACTGGACCTTTCCTATAATGGCGAAATTTGAAACGATTTTTTAGCTCTTGGGCCTGGCCTTCAAACAACTCATCAGTGGAGCATATCTTGTGGGCCCTCAAAAACTGTCTGTGAGGACAGATCTAATAACTTAGGGTGGGAGTGATGATCTTGCACTTAATACCGAAATGACTGATGTTTTCTTTTGAAAAATGTCTATTGTTAAAAGACCATCTCTTTCCTTCCTGATTCTGATGTCCAAATAATCAATTGATTCACTGCTGCAACAATAAGTAAGTTTTATATTACGTCTATTGTTGTTAAGAGACGTCATAAAGGTATCCAGATCCTTTCAGCCCTGTAGCGCCCCTGCAGACCGGTGGCCGCAGAATAAAACAACAGCTGATATAGTGAACCATGTACCCCAAACCAAACCCAACACGCTCCTGAATTCCTAAACCTAGGACTTTATGGGTAGAGCTTAGGAGAGACACCTGTGTAATGGGGAGGAGCAACAGTAGTGACCTGAGAGAAGGAGAGTGACTGTCAGTTTTAGTTGGAGCAGAGGACGGGAGAGACAGAGGAGAAAGGCTGTAACAACTGGAGAGGAAAACCGGGACCATGAGGCCGGTGTCATCAGAGGCTGACCGGGTCCGAGGCTAATGACCCGCAGAGAGACGTTATGAGGGCTCGAAGGTGAGCACAGGTCCAGAGTTCCTGCGAATAAAGGGAGGAGGTGGAACCGGACTCCTAGCTGAAACATAGCTGAAGAGACTAACCAGGTGTAGTGGAGAAGGAGTCCAAGGTGGAAGACCAGCTTTACAGAGACACCGAGGGACTGGGTCGACTGACAGGGTACTGACCCTGCAAAAGTTGTTTTTTGGTTGGCTGCTTTATGCTCTGGCCACAGATTAACCGGTGAGGTGAAGGGTCTTTATGCCTGGAACCGAACAGACTGTCACACCGAAGGAAAGGCCTCACATAGGCCTAGGGATCCAAGGGAAGGATACCAAGGAGAATCCGCGACTGCTAGCCCTGAGGTAGTGAGCAGTCCTGAAGAGACCCGAAAGGAATTAAGAAATTGTTTTGGTGATCCATCTCAATTGCTGTACTGGCTACCGGTACTGCTCACTGCAGAGAAAACTGAGACTGTGCAAAACGAGAGCAAAAGCAGTGAGTAAAGTACCCGGTTGAACTTGAAACTTGTGTGAGAGAGTTTTATTGAGCGTCCATGGCTACAGATACCAGCATCTGAGAATTGCAAGGCTGAGAAATCCGAAGAACAGCTGTCAGAAGTAAGTTGCACCCCCACAGTCATCTCACAACCACCCCACAATAGACTATTATCACCGGTCCAGTGGATAAACCAGGCCTGCCCGTAGAGGGCTCATTACGTTGCTGTGCCACACCACTATTCCCCGAAGCTGAGACAATCAGCGACGGTCTCATCTGGCCGCACACCACGGGTGGCGTCACTGACAAACTTTAATTTTATTTTTACCCCTTTTTACATTCTTCCCCTTTTAATTGCAGTCTCTCCAGGGCAACGGAGGCGGTCCACAGCCACTACCGTCACATACCCCTGTGACCAGAAAAGCAGGGACCGGTCCCGAGTAACCCACGGCCCTGGTGGGCGATGCAGCCCTCTTGACACATAAAGAACAAATCATCAATAAATCTGACCCACATAAGCACCATACCATTGTTGTCACTTGAATATTGGATATTCCGCACCCAGACCCCCAGGAAGAGGTTCACGTATGAGGGCGCACCAGACGCCCCCATCACGGTACACCTTTCCTGGATACAACCGGTCCTTAAAAATAAAATAATTGTGGGTCAGAATAAATCAAAGAAGTGTGACAAGGAGGCCCACCAGGTCATCATCGAGGTCAGTGGTTCTCAAAAAGAACTCTACAGACTCAATGCCATCGTCATGTGATTGAGGTGTATAAAGACTTCATGTCCGCAGTTACCATAACCACATCAGTCTCTAAGTAAAGATTTTGCAATTTGATCAACAATTCAGTTGTGTCCCTGATGTAGGATGGCAACATACGAACGAGGGGCTTCAAATAATAATCCAAAAAGCGGCAAACTGGCTCACAAAAACTATTATTGCTAGACACAATAAGCCTCCCAGGTGGAAATCGGAGGTTCTTGTGAATTTTTGGCAAAAAATATACGATTAGTATACTTCGGGCATTCACTGATCAAATCATCCAAAATAGATCGTGGAATAATTCCACCTTCAAAGGCCCGATACAGGATATTGTCAAGTTCAGTCTTAAACCTGAAAGTGGGGTTAGAATCAAGTCTCCAGTAACATGTTGAGTCTCTCAGCTGTCTGAAAGCTTCAGCCTCATATTTGGTCGTTGGCCAGATCACCACAGTGCCACCCTTGTCAGGAGGTGATGGGACAGTGTGGGGGCCACCTTTTTATAGCACAAAATCAGCTGTGATCACCTGTAGCTGTTTTCCAGCGCGCGCATGTCTGCTCACCACCGCATCCGCCTGCATCCCCGTCCTTTATTAAGAAGAGATCAACTGTCTTTCCACCCTTGTCAGCCTGCAATGGAATTGTTTACCACCATAGTGATAAAAGATCTTTCAGGAATCTCAGAGAAGACATCACATGATAATCTCAATTGGAGGCAAAGGGTGGCTATCAATCAACTACGTGCAATGCGAGATGTTGTAATAAAACAAGCTGATAAGGGTGGCAATGAAAGAAGCCAGATGGATTACAAACCTGCAAACCACCAAACCTGGTGGCTTGAATAACTCTATCATTGAAGCCATTTTTGACATAAGTGTGTGTAACTATCCTGTTGTGATTTATGACAGTGTGTGGATATGTATATAAGGGGAATTTCTATGCCAGTGTGCTCATCTACTGCTTTGTGCCTCTTTGTTTTTAAATAGGTAGTCATCATATGTGTCTTTTGTGTTATTTTTCAGTTGGATCAAGCTATTGCACTACAGTAAAGAGAGGATCTGCAATTTATACTAGTATATGTAATCTGTAGTTCACAATCCATGTGTACTGTCCAATCACCTTGACAATTTGCTGCCCAGTCTGCACCACTTCGTTGGGAGGATACTATTGGAGTGTCTGCTTTAAACTATATATTTTATAATAATATGTGCATTATTGAGATGTATTTTTTACAATAAAGCAATGCTCTATTTTGAATGCAGTAGGTATGGGTGTTATAATTAGCCTCATCTCCTCCTGCAACTGTCCCTAAACAATGCTTTGTGCTTTTATTTGTATACATTTAATATGAGCAGGTGATACATTTAATAAGAGCTAAGGTGAGAAGAATATGTTATTCAAGGAAGCTGTCAACTGTGGGCAAGCTGCCCTAAGTTAAGATGGCACTATAATCCTCTGCCTGTGTGCGCGCACTGGCCGTGCTGCCACGTCCTCCCATGTGCTCCTGGCGTCCAATTGGAGTGCACTGAGTCATGACTTGCGCAACCGCACTTCCGGGATGCCGGGGATGCGGTGGTAGGTCGACATGTGTGCGCCGGAAAACAGCTACACACAGATCACAGCTGATTTTGTGCTATAAAAAGGTGGCCCCAACACTGTCCCAGCACCTCTTGACAAAGCGGTGGCGAAACATACGTCGAGGTGCTGGGCAGTGCCATGGTAGGCAGCCTCTCTATACGTGGTAAAGTGTACAGAATGAGATCTCTATGTGCTCAATATCTCTGTAAATGGAAGTGTATAAAGTAGTTATATGTGACATTGACTGTATTATAATGTTAAGTGCTGGTTGAGATGTATGCACTAATACTGGAGTAACTATCTATATACCCACATACTGTAAAAGATGACTATATGATAGACATGTATTCAACTATGATGTATATCTAATATTACCACGCACTGCTCAAGTGTTGGTTTTAAAGGGGATGGTTTTAAAATTTGTGTGTCCTGTATGTTTTAAATAAAATTTATAATCATTTTGCATAAACCTATGGTTTATCTGATTTGCTGCAGATCTTTGTAAGAATATGTATTGTCAGGGAGATTTGGTAGCTAAGTACAGTATATTATGTTAAAATGGACTCCAGATTTCTGTTTGCTGTCTTGCTGATTATGCTGTATGCTCCGGCTCTGACGTCAAAGACAGGAGGAATTTCAGCTGCCGGTACCTGCTCCAGCCCATTACTCGCTCTGCGCCTGCATGACTTCAAACGCAGAGGAGCATGAGCGGGCGAGGAGGGGAGACACATAAAGGAGGCGGCACAGTAGGGGATGGAGGTGGCATAGAGAGGGCTGGAGGTGGGGAGGACTACAGGGAACAGCGATGACTCCATACTGAGTAAGTCCCTCCGGACACCTTATTTATACACTTTATAAAGTGTTTTGTACAACTCACAGGGGGACTAGAGACATAGGGGATCCCTTCCCTGAATGCAGCAGACACGCAGCATTCAGAGGTGCTTTCAGTTTGGAAAGCACCATGGGGGTTACAGGTCTTCTTTAAATGGTGATTCCCAGGTTCACATTATTTGTCACAAATCAAAGTAAATAATAGTACTTATCGTAACATACAGACAAAGCCCAATGTAAAGTTTCATTCTTGTACTATTGTGTCTTTGTACATCTCTATCTGCTCCTCAATGCTTCCAGCTTCACATAGCTGAATCTCTCTCTTCTCTCTCTAGCATAGTTCATTTTCCAATAGACACTACAAAACTAAAGGGCAGCTCTGCATTTGGAAAAGTATTGACATGCTCATTCTGTACATGTTTGCAAAATTGACCAGAAATAAAACCTAATGTGTATTCATCGATTTTCCTGTGTCACTTAAGTATTGCAGGGATTGAAAAATGCAACTATACATTACCATATATTTGCATAAAACCTTAGTAAAAACGCACTCAAAAAAGAAACAAAAACGCACTGTGTGAACATAGCCTTATTCTTTCCAATAAAACTACATTTCCCAGAACTCTGCATCTCCTCAGTGTTGTAGACCCATCCACCTTTCCAGTGTACTCCTGACTAGAGCCATCTCTCTGAGTTATCGTCAATTCACCTTATGCCTCTGTGCACTTTCTGCTCTTATAGGGCTTGTGCCCATGCTGCATATTTTTCAGCATTTTTCCAGCCCTCCGACCCATTGAATTCATTTAGAAATCCACATGCACAATTCCGTACCATTCCTACATCAAAAACCCACCAATGCGTTTCTGGTGCTTCTTTTAGCACAAGATGCAGATTTGGTGCAGAAAATTCCACAACCAAATACTCAGCGGTTGGCACATAGCCATATATTACATATTATATTCTTCTGCCATCTACACTTGAATAGCTGCTCGTGTGGTGTTAGAGCATTAGCTGGTTGTAACAGAGCTCAACTCCAGCATTCCTCCACAAATACATTGAAGAGCTGTGCTGTTGCCTGTTGCTGACATATCAATTTTGTGAAACTGCATAAATTGATGCATAGATCAGATTTTAATCATCTGTTATGTTCATCAATAGAGCAGCATTTGCTGTTTCACATCACTGATGCTAACTAGAGTGGATCATCGAACGAGGATAAATAATAATGTAGCTAACAAAGAAATCCCTTAAGATATCAATATTTATTAATACAATTTAAACAACTTCAAGAATTGATAATTAACGATGTATCCTAAAAGTAAAAAGCAAACTATAGTAAGGAGATATGTTGACTATCATCTGCGGAGAAAACATAGAATAAATACAGATACTGTAAATCCCTGATCCACAATCCAACCTGACTGAAGAGGTTGACACCCTACCTGAATGCAAATTGTGCCCCTGCTTAATGTAGTCTCTCCCGATTACATCCTTATATCTTGATCGATCTGACATTTCTGAACAGCGATACCAGATATATGTCTTTTTATTCTTTTATTTTTAATGGAGCAAAAGGGGATTGATTTTAAATATTGTGTTTTTTTTCCATATGTTTGCAAACTTTTTTTCACTTTTTGCTGTATGTACTAGTGCCCTTAGGGCCGCTTTACACAAACCAACTTCTGTGTCCAACTTCTGAACAGATCTCTGGTTGCAGTGAAATCATGGACACATTGTTCCATTTTGTGGCTGTGTACAAATGGAACAATGTGTCCATGATTTCACTGCAACCAGAGATCTGTTCAGAAGTTGGTCACAGAAGTTGGTGTGTTTAAAGCGGCCCTTAGAGGACTTGAAGCTGCACTTGTCTGATTTTCTGGTTGAAGGCATAAATGCAAACTCTACTTAAGGCTTCATCCTCTATGAGTGGGGGTGGGGATTGTTGTCTCACTCCTTCAAGGGGTTCCTCAGTCCTGGGCTTTCTCCCGTCTGACAGACTTTCAGTCCCCTCGGTCAGTAGTTTTTTTACGGCCCTGGGCCTCATTTATGATGATCCTGACCGAGTCTCTCTTGCCGAGTCCAAGCTAGTGGGTTTCAGAAGGGGGATATGTCAGTCAAGGCATTTGGAGATATGTTAGTCAAGGCATTCGGTTTTCCTTTACAAAATTCCATCAATGACTTTTTTCGTCATCTGGTGGGCAGATTTGTAATCGTACATCTTGATGACATTTTGTATTATCTGCCGTTTTTTCATACCTATCAGGTACACGTCAGGCAGGTACTACAAATATTACAGACTACTAAACTGTTTGCTAAACTTGAAAAATGTGTATTTGCCGAACAGGAGCTGCAATATTTTGGGTACTTGGTGAAATCATGGGGTTTCCATATGTACCCTGATAAGGTCTGAGCTGTAATAGAATGGGATCCTCTGGAAAATCTGAAAGTGTTACAACGCTTTCTGGGGTTTGTCAATTACTATTGAAAGTTTATTCTGAACTTTCCTTCGATTGTGAAACCTCTCACGGACATGACCAAAGAGGGAACTGATTTTTTATAGTGGTCCGACATGTGCTCACTGGGCGCTTATCGCTTTGAAGAAATGTTTTGCCACGGCACTGGTACTCATTCATCCCAATGTTTCTCAACCATTTATTGTTGAGGTTGATGCATCCAAGAAGGAGGTTGGGGCTGTTTTATCACAGGGATCTTCTCTTGATAAGTGGCGTGCATGTGTGTTTTTCTTTAAAAAAATTATCGCCGACTGAAAGAAGCAATGATATTGGCAATAGGAAATTTTGGCTTTTAGGTTGGCTTTTCAAATGTGGCATCATTTTTTGAAGGGAGCAGCTCACCTTGGCATGGCGATTACCAACCATAAAAATCTGTTGTATCTGGAAACAGCTAAATGTCTCACTCTTAGACAAGCTAGGTGGTCTTTATTTTTTACTAGGCTTAAAGAGGACCTGTCACCAAACCAGGCATGGTGATCTATTTACAGCACTGGATGCAGCATGTCTGCAGCATGCAGGCAAGGGGTCCCCCAGCACTTGAGCAGCCCTGTACCCCAACATAATACACTTAGATAACTTACATCGTCCAGCCATAAAGGAGGTGGCCAGAGGCTGGAGCCAAGGGCAGATTCACACCCCCTGCATGTTTAATCTGGCCACCGCTGCCAATCATTCTCGAAGAGGGAGAGAATGATTGGCAGCGGTAGGCAGATTAAACATGCAGGGGGTGTGAATCTGCCCTTAGCTCCAGCCTCTGGCCACCTCCTTTATGGCTGGACGATGTAAGTTTTCTATCCTGCAGATATTCCATATAACTCTAATCTCAGTTGCGACACCTTGTTGCCACTCCCTTTCATTACTTAAACTCACTACTTACTCTCCCATATACCGAATATAGTTCTTCTATGCTGACCTCCCAGGAAAAGTTTTCCTTGTGGAAGCTGTTGAGTTCCATTTTATTTTATTTGTTTGTCTGTCTCTCTCTCAGTGTTGTCTTATTATAGAAGTAAAACTAGTGTCTTGCTGCCCTACTCAAAAACCAGGATTAGCCCATGGTTAGCCAGGGCTTTGGAATATGATCGTGCCCAGGACCGAAGGACCCTTCTAGGGCCAATAGGGAGTGCAGGGTTCAGTCTCAGGTGAATGTTTAGTGGTCACCATTATCCCCTCTCCCTATTGTCAGGACCCCTTTTACCTGGCTTTTCCCTTCTTTTGCACCGCACGCCCGGCATCTATTTGCCCTGTCGTGACAGCTTTATCTGTCTACCTCCTCTGCTTGTTTGTCTACTGTCATGCATATCCTTCTGTTCTGGTCCTCACTAATCCACATGTCTTCAATCAAGACCTGCTCCAATGCACCATTGTATCGATTCCATGATGCTCACTCAGACCTACAGCCTTGGAATTCACTTCACCAGGGGAGTCCATAACACTTACAGTGTATATAAAAATATCATCCATCAATCCAATAATACTTGAAATAAAAGTAAATAACAATGAAGTGCCATGAACACAGATAAAAAACATTGAAGCTTTGGCAAAAGTAAATGATTGCATGAAAAAAGCACACCTAATCTGCAGGTCCAAAAGTCAAAAAAAATCAAAACTTCAGTGCCTATATGTAAACTGAGGTTCATTCACCAACCTGGCACAAATTTCACATACAGCTTTATGAGTATTAAATACCTGATACAGTTTTGGGGACTCATTTCTTTAGTACAGAACAACTCATGAACATTCTGATAAGCTGTATACATATGCCACATGCCAGGCCATATATGATGGTATGTACAAGAACACAATGGGGCTATATATGGCAATGTAGAGGTCAAGAATATGATTTACTGCTTTACAAACATGACATTACAACTTGCAATCAGAAATAATTATCACTAAATTGTTTGACAAACATAAGGGTATTGTCTCTCAAACAATTAACCCCTTAAGGCCTACTGTTGCGCATCACACCAGTTCAATTCATTTGTATGTACATTAGACTTTAATTCAGGCAATAAAGGGTTAAGATGCTTACATTTAAATTGTTTCAGCCATAAAAGTAGGTAGACTTGAAACTAGTGTTTATATGCTCTGAATAACTAGCTCCGAGAATCCATTCTTTTCGGAGTCAGTGAGAAAGTATCATATTTAAAAGCTTCCATTATAAGTTAGGGAACCCTAAGGAGAGATCCTTATAAAGATTTGTGAGCAGTATCCAACAACAGGATAATTATTTTTTATATTATAATTGCACTAGAAAATATTATCATAGAGTTATGTATGAAAAGTGGTGTTGAATTGTCAATATAATACTCTTGATTACTTTATCAGAATAAGGTAGTAGATATTAGCCATTTCTGCTCCTTGGAAAAGCATAAGGGTATGTTCTCAAGATGGTTATTTTGCAACATATTTGGTGATAATCTGCAGCAGATCTGCACTATATATGCAGCAGCGTTCTTTCCCAGTTAACTCTATGGGATTTGTGAAGTCCTGTCCACATGGTGCGTTTGTTTCTGCAGCAGATCCACACAGTTGGTTTAATTTTATTGCAGAAAGTGTCAGCACCTCAGCTTTTGCTGCGTTTTTGAAAGAATGGTCTGGGGGAACAGCTATTCTCCTTGTGGAGAGTATTCAGCCAGTCGGCAGTGAGGAGACTTAAAGCGATAATGCTCCTCTGGGAAACAGCATATACAAATTGGCACTTCAGTGAGGAAGTAGAAAAACTCTAATGCCACCCAATAAAGGTAGCAATCCTAAATGTCATAATTGACTGTTTAACAAGCCTTTTAATATGACTTAGGATTTCTGCTGGCTGGCGGTATACTCTCCACAAGTAGTATAGCTGTTCCCTCAGACCTCATTTTAGCCTCTCATACAGCCTGATCAGAATTTCCACCTACTGCACTGATGAGGGGCAAACACCCCGAAACACAGCATCTGCAGATTGGAGTTCTAATCTGGCACAAATCTTAAATCATATTAAAGGCTTGTTAAAGAGTCATTTATGACTTTTAGGATTGCTACCTATATTAGGTGGCACTAGAGTTTATCTACTTTCTTACTGAAGTGACAATTTGCATTTGAAAGACTGAGCATGACAATTATTTTCTGTGTTTTTGCAGTGTTCTATGGCAAAAATGTAGCAAATCTCCTGTATCAAGAATTCAGGAGGTACTAGAAACCCCAGCAAAACCAATGTATCTGGACATAGCTTTAGTCCCCATGACTGCTTAAAATTGATGTGATAACCAAACATGTTCTCACAATTAACCATCAGCTGACTTGACGGACTAATATAACATGTCATTGTTCAACCTTGGGCTCAGGGGGGTATATAGAAGGTGAACTAATTGCAACCTCTTTAACTCTCTGATGAAAGTATACCTGTATGCGCTATTAATCTACAACATTTCAAATTATAAATAAATCTTAAAACAATTAATATTGTGGTTTGTGCTTTAGCATGTTTCTATAACTTGTGGTGTGAGTGTAATTTTTTACATTAAATGAATAGCTTTGTTCTAATAACAATCCCAAAAAGAATCAGTAAGAACTGCTGGTCAAGACTTTGAACTGGATAAAAGAGCGCGGTAACCCGTTGATTTCTCTGAATAATGCCAATTATAATCTTTAGTTAAAGTAAAAGCAAATCCTATGATGTAATTGTAAAGTTTTATCTTGTGACTGAAAATCTCTCCTAATCCTATTATAATATTCTGCAAGACAGATTTAACATTCTGTGACAAAACCTCATGACACAGTTTCACATGGAATATACTAGTAACTACCCAAATGGCTTGGGATTTGTAAAAAAAAAAATCAAAAAACTTAAAAATGCAATTGTACTTTGTGGCTGCAAAAATAGTTCAGTTTTACAATGTTCCTATTTCCATGCAAAAAAAAAATAATAAAAAGGACTAGATCAACTCATCATAGAACTGCCAGGGGTGTTAACGCTTTGCGCTGCCAGACAACGCAGCCCCACAGAAACCCGATGTTTACCTTAGCAGCGGCTCCACACAAAGCTTCAGGAAGTGTGCTTTTCAACAGCGCAGTCTGCAGCGTTTTCCTGTGCACTGTCCAAAAGCACACTTCCTAAAGGTTTGTGTGGAGCCGCTGATAAGGTAAACAGCGGGTTTCTATAGGGCTGCTTTGCCAGACAGCGTATAGCGTTAACACGGGGAAAATTTGTAAGTATTTAACGCTTGCATCAAGCGTGGGTCACCCTCCAAGTGTGACCCTAGCCTTATTGTTCTATGATTAGTGGCGTGTGGAGACCTGACGATTCCTCAGTTGTGGAGGGCAATAAATCGAAGCGAGATAGTTCACATAAGAAGTGTCAAAAGTTCATAGTCCTCTAACTTGAGTCTGTTGCAAGATGTGATATCCCAAATGCCCTTTCATTTTATATAAAAACGCATGAATTTGATTTTCCCAAATGCCCTTTCATTTTATATAAATACGCATGAATCCATGTGAAACATTTAATCCTGGGAAGCAAAACGGCACAAAATTATGCAAATCTCTTCATGGCCAAGCTTGAAGGTGATTTTTTTTATCCTCTTGTGCTATCTGGCCTCTGGCCTACTACCGTTATATTGATTACATTTTAATCATCTGGACGAAGTCTGAGCAACAGCTTAAGACGTTCCATAAACATTTTAATCAGTTTCATCACACCATCAACTTAACACTCAACTACTCCTGCACTGAAATTAGCTTTCTGGACACCATCATTAAGCTACAGAACAATGAAATAGAGACATCCCTGTACCGGAAGCCAATTGACCATCCAGCATATCTCTGATGGGACAGTTTTCATTCAAAGCACATAAAAAACTCTATTGTGTAAAGCCAGGCCATCAGATACAATCGGATATGTTCCAACCCTACAGATAGAGACAATCACCTTAAGGACTTTAGAAAGACCTTTTTGAACCAGGGCCACCGTTCGAGAGCAATCGAGAACCATATTACAAGAGCCACCAGAATATCAAGGAATCATCTCCTACATTGCAAAACTAGAGAAGAAAAAACAATGTTCCTCTCGTTGTCACCTACAATGCAAGTCTGGAGGTGCTAAGAGGAGCTGCACGGTAACTGCAGCCACTCCTACAAAAAGATGCCCGACTAAAATCAATATTTCCGGATCCCCACTCTTGTATTTTAGACAACCTCAAAATCTAAAAAACATCATTGTCAGAAGTGCCCTGTCCTCTCCAACAGCTACAGGAACCTTTCCCTGCAACCAGAAGAGGTGCAAAACCTGTCGATCTATAATGACAATGGACAAGATAAAGATTCCCGTGACAAATCAAGAAGATCCCAGGTAACTTCAGTTGCATCACAAGCAATGTGGTGTATTTAATTATATGTACCAAATGTCCAACAGATGCTATGTATGTAGGGGAGACTGGACAAAAATTCAGAACAAGAATGAATTCTCATCGCCACTCAATAATAGCAAAGCGTACGGGAAAAGGGAGACGGGGGGGGGGGGGGGAAGGGGACTTAAGCAAGATACGGTTTAAAGTATCACAATGTATTCTTCATTATGCATTGCAACTTTCTGAATGTAAAAATATATGAACATGAAGTACAATATCTTGTATTTGGAACTGTTAACATTTACTGTATGTTGCCAAAATCAATAAAATATGTTTTTTTTTTCAAAAAAAGAAAAGAGTATGGATCTACCTGTAGCAAAGCATTTTTCCAGCACTGACCACAGTGAAACTGATCTGAGGCTGCTCATTTTAAAAAGTAACTTCAAATCTCAGAGAGAGAGAAGAATTTGGGAATACAAATTGATAACGACCTTTGACAAATTCAAAACATGATTAAATGTTTCATATGGATTCATGCTTTTTATATTAAGTGACAGGGTTTATATAAAATGAAAAGACATTTGGGGATATCACATCTTGAAACATACTCGTTAGAGGACAATGAACTTTTGACACTTCTTATGTGAACTGTCTCACTTCGATTTATTGCCCTCTACAACTGAAGAATCGTTAGGTCTCCACAGGCTACTAATCATAGAACAATAATACAATCTGATCCTCTTATCTTAGAATTCTGATTTTATTTTACCAGCCCCATTCCCCCTCCCTAGCCTGACTCTGCTTTACCTCACCCGTCGTATTTAATACAGCATCTAAGGGTACTTTCACATCAGCGGTTTTTGCCGATCGCGGCAGATGCGGTGGAAAAAACGCAACTGCTGCGATTACCGCATAACTGCTGCACTTGCGGCATAGTTGCGGCAAGCCCCATACAATGTCTATGCGGGCTTGCGGCAGGTGCGGTATTGGCATTTGCCGCAGGTGCGGCGGCAAAAAAACCCTGGCTGACCGTGTTTTTTTTCGCGGCCGCACCTGATGCAAGTGCCGAAACCGCACTTGCCGCACACTTACCGCAAGCCCTGTAGACATTGCATGGGGCTTGCCGCAACTGTGCCGCAAGTGCAGCGGTTATGCGGTAATCGCGGCAGATGCGATTTTTTTCACCGCATCTGCAGCGAACGGCAAAAACCGCTGATGTGATAGGGACCTAACACTGATTATGTATATATGTATGTGTCTTCAATTTTTGTGTCATTATCAGCCTGAGTAATGGGCCATAGTGTCTCGAAAGCTTGCTATGCTTACCATCTTTTCAGTTAGCCATTAAAAGGTATTTTGCAGTGTTTACCTGTGCGCTCAGCAATAGTGCATATCCGGTCCTTCTGTGTGGAGCCGGCGGCTGCGCTAAGCTTCAGGTATCCAGGATTATGAATACGCAGGTGGCGCATAGCGTTATATGCCGTTAACGCTATGCCCTGCACCTGCTGGCGACTAAGTTTTAGACGGATTCGTCAATTTATATGCAGACACAAATCAGACCCTAGCCTAAAGGTGGTTTCACCTTTGCATTTTTTTGTCTTGCATTGTAATCCGTCCAAATCCTGAAGCATCCTGATCAGGCATGTGTCCCTATACTTAAAATGGGGCTATAGGTAAATACAGTGGCATCAGGATTACGCCTGATCCTACCACATCAGTTTTATTCAGGTCCTCCCTTGTTGCATGAAGTAGGGTTTTTGGTCGTCGTTTAAAAACCTAATGCGTCCTGATGCATCCCAGTGCGGCCTCTAATATAATGTATTTCAATGGTGTCCGGATTCAGAAATGGGCGGATCTGTCCAATCAGATCCGTTGTTCCACACAGAGCATGCTCAAACTTAGTTTTATGCATCTTCCAATGCATCTAAAGCTCTCTTTCTCCTCCTGAAATCCAGATCTGGCATCTGGCAGCTGTGGTAGCATGCGTTTGCAGACACAGGACCGCATTCAGAGGCATCTGTATTGAACCTGATGTGGACGCACCACAGGTGTGAAGCCAGCCTAAGGCATGTTTCACGGATCCAGTAAATGCATAGCAAAGCCTGCTGTAGTGCATAGCGTTAAGGTCGATCACTGCCCAGCAATGCGGCTCAATAGTAACCCATAGTTTACCTTGGATGCGTCTACACACAGAGCCCCAGGAAGTGTGCTTTAGCTGAGCGCAGAAGAAAATGTTGTCTGCAAGATATTGGAAGTCCATCCAAGTGCCTCCTATCACCGAATGGTACACAGAAATGACAGAAATCTTCAGAATGGAGAAGCTGCTGCTGAAGCCTCAGACTCTCTAGATAAATCTCCTTCGTTTGAATGGAGTGGATCCTCTTAACGGATTCCCCAAATTTTAGCCATATCTTCCTATAAGAGAGTGACTTCTCGGTTACTTTGGAGTGGGGATGTAGAGCCCCTCCCCCACTTAACAGCTATCCTTTTCTACATTTTTTCTCCTCCTTTTTCACTTTAATCTCTTTCTTTCTCCCCTCCTATTCTTTGAATTGTCCGCATCTACGTCTAATTTTTCCTGCCGAGCCTCAACCCCTAGGGTTTGAGAGGAGAGTACTTTATTATTCCTAAGAGAGGGTTGGTGATGATGATTCATAAGTACGAAACTCGGGGCTTCGTCCAGGGTTCGTTGTGCCTGGTCCTTCCTGGGGGTGCTTCAGGATATTTTGCCACCTAGGCCCGCTCCAATTGTTTTTCCTTTTATTTAATTCTCAAAATTCCCACAATTCTGTCTCTGAGCTCCTTAGGCAGTTCCTTTGACCATATGATTATCATTTAGTCTGACATGCACTGTGAGTTGTGAGGTCTTATATAGGTGTGTGCTTTTCCAAATCAAGTCCTATGAGTTTAATTAAACACAGCTGGACTCCAATGAAGGAGTAGAACCATCTCACGGAGGATCACAAGAAAATGAACAGCATGTGACTTAAATATGAGTGTCTGAATACTTATGACCATGTGATATTTCAGTTTTTCTTTTTTAATAAATTTGCATAAACATCTGTCTACATTTCTGCTTTTTTCTAATCAAATGGTTTTATGGGATTTTGTGATTAACAAGTCATCAAAGTTACGCATTAATCAGTTGGGAATCATGTAAATAAGTATAAATGTAGAAAAAAGCAAGTCATAAGTTGATCTCTTACAATAATAATGTTCAAATTACAAGTGATATAGGTTGTTAGTAAAACCTATTGCTTATCAGGATTCTATAATTTTTTTTTAACAAGTAACTCTAAACATATAAACATATAAATTAACATGTACCTGACATGACTTATGCAAGCAATTCAACCGTGTTGGAGATAGAAAAAGAAATCAAACATTACCTCTAAGATATTAGTCCAGAGGCGATGTTAGTGCCTAGACCCTCAAGCCTGGGTTTATATGTGGTTATATATTCTCTGGGTATGCTTAGTAAAATCTTAACGTCATTGGGGTTGTTCAGATTGTTGAGGTTCAAATTCTTGCCATGAGTCCCATTTGTTGTAGTATTTGGTCTGAGAGTTGACCTTCATAGCATGATAGTGTTCTAATGTGTTATGTAGTATAAGTTTATCTGTAATTTCCTGTAAGTTGGGGATGTTCTCACTTTTCCATTTTGATGCTATTAGGTTGGTAGAGATCAATAGTATATGAACCACTATAGGTCTAAAGCGTTTTGGTATCTCTTCAATATTTAGGAAAAGGATGGTTAGCTCCAGAGTAAGGGATACGTCCAGTTTTGTAATGGAATGAATGAGTATGTCTCTCCAAAATTTCTGGCTTTTAGGGCATGACCAAAACACGTGTATTAACCTCTAGACGACAGCCTAACGTCTACAGACGTCGGAAAAAAAGGGTACTAAAGCCTAGCCGACGTCTGTAGACGTTGGCAGGAAAAAGCCCTGTAGCGCCGCCCCTGGAGCTAATACCTCTAGGGTGTCAGCGTACCGATTGTAGCTGACACCCTAGAGATTAGTAATTAGCTGTTTTTGTACCCGCACCTGTAATGTGATGACCGGTAAACACCGTTTACCGATCATCACATTACAAAAGTGAAAGTGCTCTGTAAAAAATGCTTTCACTTTGATCCGACATGAAAACACATGTCGGATCAAAGTGATCCATTAACCCCTAAGGCCCCTAAGACCCCTCGAGCCCCACACCTCCATCCACCCCCCCCCCCCGTACCAATCAAAAATGGCGGCGGTGAGCTGCCTTCCCTGCATCTCCATGCAGTCTGACATGTCACACATGTCAGGCTGCATGGGAATGTCCTCCCCCGGTGCTCCCTAGTCCCCTGCAGGGATCCCCCAGCCTCCGGGATCCCCCGGCCTCCGGGGATCCCCAGGCCTCCGGGCACCGGGCACCCACCGCCCCCCCCCCCCTGATGCCTTGTGCCCGGTGCCTTTTCCTCAGAGGCCCCGCCACCTCTAAACTCTTTGTAGGGCCCCCCCCCAGCCCCAGTAAATCCCCCCTCACCACTCTTACCTACCAACGATCCTGATTCCGGTCCCGCGGTCCTCCGGTCCTGGGGGCTTCTCCTGCCGGCGGCTCCTGCTTCTGTCTCCTGCGGCGCTCGCCTCCTCTGTGCGCGCACCCTGGTGTGCGCGCACGCGTGCGCCGCTGTTAACCCCTTCTGTGCGGCCCAGGGAATGACAGGTCATGAACTCAGTGAGTTCATGACCTGTCAGAATCCTTGGGTCACAAGGGGTTAAATGTGCTGTTCATGGTGGTCTCCACATCAGATCACCATCAGTGGTGATCTATCAGGATCCTGGGATACCATAGGGATCCTGGGATCACCACTGATGGTGATCTGATGTGGAGACCACCATGAACAGCACAGTTAACCCCTTGTTAACTGTGCTCTTCATGGTGATCTCCACATCAGATCACCATCAGTGGTGATCCCATGATCCCTATGGGATCCCAGGATCCTGATAGATCACCACTGATGGTGATCTAATGTGGAGACCACCATGAACAGCACAGTTAACCCCTTGTTAACTGTGCTCTTCATGGTGATCTCCACATCAGATCACCATCAGTGGTGATCCCAGGATCCCTACGGGATCCCAGGATCCTGATAGATCACCACTGATGTTGACCTGATGTGGAGACCGCCATGAAGAGCACAGTTAACCCCTTGTGACCCGAGGATTCTGATAGGTCATGAACTCACTGAGTTCATGACCTGTCATCCTCCTGGCAATGAACCTGCTTTTATAGCATATGAGGGATGCCCCATATGCTATAAAACTGAGAATCGTCGCGGGACCTCCCACTGGACTACGTCGGACCTTCCCACTGGACTACGTCGGACGTCAAAGAATAATAAAGATGGAGTCCAAATAGTGTTTGTGTTTCTTTTCTAATAAAAATATTTTTCTCTGTCTTGTGTCTTCTTTACAAATTACTAGAGATTCCTAATGGTCCGGTCTAATATTGGGCAGACGTTATGAATCTCGGGCTTAGTGCCAGCTGCGAAAAAGCTGGCATTAACCCCTTATTACCCAGTCTGCCACCGCTACACGGCAGCTGGAAGAGCTGGATACAGCACCAGAAAATGGCGCTTCTATGAATGCGCCATTTTCTGGGGCGGCTGCGGGCTGCAATTCGCAGCGAGGGGGGGGCACAGAAAGCTTGGGCCTCCCTACGCTGAGGATTCCAGCCCCCAGCTGCCTAGTTGTACCTGGCTGGCCCAAAAATTTGGCGAAGCCCACGTCATTTTTTTTAAAAATTATTTCATGAAATAATTTTAAAAAAAAGGGACTTCCCTATATTTTTGGTTTCCAGCCAGGTAAAACTAGGCAGAAGGGGTTGGTGGCAGCCCGTAGCTGCCTGCTGTACCTGGCTGGACCAAAAACATGGCGAAGTCCCACGTCATTTTTTTTTTTAAATTTAATAAAGAAATACAAAAAAAAAATGCAGGGGAGGAGACGACCAGGACACGGTGTCTCCGTGTCTTGTGCACATGCTCTAAAAGTGAGAAATTGCGTGAAAAAAAGAAAATGTTCAATATGACATTATCAAATTCTGTGAAGTAGCTGTAGGTTCCAAATGCTCACTATACCCCTAGATATAATCCTTGAGGTGTCTAGTTTCCAAAATGGGGTGACTTGTGCGGGAACTCCAATGTGTAGGCACATAGGGGCTCCCCATATGCTGCGACATGGTGTCCGCTAACTATTGGAGCTAATTTTCCATTCAAATTGTTAGCGGACACCATGTCGCATATGGAGAGCCCCTGTGTGACTAAACATTGGAGCTCCCCCACAAGTGACCACATTTTGGAAACTAGACCCCAAGGAACTTATCTAGATGCATAGTGAGCACTTTCAACCCCCAGGTGCTTCACAAATTAGTCTGTAAAAATGAAAAAAAAGAAAATTTTTGTGAAAAAAAAGTACTTTTTAATTTTTACGGATCAGTTTGTGAAGCACTTGGGGGTTCAAAGTGCTCACTAGGCATCTAGATTTTTTCTTTGGGGTGTCTAGTTTCCAAAATGAGGTCACTTGTGGGGGAGCTCCAATGTTTAGGCACATATGGGCTCTCCATACGTGACATGGTGTCCACTATAAATTGGAATTGTAAGTGGATATCATGTCGTGTATGGCGAGCCCCTGTGTGTCTAAACATTAGCGCTCCCCACAAGTGACCCCATTTTGGAAACTGAACCACCCAAGGAACTTATCTAGATGCATAGAGAGCACTTTGAACCCCCATGTGCTTCACAAATTGATCCGTAAAAATGAAAAAGTACTTTCTTTTCCACAAAAATTTCTTTTTTCATTTTTACGGATTCATTTGTGAAGCACCTGGGGGTTCAAAGTGCTCACCACCAATCTAGATAAGTTCCTTGGGGGGTCTAGTTTCCAAAATGGGGTCACTTGTGGGGGAGCTGCAATGTTTAGGCACACAGGGGCTCTCCATACGTGACATGGTGTCCGCTAACAATTGGAGCTAATTTTCCATTCAAATTGTTAGCGGACACCATGTCGCGTATGGAGAGCCCCTCTGTGTCTAAACATTGGAGCTCCCCCACAAGTGACCCCATTTTGGAAACCAGACCCCCCAAGGAACTTATCTAGATGCATAGAGAGCACTTTGAACCCCATGTGCTTCACAAATTGATCCGTAAAAATGAAAAAGTACTTTCTTTTCCACAAAAATTTTCTTTTTTCATTTTTACGGATTCATTTGTGAAGCACCTGGGGGTTCAAAGTGCTCACCACCAATCTAGATAAGTTCCTTGGGAGGTCTCGTTTCCAAAATGGGGTCACTTGTGGGGGAGCTACAATGTTTAGGCACACAGGGGCTCTCCATACGTGACATGGTGTCCGCTAACAATTGGAGCTAATTTTCCATTCAAATTGTTAGCGGACACCATGTCGCGTATGGAGAGCTCCTGTGTGCCTAAACATTGGGGCTCCCCCACAAGTGACCCCATTTTGGAAACTAGACCCCCAAGGAACTTATCTAGATGCATAGAGAGCACTTTGAACCCTCTGGGGCTTTACAAATTGATCTGTAAAAATGAAAAAGTACTTTTTTTTCGCAAAAATTTTCTTTTGTCCTCAATTTTTTCATTTTCACATAAGCAACAGGATAAAACGCATCCTAAAATTTGTTGGCCAATTTCTCCTGAGTACACCGATACCTCATATGTGGTCATAAACCACTGTTTGGGCGCACGGTAGGGCTCAGAAGAGAAGGAGTGCCATTTCACTTTTTGAATGGTAAATTAGCTCCAAAAGTCAAATTGCGCTCCTTCCCTTCTGAGCCCTGCCGTGCGCCCAAACAGTGGTTTATGACCACATATGAGGTATCAGTGTACTCAGGAGAAATTGGCCAACAAATTTTAGGATGCATTCTATCCTGTTGCCCATGTGAAAATGAAAACATTTAGGCTAAAAGAACATTTTTGTTGGAAAAATTAAAATGGCCATTTTTTGTTTCCACGTTGCTTTAGTTCCTGTGAAGCACCTGAAGGGTTAATAATCTTCTTGAATGTAGTTTTGAGTAGCTTGAGGGGTGTAGTTTTCGGAATGGTGTCACTTTTGGGTGTTTTATGTCATGTACACCCCTCAAAGAGACTTCAAATGTGATGTGGTCACTAAAAAAAAGGTTATGTAAATTTTGCTGGAAAAATGAAAAATTACTGATGAACTTTGAACCCTTATAACGTCCTAACCAAAAAAATTTTTTTTTCCAAAATTGTTGCTGATGTAAAGTTGACATGTGGGAAATGTTATTTATTAACTCTTTTGTGTCACATAAAGCTCTGGTTCAACAGAATAAAAATTACAAATTTGAAAATTGTCAAATTTTCAAAATGTTTGCCAATTATTTTATATTTTCACAATTAAACATAAAAATTATCGACCAAAATTTAATACTAACATGAAGCCCAATATGTCACGAAAAAACAATCTCAGAATCGCTAGGATCCGTTGAAGCGTTCCGGAGATATAACCTCATAAAGGGACACTGGTCAGAATTCCAAAAAACGGTCTGGTCATTAAGGTGGAAATTGGCTCCGTCACTAAGGGGTTAAATTCCCTGTTTTGTTACAATTTCTCCAGCATTTATTTGAAGAATCTTGGTTTATTAAATGTATTTTATGAGGCGTAAAATACCAGCGTGTTAATATTTTATAGTTAGTCTCTATTAATGTAGCACATGGTACATTTTTATGAACTATGGCTATAGAATTTTCTCCTCAAATTGAATTTCTGGGGTTTTTAATTTGATTTTCCATGTCTCCAGGTTTCTTGAGGTATGGAATTTCAAGTCCTCATTATGGGTACGGTAGATGTTCCTCGTTCTCCAAGAGTTTTTATTATTTGAATTCTTTAACAGAGCTATGATGTTACTTGGTAATAGAAGAGTAGCACTAGGTTTTGTAAAGATTTTTTCGGTTATCTTCCAAGTTTTTTTTATCTTTTCTAGTTAATTTGTATTCTTTTCTTAGAGTTTGTTATTGTTTTAGTTTATCTTTATCAAGGATGTCTGATATTAGTCGAATACCTTTAGATTTCCACGAGTTAAACTGGAGTCTTGGGGAGAATGCAGAGAGTGTTTCTATTCTCATCCAGTTTATAGACTCTGAATCATATGATTTCTTAGATTGTACCTCAAACCTCATTCATGATATTATTGAGTTCCTGGAGATGGTCTCTTCAGGTAGTTGCTTTTTTGAGTCGCATAAGTAGGCCACCACCAGGTCTCCAGAGTTTGTGTTTGGGTAGAAGGAATCTTTGAGGCTGACTCATGCCGGTTTGTTGTCCACATTCCAGAGCTTCTGGCAGAGTTTGATGTTTGTTGCTAGGTAGTAGGCTTCTATATTAGGCATCCCCAAGCCCCCATTACTTCTGTGTTTGTTCAGTATGGATTGAGCCATGGTCTAGTTTTACCCCAAACAAATGTTGACAATTGGGTTTGGAGTTTCTGCATGAGCTTTTTCTTTGTTGGTAGGGAAATGGTTCTGAATATGTACAGTAGTCTCGGTAGTTCTATCATCTTATAAGTATTTATTCTCCTAGCCAGGACAGCTCAACTTTAGAAAAGTGCTTTAGGTCTTTTTCTATAGTTTTATATAAGTCGGATATGTTCTGGTTGGCACAATCCTTTATATTTTTTGATAATTTGATCCCAAGGTATGACATGCTATCCACATTCCATTGGAAGTTGATTTCCGAGCGTAAAATGTTTAGAAGGTCTGGGTCTTGGTTAAGATGCATGACTTGGATTTTACTGACATTAATCTTGTACATTGATATCTTCAAGAATTCATTAAAGATGTTTAAGACCTTTTTGACCGAGTTCAGTGGAACCGTTAGGGAGAGTAGGATATCATCTGCGAATAGGGAAACCTTGAATTCTCTTTTGTTGGCATGGATGCCCCTAACCCCGCCTTTCATCCTAATTTTCTCTGCTAATGGTTCGATAAACAGATCGAACAGGGACGGGGAGAGGGGACAACCCTGTCTCGTTCCATTTGTGAGGTTGAAGTTAGTTGAAAGGTGACCATTAGTCAGAACCCAGTAACTCCATTGAACCCAGACAAATGCCTTTTCTGCATCTACTGCGATGAAAATAGTGGGGGTCTTAGATTTCTCAGAATGTGTGATTAGAGTCAGGATTCTCCTTGTGGCATCCTCAGCTCCTCTGTTTGTGATGAAGCCCACTTGGTCCTTATGGATTAGGGATGGTATTATTTTTTGCAATCTGGTGGCTGAAGCCTTTCCTAGTATTTTCAGGTCAGAATTTAGAAGTGAAATTCCCGATAACGTTTTTGTTTCCTTTTTCTTTGTATAACACAGAAATAGTTGCCTTTTGCATCTCTTCGGGTAATTTTGTGCCGGTTGAGAATGTATGATAAGAGTAGTTAAGTATGGAGTTAGGGTGTGGGCACATTTTTTGTAGTATTCATTAGGGATTCCATCCGGTCCTGGCACCTTGTTCTGTTTTAGTGAGTTTATTGTGGCTAATATGTCGTTAGGTTTATAAGGGGCATTTAAGAAATTTAAATCTTCAGTGCACAATGAGGGTAGATTAATTGTGTTAAGAAATCTGTTTATAATTTCTTCTGTGGGTTTGTTTTCTATTTCATTGTCTTTTAAATTATATACATTTCTATAGAATTCTTTAAATTTTGTTGAACTTGTTTTTGGGTGCTTGTGGATTTTATTCTGTCCTTTACCTGTAGTATTTTGGTTTTGGACCACATCATTCTCGTTCTTCTTGCCAGGAAGCCTGATTGTTTATTCATTAAGTGGTAGAAATTGGATTTTGAGGTGAGTATAAAACGTTCATATTCATGCAAGAGTGTGGATTTAAGTTCAAGTCTTAGTTGTAAGATTTTTTGTTGGGTTTTATCTGATGGGGAATTGATTTGGGATATTTCAAGCTCGCTAATTTTGCCTATACGTTCCTCTGTTTTCTTTTGTTTAGATTTGTTGAGCCTAGTATGTAATTTAATTAAAGTACCTCTCATCACTGCCTTATGGGCTTGCCAAAGGGTCGTGATGAGGATGTCTTCAGTATCTGTAAATTTTAAGTAGTCTTTTAAATTATTTAGTATTTTCAGACTGTGGTCTGGATGTGCAAAGAGGAATGAATTGGCCCGCCAAGATTTGAGCATGAATTGGTTTATGGATAGTTAAAAAATAATGGGGGAGTGGTTTGACCATATTCTTGGGTGAATGGTGCCATGTTTAATTTTTTGTAGAGTCCTTATGTCTGCCAGAACCAAGTCAATTCGTGAAAATGATCTGTGGGGATCAGTATAGTGAGTAAATTCAATCGAGGTTGTGTTTAGGCATCTGAAGGTGTCGTATAGTTCTTTCCGGTTAAACCAGGAGTCAAGAGTAGTGTTGAAAGCTCTTCTTTTGTTGGAGGAGTCTAGATTAGGGTTAGGAATGGAACTGAAATCACCAAAGAACAAAAGGTGTCCCTTCTGGTGTGATCTAATTAAGGATAGGACTCCATTTAGAAAGTGATTTGGCCTTTATTAGGGGCGTACAGTAGTGGCCAAAAGTATTGACACCCCTGCAATTCTGTCAGATAATACTCAGTTTCTTCCTGAAAATGATTGCAATCACAAATTCTTTGGTATTATTATCTTCATTTAATTTGTCTTAAATGAAAAAACACAAAAAGAATTGTCCTAAAGCCAAATTGGATCTAATTCCACACCAAATATAAAAAAGGAGGTGGACAAAAGTATTGCCATTTAGAAAAATCATGTAATGCATCTCTAATTTGTGTAATTAACAGCACCTGAAACTTATATGTGGTATCTAACAGGTGTTGGCAATAACTAAATCAGCCAGTTGATATGGATTAAAGTTGACTCAACCTCTGACCTGTGTCCTTGTGTGTACCACATTGAGCATGGAGAAAAGAAAGAACTGTCTGAAGACTTGAGAAACCAAATTGTGAGGAAGCATGAGCAATCTCAAGACTACAAGTCCATTTCCAAAGACCTGGCAGTTTGGAGAAGGCACCCTTCAAATATCATGGATCTAGAGCAGTTTGCCAAAGAAGAATGGTCTAAAATTTCAACAGAGCATTGTAAGAAACTCATTGATGGTTACCGGAAGCGGTTGATCGCAGTTACTTTGGCTAAAGGTTGTGCAACCAAGTATTAGGCTGAGGGTGCCAATACTTTTGTCCGGCCCATTTTTGGAGTTTTTTGTGAAATGATCAATGTTTTGCTTTTTGTTTCATTCTCTTTTGTGTTTTTACATTGAAGACAAATTAAATGAATATAATAATACCAAAGAATTTGTGATTGCAATCATTTTCAGGAAGAAACTGAGTATTATCTGACAGAATTGAAGGGGTGTCAATACTTTTGGCCACAACTTTATGTGACCCGGGTACTTTATATAAGAGTCTGGGGCGGTCTGCGCAAAATTCTAATTTTTCTGTGATTGAATACTGAAAAAGGCACTGATAAAGTTGTTTAATTCTACTATCTCACACAATAATGTTGTTATGGTTTGGGTAGTCTTGTCAGCGGTATTCACACGTGATATCCCCTGCTATAATTGAATCGTTTACCAGGAGGGCTTAAACACTTTATGCCTATGAGTTGACCTTATCTTAAGACCAGTGCTTACATTATCATATAACACAAGGTTGCTTATTACTGCTTTTTTCAATCAGGAAGGCGTGCAGAGTGTACATTAATGAGAAAAAAATTAACTTTTTTGAATTTACCAAATGGCTGCAATGAAATATAGAGTGAAAAATTTATAGGGGTCTGAATACTTTCCGTACCCACTGTATTAGATTATCTTGAGGTAAATTCTCAGGGAGATCTCTGCCTGTCCCATAACCTGAACCTGTAATTTATATATAAGAAAAATGTAGCTTTCTCTGGAATAAGACATTAGATTACAGATACCAATGTATAATTGTCGGTTAGGTACATATGTCTAAGGAGGCCCATCGCTACCTTGTAGCCCTTAGCAGTGGCATATAAAAAGGACAAGTATTCCAAGGTATAGTTAAACCTTTTTTCAGGATGTTTATTAATTAAAAATTGAAGTTGAACATAATTTTGAACTTAAAGTTCCAGGTGAATAGAGACCCAGACAAAGACTATTAAAATAGTTAAAAATATCTTAAAACTTAATAAAAAGCAATATGTAATAATAATGCTGTAAAGGTAGGTTCCCTTCGGATGTGAGGGTCCAATGTTGGTGGGTCCTGATCTGGCCACTTGTGGTTGATTCCCTGTCCTAAAAATAATGATAATACCAAGAGTCAGTACTATTCATGCACACACCTGGTTTATTTAAACGGGCGTTATACTACTAATTGTTACCTTAATTTTTGTAGTCAACTTGATGGTATATATCGAAATGGTTAGGCTTCAATATCAATGTGGGTCATAGCAGAGATGTGCTAGAAAATGGAACAATACCTTTTAGTACAATGGTATAGTAGTGGTCCCTTTTAAATACATGTGGGATATTTTGTGTACCGTTACCAGTGGATCAGGGTTTGAGTCTTGGTCGAATCTGTAGGTAATATGTGAACCACCGCTGATCTTCTGAGGGGACTTGTGTATTAGAATGGTATCTTTATGCTGGCGGGATTTCAGCTATGGAGCCTGCTCTAAAATAGGAGCATGATGACAAATCATTTAGGTACAGTAATTACTATGTAAGGCTTAGCCTCTAAGTGATAAAATCTACCTTTGTAGCAATTACCAATCAGTATGGCAGCACTGGTGTATACATTTTTGGTGAGTTGGTTACAGCATCTGGAACAAAGACATTAACTGGTGATAATCAATAAGTCTCAGGAGGCACTATTTAGCGCTTATCATATTGCCTAGGTATTTGTGCTTCCTCAAGTATATATAGGGGGCCTTTGTGGAAAGAAATTCAGTGTTCCTAATGACAACTGCTCATACACAAAGGTTAAAATCTTAGCGTACTCCTCTATGGTATCTTAATGGTAACTCCTATTGTAGATATCAATTTTTAATTGCTCTATGGTATATTCATGATAACTGTTATTGTATGTGTAAAATTCTTACAATTTCTACTTCCAATGTAAAATTCTTCCAATCTCTTACATGCTTTACATTCCAAGTGTGGTGAGTTATATAGTCATGTAGGGACCTTTCCTAAGTTTGGTCAATACTTCCTCAGTGCATTTAGTTAAACATTGTGATAAAAGTCTGCTGGCACCTTTGCACAGTACCTTAAGTTGTAGTCTCCGTCCTCCTGGGATCTCAACCCTCCTACTGCCGCCTGTGTGGGTCAGAGCAGTGCCAAGAGCATATGCCAGCGGTCGTATGCTTCCTGGTTTTTCTGGTCAACTGACTCGTCGCGTCACCCGTCCCGTTACGTCATAAGTCAAGGTGACTCATCAGGTTGGGCGGGGTGAGGGTGGAGTCTCTCGGGAGAGCGGGGGAGCGCGGAGAATGCGCAAGTTCAGGGCTGGCTGGCTGTCATTAACCTTCACCAATTAATTACTAGGGCTAGCAGCCCTCTTCCTCAGGGAATCAATTGATTCTACTGACAGATTTCCTTTAAAAACATTAAATACACTGTTGAGCCTATTAACTCTAAACATCTTGAAAATGAAGGAAACAAACTATAACGGATACTTGAAGAATTCAGTTCTTAGTAAAGAAAACCTTTTCATATCTAGCCAAGTCCTGATCACACCTATGAAGATGTGTGTATCATTGTAAGTCTACAATCAAATAATGCCTTCATAAATGCTAACAGAGAGTGTTTATCTCAAAATGGAAACTACTGGAAATAATAATTTTTATTTATGTAGCTCAAAACATATTCCGCAGCACTTTACAATTCAGAGGAGACATTAACAGACTATTTGAGACATTACAGAATAAGGGCCCTTTCACATCAGCGTTTTTCGTAATTCGCGGCAGATGCGGTGAAAAAACCGCATCTGCCGCGTTTGCCGCATAACCGTTCCACTTGCGGCACGGTTGTGTTTTTTTCCATAGGAAGTATAGGGGGACTTGCGGCAGATGCGGCAAGTGCGGTATTGCACTTGCGGCAGGTGCGGCAGAGAAAAAAACCGCGGCTGACCGCGGTTTTTTTCGCTGCCGCACCTGCCGCAAGTGCAATACCGCACTTGCCGCATCTGCCGCAAGTCCCCCTATACTTCCTATGGAAAAAACCGCAACCGTGCCGCAAGTGGAACGGTTATGCGGCAAACGCGGCAGATGCGGTTTTTTCACCGCATCTGCCGCGAATTACGAAAAACGCTGATGTGAAAGCACCCTAACACAATTCAACACAATTCAACAGATACCATGAGGAGTGAGGGCCCTACTCGCAAGCTTACAATCTATGAGGAAATAGGGGAAGCACACAAGGTAAATTGAGACAAGTGCCGTCATATATGGTCTAGGCATGAATATAATAAATAGGGGATTCACATAACACTGCATGAACCGGTCACCAGCCAGAATCTATAAAAGTACAGATAAAGGGCTATTACGTTTGTAGAGGGTGTAAACAGATAATATGAGGGGCCAGATTTGGAAGACGGTATTATAAAGGGTAGAATGGGAATAGTTGGATAAGTGATTTGATAGGCTAGTCGAAAGAAATGTTTTTAGGGCCTGTTTCAAACTGTGGGTATTTGCAATGAATCAAATTTTTTTGGTTGTACTTTCTAGAGAGTTGGCAGCCCTTGCGAGAAGTCTTGGAGATGGGAATGGGAGGTTCATATTATTGAGGATATCAGTCAGGCCATTTACAGAAAGGAGGGCACGTGTAAGATAATAGACAGATGAGGGAGATGCAGGGTGGTGCAGAACGGTGGAGGGCTTTGTAGGTGAGAGTAATCATTTTATATTGGATTCTGTAGTGCAATCCTGTAGTGGCTGGCACAGGATAGAGGCATTGGTGAAGTGGTTAGAGAGGAATATGATCCTGGCTGCAACATTCAGGATGGATTGGAGAGGGGAGAGTTTAGTAAACAGGAGACCAATCAGTAGAGAATTGCAATAATCTAGATGAAAATGGTTGAATTCAAGAGATTTTGTGAGATGTATGTGAAATGAGCAAGCGAGTGATCATATGTGAGGAGTGAAGGAGAGATCTAAGTCACTATAAGCTTAAGGCTATGTTCACACATTGCACATTTTTGAGTGCTTTTTTAAGAGCGCTTTTCAAAAATGCGCAATGCGCCTTTTGGCACAGTGAATGTGAAATTCACTTTGCCAAACAGACAGTGCGTAATTTTACGTAGCGCTTTTATGGGAAAAAGTGTCGGTGTAAAAAGAATTGACATGTAAATTCTTTATGCAGCAGCGTCAGTGCTGTATCCCATAGGGGCCGGCGCTGCTGGATCTGATGTCACAGAGGGGGTGGAAGAATCCTGGTTCCTCCTTCCCTCTGTGACATGTGTGACCACCCCAATTTTATTTCGCAGTGTATTAATATACAGAGAAGAGAAGAGGACCTAGAACTGAACCCTGAGGAACCACAATTGTGAGGAGAAAAGAGGAAGAGGAGCTGCTGAAGGATTCCGTGAAGGCACATTTAGAGAGATAGGAGGAGAACCAGGAGAGAGTGGTGTCCTGGAGCTCAATAGAACGGAGTATAAAGAGAAGCAGTTGATGATCTACAGTATCAAATGCATCAGAGATCCAGGAGAATCAGCAGAGAGTAGTAACCATTAGATTTAGCTATTAGTAGCTATCAATAGCTCATTAGAGTCTATAGTAAGGGCAGTTTCAGTAGAGTTCAAGGAGTGGAAACCAGATTGTAGAAGGTCAAGAAGAAAGTTAACTGAGAGATAGTGGATCAGACTGGAGTGGACAAGCATTCCAGAAATTTAGAGGTTAAGGGGAGATTAGAGACAGGTCTGTTGTTAGCAACCCAGTTCTGGTCGAGGGATGCCTATTTGAGTGATGGGATTATGGTGGCGTGTTTGAAAGAAGAGGAGAAGACACTAGATGAAGATTAAATATTTTAGTTAGGTGAGTGATAACAGGCAAGAAAAGGGAATGAAGATGTGATGAAATAGTGTAGCTTGAGCAGGTTGTAGGTAACAAGATGCAGGAAACCGGGTAAGGCTAGGGTCACACTTGGCATGCGTTTTTATGGTGCCTTAAAAATAAGCATGCGTTTCTGCATGCGTTTTTACATTTCTGCATGTGTTTATTAAGGTGTTTTTTGACACCCTGCGTTTTTGCTTGAGTTTTTGAATCAGCACCAAAAAATACTGCAAGCTGCAATTTGTGGTGCGTTTTTAAACACACATGCGCTTTTTTAACATGGGGCCCTATGGGAAACGCATGTGTTTTTATATGGCACTAAATAGTACCATGCGTTTTTGCATGCGCTTTTCAAGGCAGCTCCTCACTTAAGTGCAAAAACGCATGCGTTTTTGCTATTGGGGCATGCGTTTTTGCTATTGGGCCATGAGTTTTTTGCATGGGGGCCTATGGGTGCGTTTTTACATGTGTTTTTAGAAAGCGCAAGTCTCAGAAACGCATGTAAAATCTGCAAGTGTGACCGTAGCCTAACTTCTTCCTCTGTGACCAGATCGAAGACTGAAAGTGAACTGGATGATGTGCAAGAGAGAAAACAATGCATGCTATTATGAGGCTGGGAGGAAATTTCCTGTTGTATGTGGTCAATTTTTGTCTTTAATATAATTGGCCAGCCCTTCAGCGCTGAGGCTGGTGGTTGGGGTTTGTACTCTTGGACTGATGAGGGAGTCAAAAATGTTTCTGGGTGTTAATATCATATACATTCCTATAAGTGTGGTAGTTGAGGGTGTCCTTCATAAATTGTCAGTTCTTCACTGAGAAGAAAGAAGTTTGGCTGGCCTCACATTAGCGTTCCCCTCCGCAGCGTTCTGCGGAGGGGTCCGCAATGTGACGGCAGCGGCCGCCAGCTCCTATCTTTATAATGGGAGCGCACGGTGCTGCGCTTGCGAGCGCATGACCGTGCGCACCCATTCACTCCCATATGTGATCTGTGCGCAGGCGGATGCCTGCAAACAGATCACACACTTTTGTCCGCACAAGGAATGCAACATGTCGCGTCCCTGGTGCGGGCGAGAGTGTGTGATCTGTGCACAGGCATCCGCCTGCGCACAGATCACATATGGGAGTGAATGGGTGCGCACGGTCATGCGCTGGCAAGCGCAGCACCGTGCGCTCCCATTATAAAGATAGGAGCTGGCGGCCGCTGCGCACACATGGCGATTCCCCTCCGCAGAACGCTGCGGAGGGGAACACTAATGTGAAGGCAGCCTTATTTTGTGGTCAGAGAGCGGGAGAGAGGAGTCAGTAAGATCATGCACTGAGCAGAACCAGGAGCAGATCAGGTCCAACGTATTTCCATCTTCATGTGTAGCAGAGTTAGTAAATTGTGAAAGGTCAAGAGAGGAGGCTAGTGATAAAAGATGAGTGACAGATGGGGAGATGGGACTATCAATAGGGATGTTAAAGTCCCCCATGAACACTCAACAACAGCAATGCAAGACTAGTTTTACATACAGAATTCAAACACAGTTGATCAGTTCTCTAACAAGAGAAGAATGAAGATGTTAAGAAAGGGCTCATAATCTGAAAGTTATCAAATCATCAGTTAAAAGTGGTGGAGACAGTGTTATAGTTTAGGCATGTGTGGCTGCAAATAGAACTGGGTCACTGGCGTTTACTGATGATGTGACTGAGGATAGAAGTAGCTAAATGAACTGTGAAGTGTATATTGCTATATATGCTGCCCAGATTCAGTCAAGCGCTTAAAAATGGAAAGGATGGTGTTTTAAAGTAAAAATTTATTATAACTGAAACCACAAAGGAAACCCATTAATAAGTTAGTTGATCAGTATAAAGTGTGAATGAACAAACACAAATATGAAAAAAAGAAGAACCAATCCAAGGATGAGGGTTTAAATCAGCACTATAAAGTGCCAGTGCACATATGTAAATGCCCAAATTTATGGAATGAACAAATCCAGGGATAGAAGGGTTAATTTCATCACTATAAAGTGCCTGTGCACATTTGTACCACTGTCAGAAACACAAAGGAACACATCTAATAGAATCATACATTTTACCAGCAGATACCAACCATGCACTGCAGTCTCAGCAAAAAGGGTGTCAGAAGGCTATAAGAAGATAGCCTTTTCCTCACTTCAAAATGTCACCCTATGTAACTGCATACTGCTGCATCATGAAAGTGTGTGATACACACTGTCACAATACCCCTGTAATCTCTGTGTATGTCACCAGTCATGTGACTGCTTATCAGGGCCGGCGTTAGCACCTGGCACACCCGGGCAAGTGCCAGGGCCCAGACTGCCGGGGGAGGGCCCACTGGGCCCCTGAGCGCCATAAATTTTGCCCCTAACAGGGCCCCTGAGCGCTGCCCCCCACCTCACCCCCGGGGGCCCCTTTAGCGCTGCCTCCCCCTCTCTCCCTTCTAAGCTCAGCGACAGCCGCTAACCTCAACCTGTAATATAGTGACAGCTGCAGCCACTCTATTTCCTGTATCGCAGCACAAACAGGAAATAGAGTGGCAGCAGCTCACACTACATTACAGGCTGAGATCAACCAATCAAGTGCCCAGGGTGGAGACAAGTACTGGGGGAAGACAGCATGCAGGGAGGAGACAGGTACTGGAGGGAGACAGCATGCAGGGGGAGACAGGTACTGGGGGTAGACAGCGTGCAAGGGGAGACAGGTGCTGGGGGAAGACAGGTGGAGGGAGGAAACAGGTGCTGGATGGAGACAGTGTGCAGGGGGGACAGGTACTGGGGGGAGACAGGTGCAGGGAGGAAACAGGTACAGGGGGGAGACAGCGTGCAGGGGGACAGGTACTGGGGGGAGACAGGTGCAGGGAGGAAACAGGTACTGGGGGGAGACAGGTAATGGGGGAGACAGCATGCAGGGGGGAGACAGGTACTGGGGGAAGACAGCCGCAAGGAGGAGACAGGTACTGGGGGGAGACAACATGCAGAGGGAAGACAGGTACTAGAGGGAGACATAGTGTGCAGGAGGGAGACAGGTACACAGAAAGGAGACAGGCACAAGGGGAGACACAGTGTACAGGGGAGGAGACAGGCTCAGGGGGAAGATAGCGTGCAGGTGTAGACAGGTGCAGTGGAGAGATACAGAGACTAGATAAATACCTGGTTATTCTAGTGTAGGAGGAAGTAAAGGTGAAATTGTGCTTAGTTCTGACTATTGCGGCACTGTGCACAGTCACAAGTTGTATTCCAAGCACATATTAAACTTGACATCAAATCAGAATATGCAAAAGTTGAAAAGCCAAATTGAGCATAGACACCAAAAACTCAGGTCCTGGCAAGAGGAATGGAATAGTACATCAAACATTACATAATCTGACTCCAGGCTAACTGGATAATGGTGTCATTCTGAGGACACATACAATATACGGATTAAACGGAAAATAAACACCAATGATCAAAGACCAAGTCGAGCACATTGCATTGCACTGACTCCGCAGCAATCCTTGAGCATTGTCAGAGGCTCTACTGAACGGCAGTGCTAGACATTCAATAGGACTACATTATGGAAGATTCAGGGATTACGGAGATGATATTAATTGCAATTAAATTTAATCAATATTACCTTTTTAACGAGAATAAAAAGTAACAAAGCAACTGTGAGGCATAGCAAACATACTGGTCACAGAAACAATAGCGGCACTGACTTATTCGCACATATGACCAGTTGCACAACTTACAAAATATAGCGCCATACTGTACTTGTGACAGTTTTCTAGATCATTTATTAAAAGATTTTGATGTTCATTTTGATTATACGTCAATAAAATCCAAAAAGTTAGATAAAAATCCATCATCACTAAAAAACGTGTATTTAACGACCCTCAGCGGCACCAGGCTTACACCTCTGAGCTACAGGTGCATCTCAATGAATTAGAATATCATTAAAAATTAAGTTACTTCAGTAATTCAATGCCTAGAGTAAAACACATACCGTATATTATATAAAGTCATAAGAAATAGAGTGATCTATTTCAAGTGTTTATTTCTGTAAATGTTGATGATTATGACTTACAGCCAATTAAACCCGAAAGGTCATTATCTCAGAAAATTAAAGTAGGGAGGATGAAGGGTTAAAAACTGTGCTGCCATATTTCATGAGACATCAAGGGGTAGATATAATATTGATTTATTAGTCACCATTTCAGGGCTCCCAGAAACGTCCTGAAACATGGCAATATGATATTGATTGTTCCTGAGGAAGGGGTCAGGGAGCCCTGAAACACGAACTGACTAATAAATCAATATTATTTTTACCCTTTAATGTCTCATGGAATACGGCAGCGCGGTTTTTAACCCTTCATTCTCCCTACTCTATGCGCACCACGCTGGGGACTGCAGCAACTGTGATATGCTTTTATAGTGGTTGTAACTCTCACAACCGCACAAGGTGAAGCCTCTGATATCTATTTAGCCAAAATATCATCTCTCAGACCCTTCATCCTCCCTACTCTATATGCATTCCACTGGGGACTTCAGCAGCCATCATATGCTTTTATAGTGGTAGTGTGGCGTCCCACTGGTCTGGTCGCCACAAAGGGGGACTGCAGCAGCCATCATATGCTTTTATAGTGGGTAGTGTGGTGCCCCACTGGTCTGGTCGCCACGAAGGGGGATTACACTAAGTGAAAGGGTGTGGCGTCCAAGTCTTTGAGGAAATGGGATGGTAAACTCAGACCTCCACCAAAAACACCCAACACACCCTAGGACCCAGAGGACCATGGGCGGTCTCGGGGGGAGGGCCCAGTCAAGGGGACAAGGGAAGAACAGGTGGAGGGTGGCAGTAAAAAAGTAAGAAATTAAGAGAGAAATTAAGAGAGAAATTAATTGCTCACAGAAGCCAGGCCTCGACCCCCGTGACTCCCCCAAAGTAAAAGGAGCCCGGTTCCGAGTACCCCACGCCCCCAGGTGGGCGAGTCAGTTGTGACTCTCACAACCACACAAGGTGAAGCCTCTTATACCTACTTCAGTAATATTTTATCTCTCAGACCTTTCATCCTCCCTACTTTAATTTTCTGAAATAGATCCCTCTGTTTGTAACAACACTATATAATATATGTTTCACTTTATGTACTGAATTATTGAAATAAATTAACTTTCTGGTTATATTCTAATTCATTGAGAAGCACCTGTAAGTGGAACCACTAGTCACAGCTAACACTTATGTATGACTTACCATATATGTATTCTCTATACTTGAGCTGTAATAAATCTACTGTTTAATTACGTCATTGCCATTCTTTCAGTGCGGACAGGAAGATTCATTCTGTGTCAGGTAAGTGGTGACAGATTCTTTTTAAATTCTACCGAAATGAATTACTAGTGACAATGGCACATTTTATATCAAATAGAAAGACCCAAATACATAGAAAATTATCCATCATTCCAACGTTTCCTGATCTTTGTGTCAGGTATTTGTTTTCTTTATTTATTTGCAAAGAATGGCATTTTGTGTGACACTAGAATAGACCAAGAACAAAAGATAACTCAGACTGAAGAACGTTCCTGTTTTTCTGCACAATCATGAGACCTTATTTATGCTCCTTCCACCACAGAGAACTAATGGAGTGAAGATTATCTAGTTTTTGTGCAGCTTCTCCATCTATGGTGGTAATATTGGCCAACCATGAAGAAATTCCAGAATCGATTGTAAAAATAGGACACTTTTCGGCCCAGTCTGTGAATATTTTCTAAGGGTCCTTGATTTTCTTGAGGCTGAAGAAACTTATAAAGCATATGACGACTAATTATCATCATTTTACAGTGAATACAGCTGATGTTTTCATATCAGAATTATGGGCTGTGGAGATAGATCATTTATAATCATACAAATTTGCACTTCAGTAGGGAAGTGGATGAACTCCAGTGCCACCTTTAAGTAGCTCCTCAAAGTCATAGTCGCTTTCTAACAAGCTTTTTAATATGACTAGGGGATTTGTGCCAGATCGGAACCCCATAATCATGATAATTTATTATGGTTTTCCAAGGTGTCCATGAAAAAGTTGTCTATTTGTGATTTTTCTGATAGGTCGTCCAAAAAAATGAAAAGTCAATTTGGCAACCCTGGTGGTGACACTGAGCTGAGCCTTCTATGGAGGATTACTAGAATGATCACCATCACTTTGGCCTTCCCACCACCCCAAGTAATGTACTGTATATACTCGTGTATAAGCCGACCCGAGTATAAGCCGACCCCCCTACTTTTGCCCCCAAAACCTGGGAAAACCTATTGACTCGTGTATAAGCCGAGGGTGGAGCCCAGCACAGGTATACAGCCCCCAGCAGTGTGGTATACAGCAGCCCCAGAGGTATATACAGCAGCCCCAGTGGTAGTATACAGCAGCAGCCCCAGTGGTATATACAGCAGCAGCTCCAGTAGTTAGTATACAGCAGCCCCAGAGGTATATACAGCAGCCCCAGTGGTAGTATACAGCATCCCCAGAGGTAGTATACAGCAGCCCCAAAGGTATATACAGCAGCCCCAGTGGTAGTATACAGCAGCCCCAGAGGTAGTATACAGCAGCCCCAAAGGTATATACAGCAGCCCCAGTGGTAGTATACAGCAGCCCCAGAGGTAGTATACAGCAGCCCCAGAGGTAGTATACAGCCCCAGTGGTAGTATACAGCAGCCCCAGAGGTAGTATACAGCCCCAGTGGTAGTATCCAGCAGCCCCAGAGGTAGTATACAGCCCCAGTGGTAGTATCCAGCAGCCCCAGAGGTATATACAGCCCCAGTGGTAGTATACAGCAGCCCCAGTGGTATATACAGCCCCAGTGGTAGTATACAGCAGCCCCAGAGGTATATACAGCCCCAGTGGTAGTATCCAGCAGCCCCAGAGGTATATACAGCCCCAGTGGTAGTATCCAGCAGCCCCAGAGATATATACAGCCCCAGTGGTAGTATCCAGCAGCCCCAGAGGTTTATACAGCCCCAGTGGTAGTATCCAGCAGCCCCAGTGGTATATACAGCCCCAGTGGTAGTATACAGCAGCCCCAGTGGTATATACAGCCCCAGTGGTAGTATCCAGCAGCCCCAGAGGTATATACAGCCCCAGTGGTAGTATCCAGCAGCCCCAGAGGTATATACAGCCCCAGTGGTAGTAAACAGGCCCCCCAGTGGTGGTATACTGGCCCCCACCAGTAACACACAGCCCCCCCTCCTTAGTATGTCCCCCGCCAGGCTGCGTCAGCTGTCAAAATAACAAACACTTTATACATCACCTTCCGGCGCAGTTCCTCTGGTCCCGGCTTCTTCTTCCTTCTTGTGCCGCCTTCTGTGACCGCGCGCAGGAAATGACGTCATCTCCTGCGCCCGGTCACATGACACCGGCTCAAGCAGGAAGAAGAAGCCGGGACCGGAGGAGCTGCGCCGGAAGGTGATGTTTAAAGTGTTTGTTATTTTGACAGCTGCCGCAGCCTGGGGGAGACATGGTAAGGAGGGGGGGCTATTTATTACTGCTGGGGGACCCATAATAAGGGGGGGGGGCTGTGTAGTGCAATATGCACGGCATCCCCCCGCCGCTGATGGATGGGGGGATGCCGTGCATATTCATTGCACTAATGAGGCGGCCCCACGTGACCGCCTGCGGTCACCGCGGCCCCCTCCTGCCTCCTCCAGCCACCGGTGCAGCCCCTCCCCCCCACAGCATACTGTATGACCCATGTATAAGCCGAGGGGGGGACTTTTCAGCCCAATTTTTGGGCTGAAAAACTCGGCTTATACACGAGTATATACGGTAATTAACGTCACTGTACTGTGGTGGGTAAAGAGGGGAACATTTTTACTGGTTATGTAAAGTTGAAACCAGAAGTTTACATGCACTATATAAAAAGACACATGCATGTTTTTCTAACTATCCGACATAAAATCAGAATAAACCTTTGATGTTTTAGCTCAATTAGGATTATCATAATTATTAGTATTTGCCAAATGACAGAATAATGAGAGAGAATGTTTTAAGGCTTTTTTATTACTTTCTGCACACGTCACAAGTTTACATACACTAAGATTACTATGCCTCTACACATAGGGACAGCCTATATGATGATGTCATGTGTTTGGACGCTTTATTGGCAACATCTGAGTTAATAAGAGATATACATGTGGATGTATTTTAATGCACACCTGAAGAACACTGCTTCTTTTTGTAGCATCATCGTAATTTCTAACGAAATCAGCCAAGATAGCAGGAAGATAATTCTGGACTAACAAATGTCTTGTTTATCCTTGGGTGCAATTTCCAGATACCTGAAGGTGCCTCATTCATCTGTACAAACAATTAGAAGCAAGTACAAATAAGATGGGAATGTCCAGCCATCATACCGCTCAGAAAAGAGATGGGTTCTGTGTTTCAGAGATGAAAGTGCTTTGGTCTGTAATGTGCATATCAACCGAAGACCTTGTGAAAATGATGGCAGAAGCTGGTAAGATTACGTCATTATTCATAGTGAAACAAGTACTGTCTCAACATATGCTAAAAGGCCACTCTGCCAGGAAGAAGCCATAACTCCAGAAGAAACATTAAAAAAGCCAGATGAATTTTTACAAATTCACACAGGAACAAATACCTACATTTTTGGAGACATGTCCTGTGGTCTGACAAAACTAAACTTGAACTGTTTGGCCATAATGACCATCATTACGTTTGGAGGAAAATGGAAGAAGCTTAGAAGCCCAAGAAAACCATCCCAACTGTGAAACAGGAGGGTGGCAGCATCATGTTGTTTGGTTGTTTTGCTGTAGGAAAGACTGTTGCACCTCACAAAATAGATCATACAGGAAGTTAAAGCTTGGGCGGAAATGGATCTTCCAAATGGACAATGACCCGAAGCATACTGTCAAAGTAGTTACAAATTGGCTTAATAACAAAGTCAATGTTTTGGAGTGGCTATCATAAAGCCCTGATCTCAATTCTATTGAAAATTTATGAGCAAAGCTGAAAAGGCAGAAGCGATCAAGGTGACTTACAAACATGGCTCTGTTACACCAGTTCTGTCAGGAGGAATGGGCCCAAATTCCTACCAAATATTGTTTATGCATAGTGTACACAGAAATCTGCCAATCAGTGGTGTGTGCGGGGTTACACAGAGTCAGCATTCAGAGAATTTGTAGATCTGCAAGCAGATTAGTTTTTTATCTAAACTGAAGCATTTAATCCAGTAAGTGATACATCACTGGAATCAGGGTGGCTGGGCTAGATAATGCTCCTCTCAGTTGGGGTTAAAAAGGGATTCTCTTTACATAACATATAGTATGATTTGTAAAATTGTGCAACAAATCCACTTTGAAGTGAAGCTGTCATCTTAAAAAAATGCTAATAACCTGCAGATTTGGGGTTACTCATTCTGAAACCATGTAGCATTCGCTCTTTAAGACCGGCTGCCGGCAGGAAAGTAAGTTTATTCCCCCCTTCAGCCTCGAGCTTTCAGTCATAGAAGCCCAGTTTCAGTGACTGCTCAATTCTTAGTGAGCGGCACTTGTATCCACACCCCCAGCACTGACTGACAGCAAGCTCAGCACTTATTCACTGAGATGCTGGCTGTCAGTCAGTGTTGTGGCATGGCAACAGAACTTGTGATGAATGAACCTTGATCAAATAAGTTCGCCAATCTCAAATCCGGACCGAATTTGACAATATTCGCTCGGTACTTCAAATTCGAACATTTTGCTGAAAAGTTGGGAAATTTGGCGAACGTTTGGTAATGCTTGGATGTGTGTGTAGCTTAACATAGGATAGAAACATTTGTGCAAATGCACTAATGATTCTGTTCTATGTTATCCTAAACAGACAGACAGACACAGATCATCTTAAGGGGTCATGCTGTTTGATTGCTCTTGGTCTGGTTTCCCGCGTTTCCTCTCATTTTCGCATTTGAGCTGGCAGTGAGTGACGTGCGCAGTCAGTTGATCTGATCACCATAGCAATTGTGTCACATGACCAGATCGTGTCAGATGATCTGATCACCTGACTTGATTACTATTGTGACCAGATGAGTTGCCGCGCACGCCAATGAAGAAGACATCGCAGAGGATCAAGGAGGGGTATGATTGAGGGGTTAATAAAGATGGAGTCCCTAAATCTCTTTTGAAGAGCCGGGTAAAGTGCCAGTAATTGGCACTTCTTGTGAATGATTTCTGAATAGTGACATCAGTTGACCTCAGTGAGTCACAGCAAACCTGGCGCAGAGCTGGCAGTGAGTGAGGTGCGTAGCAGCTCATCTGGTCACCATAGTGATCAAGTCAGGTGATCTGACACGATCTGGTCACGTGATGCGATTGTTATGGTGATCAAATCAGCTGACCGCGCACGTCACTCACCGCCAGCACGGATGCGGAAGTGAGAGGCAGTGCGGGAATATGGAACGGAGCAATCAAGCAGCGGAGACACAATAACATGATCTGTGTGTGTGCGTTTGGCAGCTTTCGGACACCTTTAAGGTGTTTTCAACGTGTATGAAGTTCGGCAAACAAGTTGCCGAACACCCCGCATTCAGCGAACAAAGATTAAATCCATATCTCTAAGTAACTACCGTATTTTGACATGACTGATTCACTTTAATAAGCTGTTTTAGAAACATGCCTATGGTAGATACATTGTTGCGCTATTTGCAGCTGGTGGCCTAGAATAAGAAAGCAGGGACAAAAACAAACAATAAGTACATCTAATCAATTCTACGGCAACAACATTTTGTGATTACTGTGTACTGTAATGTACACTTTATGCACCTCAAAAGTTTACAAGTCAAATAAAATCTAGATACAATCCCAAAGTGGAGGACAAAAAAAAGTGTCTATCAGGCCTGTATATGTGCAATCATAAAAAATGTTATTTTATTTTCCTGCTTATATAGGGGGGGTGCTATTGAAAAAAAAAATTTGTCCTTTTTGATGACCCCTTTACAAAAACATGCACCTGCGTTTTTTTTCACACCCCAACAAATGCAGAGGTGGCCAAAAAAATGCATGTGTGTGAACAATGCCTTTAATTGGTATAATTTTTTTATGGAATCGTGCAGATAACTGCGTGAAGAATACTGTAGACTGGACAGTATAATATGCCAATCTATAGGCACCCTATGTCACTGCATGTCTATACAATGGCACATATCAGAAACAATTGTTGAAGTTTACCATGGGAAAACCTGGAAAGCATTTTGGCATTAAGTAAGCCTAATAATAGAATGAATGGGTTTATTTACTGAATAAGTCAACTACCACCCAAATCACAGTTTTTGCACCAGGCAAAGGCAAATCAGTAATGAAATCCATGGATACATGAGTCCACAGTCTTTCAGGAATTGGCAAAGGAGCCGATTTTCCCCGGCCATCCAACTATGAAAGACTTTAGCAAGCTTCACAAGTGGATACAAAATCTTTAATATCTTTATGCAAGGATGCCCACCCAAAAAATCTCGCAATTCCTTTCTGGGTAGTAGGATACCATATCAAATATTAAGGTGATGGCCAGATAATGGTCCGGAGTCAAAATAAATAGAGGGTAGTGGATCAGTGCAAAAGGAGTAAGCAAAAAGAAAAGTCAGATAACAGAGGTCTAGCAGCAAGGAGGCAGGGGAGTGAGAATCCTGCAGGGGAGCACAACGCCGCTGGACTGTAAACCCCCCCCCCCCGGACTGATAGCAGCAACCCCTTCGCTCTTCATTCACGTCGCCGGACTGATGGCAACTCCCCCCCTTCCCGCTCTTTACCACAGGCGGCAGGGGGGTTTAGTTCACCCATGGGTCTAGCAACAATGATCAGAACACCACAATTCGATAAGACTGTCAGAGTTCTGGGACAAAGTGCTTAGCTAAGTAGCTGTGCAATCACAGGGAAAAAGAAACACCTGCAAAAACCCAGCACCTCCCATTATAGGATTGGATGACTGAGCTGTCACTCAACACACCGACAGCTCAGCAAGCCCCAGCTCAAATTTGGACGACTGAGCTGAGCTGTCAGTCATGCAATCGACAGCTCAGGATGCCCTGATCACAGACCAGAGCAATCGTGACACTGATATGCATTAAGGTCTTTTCCTGCTGCATCAAATGTTTGTGTTAGATTGGGTTCAAAATGGCGTGTAACATCCGATAACAGAGAATCAGATGTTGTATGTTAATGACACTCAAACTCTGATGACGAGTGTGAGGCAAGTGTCATTTTACTGTGAAATTATTCTCTCGCATTCGACAGGTGCAGAGAAGATAAAGATCTTAGGCTGGCTTCACACCACGGCACCATCAAGTCTGGGGCTGTCCGATGTGACTCGGACAGCCCCGGACCCGATTTGCAAACAGATCCGGAGCGCACATATGCCCTCTGGTTCGGTTTGCAGGTGGATGCCGCTGATATCAGCCGCAGCTGCTGCAATTTCAAGATCGCGGCTAGCAAGGAGCCGCTCCTCAGCGCTCCTTCGCGCTCCTTCAGCTGCTGGTGTTCAGTTTCCGGATCCTTCCGGATCTCGGCAATCCTGCGCCATAAGGTACCGTCACACACACGCCTCCATATTACCAGCGAGAACGCTGGCAATCCCCGAATTCGGCGATGTAGAAGCCACATCGTATGTGCGTAGTGGCATGTGACTGGGCGATTCTATGGGGAAAAATCGCCGGTGGAGCGTCGCCTGATTGCCCTGCCCTGCAGGGAAATCAGACGATATCCACCATCTGCAGTGATTGGTGGGTGATACAGCATTCCGATTGGCTGGCCATGTCCGAGGCGCCTTATTTGATGACCCGTGCATTCACGCAAGGCTGACCAATGGGAATCCAATCCACCATTCGCAGTGATAGGGGCACAGTGAAACACACTCTAACACGCCCCTATCAAAACAGTATGCCCGCATCGCTTCTACGATTGTGGCATGTGATGCAGCGATGTGTGAAGGGAAGATCGCCGAAGATCACACGCTAGATAACTACGTCTGATAGCTCCACAGTGATCTGACAAAAGTACCGGACACATGCGCGCTCACGCCAAATCGCCGGCGATATGGAAGCCATATGGCGGCATGTGACGTAACTATAGACTCCCATGTTAGGGAGCACAGGATCTGATTTGGGCCAATTTTTTGCCCCGAACACAAAAACGTTGCAAACAACGTTTTTGTGTCCGGGAGGAAAATCCTAATTGTTCCAGATCCTCCCAGACAGATGGAAACCAGATGGCAGATAGCTGCCATCTGATTCCATCCAGCCCCATAGGGCTACATTACCGCAAAATCGGGTCCAGGGCTGTCAGGTTTACACCAGACATCTCCGGACCTGATCACACCACGGTGTGAAGCCGGCCTTAATCTCTCCATCTTCTCCCTTGTCTATCTCAGCATACATTGGACAGCACTTGGATGACATATGAGTGCAGTCTAATATTTCACACGCACTGAGTGACTTGTATGGGTACATATATTCAGAGATATGTCACCAAATTACAGTATGCAGCAATTATTTTCTCATGCTGAATCAACATAAGTAAAAAATGGTGTTCTGCACTGCTCCATAGCATAACATTGGAGCGAGGGCTATCCGATAAAACATTGGATAGCAATCCTCCATTTTATACGCCAGTGTAAATGAGCCGTTAGGAGAATTTTCTGACAACTACAGAACTTGATATGGACGTGACAAAGGGCCCTCTCACATCTATGATGGACATTGCGTTTGGCTGCATTGCGTTTTCATTGCGTTTTTACAGCAAAACGCAATGAAACGAATGCATTAAAGCACCCATTGATTTCAATGGGAAACGCATTGCAAACGCAAGTAAAAACACGTAATTTTCTACAGAATGTATGCGTTTTTACAAACGCAGTCCAATACGCATCTAGTCACGCGTTCTGCGTTTGCAGAAAATGACGTGTTTTTACTTGCGTTTGCAATGCGTTTCCCATTGAAATCACTGGGTGCATTAATGCATGCGTTTCATTGTGTTTCTATGCATTAATGCAATGCAAAAATCCATAGAAACGCAAACACAACCCCCTTAGTTGGGAACTTAGCCATACACTCTCTGGTCTCAGGTGACTGAGAGCATGTCACCAAATACTGTGTTGCATGATGTCTAAGGCTAGGGTCACATATGCGGTTCTATTTTGGAAACTTGATCCGGTTTTGAGCTTTTAAAAAGCTCAAAACTGGAGCAAGAACAGCTCCCCATAGGAGCCCATCATGGTAACCGGATTGCACTACATGTAATCCGATTACCGGCTCCGGATCTGCAGTCTGCGGGAAAAATCATTCAGGCTGCTGTTTTCGGAGCGGTTCTGTGACCCGCAATGCGGTAACCATATTGCTCAGTATGTGTAATCCTGAGCAATGCGATTACCGTATACTTTGCTCATCCCTGCTGCCACAGTAGAGCAGATACTGTACGTAATGTTCGTATAGTATCAGCCGCTGTCCTTGGTCCTGTAACCATTAACATTAGGTCTATGGCGGTGCGCTGCCCATAGACCTAATGTAAATGCTTACAGGACCCTGGACAGTGGCAGATACTATACATACATTATGTACAGTATCTGCTCTACTGTCAGGGGAGCCGCGGCTTCATTCATATATTTGTACAAAGCCGACAATAGCCGGCTTACTGTAAATGCCTTATTAACCCCTCAGATGCCCACAGGAGAGGACAGCATGTCTCTAGGGGAGGTGGGCACCCCCTAGAGACATGTTGCCCACAGCTAATATTAATAATGAATGTTTTAATACACATTTAACACTTTGTTCATCCCTGCGGCAGTATACAAAGTATACGGTAACCGCACTGCTCAGGATTACACATTCGGAGCAATCTGGTTACCGAATTGCGGTTGCCACAACACATTTTTCCTAAAAAATGTGTGTGAAGGCAATTGCGGTTACCACATCTGAATCTGGATGTGGTCACCGCAACTGCCTTAACAAGTGTGACCACAGCCTAAAAGTATATTGGCTATATCAGGGATTTCAGCAGGGGCTTAGGCTAGGGCCACACTTGGGAGGCTGCATCCAGTAACTGGATGCATTACTGGATCCAGTTTTTTCCCTTGTCTGTTTTGAGGCATTTTTACCGGAACAGGTACTGGATCAGGTACTGGATGGTACCTATTTGTACCATCCAGTACTGGATCAGGTTCCCATAGGGTTCCATGTTAAAAAAACTGATCAGGTTTTGCTCAAAGGCCAAAAAACATTGCAGACCCTATTAAAACCTGACTTCTCAAAAACTGGATCCAGTAGACACATTGCACTTTGACAAACAATTGTTAACATTGGAGTCTATGAGTCAGGTACCTGATCAGGTTTTCAGGATGAAAAATTGGATCCAGTAACTGGATTGCAAACTGAAGTGTGGCCCTAGGGTGCAGAGAAATCAGCACCAAGACTTTCACACAAGTCAATAGGGTAACTCTCTGGTCAACTGCAAATTAATGAGCATCATCCTGTCATCCAGGGTTCTTACGAGCTATTGTAATGTTAGACTAACACAAATTACAGTACAGACCAAAAGTTTGAACACACCTTCTCATTCAAAGATTTTTCTGTATTTTCATGACTATGAAAATTGTAGGTTCACACTGAAGGCATCAAAACTATGAATTAACAGATGTGGAATTATATACTTAACAAAAAAGTGAGAAACAACTGAAAATATGTCTTATATTCTAGGTTCTTCAAAGTAGCCACCCTTTGCTTTGATTACTGCTTTGCACACTCTTGGCATTCTCTTGATGAGCTTCAAGAGGTAGTCACCGGAAATGGTTTTCACTTCACCTGTGTGCCCTGTCAGATTTAATAAGTGGGATTTCTTGCCTTATAAATGGGGTTGGGACCATCAGTTGTGTTGTGCAGAAGTCTAATGGATATACAGCTGATAGTCCTACTGAATAGACTGTTAGAATTTGTATTATGGCAAGAAAAAAGCAGCTAAGTAAAGAAAAACGAGTGGCCATCATGTGGCCAAACATTTGATCTGTACTGTATATGAATCAGTTTGGCCTCTTGCCACTGTGATAGTAACTTTATATCTGACTGGTGCATCAGAACTAAAATCGTTTTTGGGTATTCATGTCTATCCGTTTTGAAATGGATAGCCAGTGATCCGTTTTGGCCTCCCATGTATCACTATGGGCACAGATTGGTCCAGAGTGGTCATCCATTTGTGTCATTTTTGTCAGGGTTCTATTTGTGTCCGCTTTTTTCATGCACTCAGAATCGGAGACTGTTCTGATTTTGGGCTGATTTAAAAAAAGTGGACACAAACGAACAGAAGCGGATCCATCGTGGTCTGCATCAAATAACATGGGAATCTATGCAGTCAGATCGGTGAAAACAACAGGTTCGTTTTGCTGTACTGAGCATGCTCAGAAGCAAGGTACAGCTCCTCAAAGCCCTATTGGTACCTTTACACGCCGCGACGGCAGGCTGGATACATCGCGCTACAAGCTACAATTGTAGCTTGTAGCGTCCATATCGCCTGTAGTAGCGGCGTCTGAAGAGGCGACGCTACAGCCGGCGACAGATACATCTGTTTATGGTCTCTGCTCATAAACTTAAGGCAACATCGCCGATTGTAGCGAGCTGTATCGGCGTGTAAAGAAGCAACGGAAGGCAACTCTGGACACCCGGCGATGTGGCTGCCATGTATCTAAGGCGTGACACAGTCGCCATGTTACCGCGCCCCATCTGCGATCATTGGAGGTCGCTCCTGCTTTATGATTGGTAGTCGCAGCATAGGGCGGGATATTTAAGGAGCTGACCAGTCACACTACACAATTACTTGAGCGTGCTGTATTAATCAGCCTACTGCGATGCCTGGCCAATCCTGATGATATTGCGCTGTCCTATCATCGTACGGACGGCTCGTAATCCAAGATTGTTGCACGCCTATGTGCTATCCCTGCTGCACCGGGTCCGCCCATAGTAGCTTGTTGGAGCGGTGTGTAAACATGGTACGCTACGCTACAGCTGGCTACTTGAGACACCCGGCGATGTAGCTAGCTATAGATGTAGCGTGGCGTAGCGCACCTTATGGCGGCGTGTAAAGAGAGTGCGTTGACCGTTTGTAGCCGTTCGGGCGTGCTCGTGCACGTGAAGTAGCGCGATGTATCCAGCCTGCCGTCGCGGCGTGTAAAGGTACCATATCTCTGCTAACTGATGACAAATCCGTTAAAAAGAACGGTCCATGGGCATCAGTTGGCATCCATTGGCACAGAACCGTGCCTGTCCGTGAGGTCCTTGAAATTTAAGAATCCACACGGATGTGCAAAAAACGTAGTGTGAAGAAGGCCTAACAGAGATGTTTTATAAATATACCGCAAAGTTTAGATCTATGTAGCGAGTTATTAAGGTCTCGTTCAGATATTAGTGATTTTTCTGGTACACTGGACTTGTAGACTTGTATGGGTAGTTTTTATCCATAACATGGACCAAAAATGGACATGAGCTCAGGTTATAATGTGAACATGTCCAATCTATGACAATCACAGCTAGAACACGTATGTTAGACTGTGTTCACATGATGTGGTTTGTGATGCAGTTTGACCACAGTTTCGGAATATTGCATTGCAAATGCACTGTGATCGCGGCCTTAAGATAAAGGCTTTGGTCTTCAGCCTCAGCTATAGTAGTACTAGTCACCCCTCTGACCATGCAGACACATGAAACGGATGTAGTAACCACCTAGGTAGTACATAACATTGCCCCTAAAAATAGAAGCTCTAAAATGCAAAAATAATATTTGTAAGGGTCTAGTTCAGGGGCGTAACTACAATAGGTGCAGGGGTTGCGATCGCACCCGGGCCCTGCAGCCTAGGGGGCCCCAAACGTCCCTTTGGCCCATAGAAAAAGACTAATACTACTAAAAATTTGCAATAATTGGGGGCCCCGTTGGAGCTTTCGCATCGGGGCCCCGAGGCCTGAAGTTACGCCACTGGTCTAGTTCTATATAATATGATAAAAGCATAAATAATCAGTACAGGGAACAGTTTCGGGAGGACTGTATGGTGCGTGTTTAACTACAAGGCAATTATGACCTTGAAAGATGGATATTAAACTCCCATCACAAAGACAGAAAGCCCCATAAGAAGTCTCAGCTTCCCTATGCTGAGCCGACCAGGGTAAATAGATAGTTTAGTACACTAAAAACACTTGGTAGGAAGGTGTGAGCTCCAACTAGGGAGATAGTCATTACAAGTCAGAACCAGGAATGAGGAGTGGGAAATACCTTTAGATTAATATACAGCAGTATAATCATTATCACTAGATCAAAGTGTTACGAAAATGTTGCTTTTATGTGATCAGTTAAAAATGACACTGCTGAACACAACAATATTGTTTTCATTTAAATAAATATATTATGATTACTAAATATTAGTATATCCGTATGCGTTATCTTTACATTACACACATATACATGCTAAATATACAGCTAAAAGTCAACATATATATCAACATAAACATATACAGCTAAAACTCAATTTAAAAAAAATCAAATAATGACGTTTAGCAGTTTATCCGTCTGTCCATCCATCCGCTGCTCGGTTTCTCTCTCAGACTTGTGTATCTGCTATTGTTACAACCGTTCATTCATTTGTGTCTATTGTAGTGATTGGGTCTGATCGATAGCGGCTGCCGATATACTACAGACAGCGCTGCCGTCATCTTACTAATATCATCTGTATGACATCATACCATACACTCATGACATAGGGACACTGTGATGTCAGTCTACATATATAATGGGAATATACTGTATATCCTGCCACATCTAGTATATTCCCATCAATGTATTTTATTTCAACTTTTCGTACACATATATGTATATATACACACACATATATTTATATATATATATATACACCTATATATATTGACAAAGATGGGTCACAGTTAAACATTGCCATGGATCAGTAAAGTATTCACTTTGCTTTTGGGAGTGCTGCCTTTTTTTTCATCTACATATACACCTATATATACATACATATATGCATATATTACATTTATTTTTTCCTTTATGTATAGATATACACACATTAATAGACACACAGTGATATAAATATATATATATATATATATTAGGCATGGTGTATGTATCAAATGTGTGTATCAATATGAACATATAGATATATAGTGCAGTATTAAGCAGTGCCAATATTAACATGAACCTGCTGCCAACTAGCCTAACTTGTGGTGGATGCCAGTAATCGGGCGGCACTGGACTTGCTGTGATTCCTGCTCCTCATGCCCTTGTGCCTCCTATTCCAACTGTACGAGGAATAGCCCCATCCTCTCATGCCAGGGCAGTGCCCCCTGCCCACACCCACACGCAGACATGTTGGTACCTGTGTCCAGTGTCGGTCCAGCAGCAGGCGGGTGAGGTTCTGCAGCAGCTGGATGGCGGGTTGCAGAGGCTCCTGCAGGCTCGGCAGCTGCTAGATAATAAGTGCAGATAGAGGAGCCGAGTGTGTGCGCACTGCGCCGCTCCCAGCGTCCACCAGGCAGCAGGGGCTGTGGGACCCGGACTGGCGGCGGTGCCCGGCTACCAGAGGTGACCGAGGTGCCAGCTGCTGGCCAATCACTAGAACAGGGGGGCTGGTGAGAGCAAGCGATGAGGGGGCAGTGCCAGACATTCAGTGCTGATCTTGTGAGGGAGAGAGAGACATTACTGTACTGTCTGCATGTGATGAGAGACACTAGCACAGCCCATACTGTCAGAATCAGAGACACACTGCACACAGGGAGATACTACACACTGGGATATACTACACACAGGGAGATACTGCACACAGGGAGATACTACACACTGGGATATACTACACACAGGGAGATACTACACAGGGACACTACACACAGGGAGATACTACACACAGGGAGATACTACACACAGGGAGATTCTACACACAGGGAGATACTACACACAGGGAGATACTACACACTGGGATATACTACACACAGGGAGATACTACACAGGGACACTACACACAGGGAGATACTACACACAGGGACACTACACAGGGACCCTACACACAGGGACACTACACACAGGGAGATACTACACACTGGGATATACTACACACAGGGAGATACTACACAGGGACACTACACACAGGGAGATACTACACACAGGGAGATACTACACAGGGACCCTACACACAGGGACACTACACACAGGGAGATACTACACACAGGGACACTACACACAGGGAGATACTACACACAGGGAGATACTACACAGGGACCCTACACACAGGGAGATACTACACAGGGAGATACTACACACAGGGACACTAAACACAGGGAGATACTACACAGGGACACTACACACAGGGAGATACTACACACAGGGAGATACTACACACAGGTACACTACACACAGGGAGATACTACACACAGGGACACTACACACAGAGAGATACTACACAGGGACACTACACACAGGGAGATACTACGCACAGGGAGATACTACACACAGGGAGATACTACACACAGGGAGATACTACACAGGGACACTACACACAGGGAGATACTACACACAGGGAGATACTACACAGGGACACTACACACAGGGAGATACTACGCACAGGGAGATACTACACACAGGGACACTACACACAGGGAGATACTACACACTGGGATATACTACACACTGGGATATACTACACACTGGGATATACTACACACTGGGATATACTACACACAGGGAGATACTACACACAGGTACACTACACACAGGGAGATACTACACACAGGGACACTACACACAGAGAGATACTACACAGGGACACTACACACAGGGAGATACTACGCACAGGGAGATACTACACACAGGGAGATACTACACACAGGGAGATACTACACAGGGACACTACACACAGGGAGATACTACACACAGGGAGATACTACACAGGGACACTACACACAGGGAGATACTACGCACAGGGAGATACTACACACAGGGAGATACTACACAGGGACACTACACACAGGGAGATACTACACACTGGGATATACTACACACTGGGATATACTACACACTGGGATATACTACACACTGGGATATACTACACACAGGGAGATACTACACACAGAGAGATACTACACTAAGGGAGATACTACACACAGGGATATACTACACACAGGGAGATACTACACAGGGACACTACACACTGGGATATACTACACACAGGGAGATACTACACAGGGACACTACACACAGGGATATACTACACACTGGGATATACTACACACAGGGAGATACTACACACAGGGAGATACTACACAGGGACACTACACACAGAGATATACTACACACTGGGATATACTACACACAGGGAGACACTACACACAGGGAGATACTACACACAGGGAGACACTACACACAGGGAGATACTACACACAGGGACACTACTACACACAGATACTACACACAGGGAGATACTACACAAAGGGAGATACTACCCACTGGGATATACTACACACAGGGAGATACTACACAGGGACACTACACACAGGGAGATACTACACAAAGGGAGATACTACACACAGGGAGATACTACTCACAGGGAGACACTACACTCAGGGAGATACTACACAAAGGGAGATACTACACACTGGGATATACTACACACAGGGAGATACTACACACAGGGAGATACTACACAAAGGGAGATACTACACACTGGGATATACTACACACAGGGAGATACTACACACAGGAAGATACTACATACAGGGACACAACTACACACAGGGAGACACTACACACAGGGATATACTACACACAGGGAGGTACTACACACAGGAAGATACTACACACAGGGACACTACTACACAGGGAGATACTACAAACAGAAACTACTACACACAGGGAGATACTACACACAGTGACACCACTAAGCACAGGGAGATACACACACAGGGACACAACTACACACAGGGTGATACTACACACAGGGAGATACTACACACAGGGACACTGCACACAGATACTACACACAGGGACACTATACACAGGATACATTACTAAAACACAGAGATGCTACACACAGGATACACTACACACAGAGGTACTACACCCAGGATACATTACACACAGAGATACTACACACAGGATACACTACACACAGAAATACTATACACAGGATACACTACACACAAGGAGACTACACACAGGATATACTACACACAGGGACACTACTACACAGAGATGCTATGCACAGAATACAGAGATGCTATGCACAGGATACACTACACACAGAGAGATAATACACACAGGATGCAGTACACACAGAGATAATACACACAGGATACACTACACACAGGGATGCACTACACACAGAGGTACTACACACAGGATACATTGCACAGCGATACTACACACAGGATATACTACACACAGGAACACTACTACACAGAGATGCTACACACAGGATACACTGTACACAGAGAGATAACACTCACAGGATACAGTACACACAGGGATAATACACACAGGATACACTACACACAGGGACACACTACAAACAGAGGTACTACACATGACACATTACACACAGAGATACTACACACAGGATACACTACACGCAGATTCTACACACAGGATACAATACACACAGGGAGATGATACACACAGGTTACAGTACACACAGGGATACTACACAAAGGGAGATGATACACACCAGGTATAGTACACACAGGGATACTACACACAGGATACACTACACACAGGGATACACTACATACATATTCTACACACAGAGATTCTACACACAGAATACAGTACACACAAGATACTATACACAGGGACACTACACACAGTATACACTACACACAGGATACACTACACATGGACACTACACACTGGGAGACTACACACAGGATACACTACATACAGAGATACAACACACAGGATACACTTCACACAGGGATACTACACATAGGGACACTACACACAGGACACACTACACACAGAGATACTACACACACAAGATGCACTACACACAGTGATACACTACACACAGAGATACACTACACACAGGATACACTGCACACGGAGATACACATAGAGAGATCCAACACACCAAATACACTACACACAGGATACACTACACACAGGGAGACACTACATACAGAGAGACTACACACAAGATGCACTACACACAGGGATAAATAATAATAATAATCTTTATTTATATAGCATCAACATATTCCGCAGCGCTTTACAATTCAGTGGTTCATATTTAAACAATCATGAAAAAACAGTTATACGAAAATACAATACAATACAAAAAACAATATAATACAAAATACAATACAAAAGGATAATACAATAATTAGAGCAAAATAATGACAGCCCTGCTCATAAGAGCGTACAATGTAACAATGAGGTGGGGTGACACAAAGCACAGGTGCTTATTTACAATGATGGTATTGTCAACTTGAGGAGATGGGAAACAGATATGAGCAGTATAAGTGGCCACCAATTATTATTTGTGATCCACTTCAGAATGGTGGAGCCGATAGGCTATGTCTAAATGACATTGACTAGGGATCATGATGGGCCGCCTTAAAAAGATGTGTTTTTAGGGATCACCTGAAACTATGTAAGTTGTGGATACACCTCATTTCTTTGGGTAGACAATTCCAGAGAATTGGTGCAGCTCGGGAGAAGTCTTGGAGCCGGGAGTGGAAGGTTCGGATTAATGCAGAAGTGAGCCTAAAGTCACTTCCAGAGTGAAGAGAACGGGTGAGGTGATAGACAGAGATAAGGGTGGAGGAGTAGGGAGGTGCTGCACCATGAAGAACTTTGTGGTTGAGAACAAGCAGTTTGAATTGGATCCTATAGTGTATAGGCAGCCAGAGCAGAAGCGTCTGAGTAACGGTTAGCTAGATAGGTGATCCTGGCTGCTGCATTAAGGATGGACTGGAGAGGGGAGATTCTAGTGTGGGGGAGGCCGCTCAAAAGAGAATTACAATAGTCAAGGTGGGAGTGAATCAGTGCCACAGTGAGGGTTTTAGTGGTTTCAAAGGTAAGAAAGGGGCGAATTCTAGAGATGTTCTTCAGGTGCAAGCAGCAAGAGCGGGCGAGAGATTGTATATATGGGGTGAAGGAAACATAACACCCAGACAGCCTGCTGACTAGGTGTTATCGTGGTGCCGCACACTGAGAGAGATGTCATATTTAGGGAGGTTAGTGGAGGGCAGGAGCAGAAGAAGTTAAGTTTTGGAAAGGTTGAGTTTCAGATAGAGAGATGACATGATATTGGAAACTGCAGTTAGACTGTCATTGGTGTTCTTTATCAGAGCAGGAGTAAGATCAAGGGAAGAAGTGTATAGTTGTGTGTCATCAACATAAAGATGGTACTGAAAGGCAAATCTGCTGATGGTCTGTCCAATCAGGGCCGTGTAGAGAGAGAAGAGGTCCAAGGACTGAACCCTGAGGGACCCCAATAATGAAGTGGAGCCAGCAAATGATACACCGAAAAAGTGGTCAGAAAGATAGGAAGAGAACCAGGAGAGAGCCGTGTCCTTGATGGCGATGGAGTGCAGCATAGAGAGTAGGAGATGGTGGTCAACAGTGTCAAAGGCTGCAGAGAGATCAAGAAGAATAAGCAGAGAGTGGTCATCATTACGTTTTACTGTCAGAAGGTCATTGGTCACTTTGGTGAGAGCAGTTTCTGTAGAATGTAGGGGGTGGAAACCAGACTGTAATGGGTCTAAAAGAGAGTGAGTGGAGAGGTAATGGGTGAGGCGGGAGGAGACCACCAGGGCTACAGGAATTTAGAGATGAAGGGGAGATTGGAGACTGGTCTGTAGTTGTTTGTGCAGGATGGGTCGAGAGAAGTTTTCTTTAGTAATGGAGTAATGATAGAGTTTTTGAAGGAGGAGGGGAAGATGCCAGAAGAGAGGGAGAGATTGAATATTTTGGTTAGGTACATGTTTACCACCAGAGAGAGATACTGGAGTAGGTGTGAGGGGATGGGGTCAGCGGTGCATGTGGTGGGACGAGAGGAAGAGAGGAGCCTGGAGACTTCTTCTTCTGTGACTTGTTCGAATGTGGAGAGTGAGCTGGAGGAAATGTGGTGAGAGGTAGGGGTAACAACGATTTGAGGTTGAGAGTTGATTTCCTGACGGATGTTTTCTATTTTCACAGTGAAGTAAGAAGCCAGATCATCAGCAAAGAGGTCTGTGGTAGGGGCCTGCACTTTAGGACTGAGGAGAGAGTGAAAGGTGTCAAAGAGTTTTTTTGTATTGTTGGATAGTGAGGAGATCAGGGTGGTGAAGTAGGTTTGTTTGGCACGGTGAAGGGCAGAGTTGTAAGTTCTCAGCATACATTTATAGTGAATGAAGTTTTCTGGTGTGCTGGTTTTCCTCCATTGATGTTCAGCACTCCTAGAGTATCGCTAGAGGAATCGAGTTTGTGATGGGAGCCAGGGCTGTTTCACTCTGTGTCTGGAGGTTCTGAGGGTGAGGGGCGCTACTTTGTCCAGGGAGCTTCTGAGAGAGTCATTTAAGTGATTTACTGCCAGATCAGGACAGGAGAATGAGGAGATTGGGGACAGTGATGAGTGTAGATAGTCTGTGAGTGTATGATGGATAATGGCCTGTAGATTTCTGAATGTGTGATGGGTAGGGGTGGGCGGGGATTTGTGATTGTGAAGGAGAGAATGTTGTGGTCAAAGAGGGGAAGAGATGAATAAGGAGGAGGTTGAACAGAGTTGGGCAAAGATCAAGTCAAAGGTGTTACCATCCTTGTGTGTCTCTGAGGTTGAGAGCTGTGAGAGGCCAAGAGATGTTGTTAGAGATAGGAGCTGAGATACAGATGGGAAGATGGGGCTGTTTATGGGGATGTTGAAGTCTCCCAGAACAAGGGTTGGTAATTCTGAGGACAAGAAATGTGGCAGCCACGCGGAGAAATGCTCGAAAAACTGGGTGGGTGATCCTTGGGGGCGGGATGCCACTGCTACAATTAGGGGGAGGGGATGGTGTGGACCTCAAAAGAAGGGAATGAGAGTGATGGAGCTGGGGGGATGACCTGGAAAGTACATTGTGGGGACAGGAGTAAGCCAACTCCATCACCATGTCTGTTCCCAGGTCTCGGGGAATGAGAGAAATGTAAGCCACCATAAGAAATAGCGGCCGTCAGGGGTCACTGTGTCTGAATCCGGATCCAGGTTTCTGTGAGAGCCAGGAGGTTAAGAGAGGTAGTGAGAAAGTAGTTGTGGATGAAGGGAAGCTTGTTGCATACAGACCATGGATTCCAGAGAGCGCAATTAAAAGAGGGAGATGAAGATGTGCAAGTAATGTTGATAAGGTTAGCATGGTTTCTATGTGTAGTGGGGGAGTGCTTGAAGTTGGTGGAGGGTGAACCAGGATTTGTAGAGATATCACCTGACAGCTGCAGCAGTAAAAAGAGAAAAGGCAAATAGTTTTTGTAATTGTGACTTTGTTTCTGATGCAACACCCTGGAATATGGTGGTCTAAGATTATTCAGTATGTTGAAGAGAGTATGGGAGCTCGATAAAGTAAAGGGAAGGAGAGAGGGGCTTATGTGGATGAGGGGTGATGGAGGGGGATAGCGCGGTGAAAGTGACCCACCCCAGGGCCTTGGAGTACCCGTTTCCGGGCGTTGATTTACTTGGGGATGTCATGGGTGACCTGTACCCGGACCCGTGGCCCTGGTGGTCACTGAAAAAGGAGATCAAAATAAAATAGAAAGAGTTTGTGATGCCACCCATGGTATCCGGTAAAACCGGCGCTGCTGCAGACCTCCGGGGATGATGTTGAGACAGCAAGTTGGTAACGCTCCCTGTAGGTGGAGCGGGATTCCCGGGGCAGTAATGAAAGAATGGAGAACTCACGCAGGGAGGCGGCTCATCAGGTGGATCTGCAGACTGACAGTCTCTGTGGGCAGGAGTATGGCTCCTCCGGTGCAGGCTAATAAACAAACCACACAGTCTTAGTCTCTGAACTGGATTTTACTGGTGACTCTGGCAGCAAACAGTTCTTTCCACAGTCCACGGGTTTTGCTGGCTGGGGTAGTCACCAGGGGATTAGGACGTTTCACGGGGGACACTCTGTGATGTGCCTGCTTTACCTCTCATCAGTCCTTACTATGTTCTCCTCTTTCCCTCCTTGCGCTCCCGCGCACAGAGCCCACCTCCAGTCCCCACGGATCCTTCTGGAGTCTAACGCCCTCGGAGCCTCCTTCGGGAGTCTATCACCTCTAGGCCTCCTTCTGGAGTCTATCGCCTCTGGGCCTCCTGCTGGAGTCTATCACTCTCTGGACCTTCTTGACCCTATGCGGGGGCCTTAGGGGAATTATGCCGGGGTTGCCGTGACCTCTAAAGAAGTCTGTGCCGTCCGGTTCTGCGGCTCGGGGATAAATGCCTGCACCGCCTCGGAGCCGGTCCTCTGGTTTGGACTGGATCTCTCCGTCCGGGAGATGTACCGGCACGGATTCGGTGCACCTCAACAACCTAGGATCCCCTTCGTTCCTAGGCCACCTCTCCTGAGGCGCCCTCCACTGCGCTTTTTGCAGGGTTCCCCTCCAACGACTTTCTGAATGACTAACTTTACGCTCTCCACAGCTCACCTAAGCTCCTCCCACCAGGACTGGTTTCCTAGCAACAGATTAACCTATTGGTTCCCTGACCTAAGGTGTGTTGATGCGTGTGGTGAGAGTCCCCTATTAACATCCCTGTCCCCTGGTCATAGGGATACTACACTCTCTCTTGTGGGTGCAGTACCCTCCATGGCGTTCCGACCAGTGGGGCGCCACAAAAATGAATGGTAAAGACATAAAGGACAATAGACATTGAAGTTTACATGGTAAAAAAAAAATGTAAGAGAGAGTGGCTTACCTGACTCCTGCCCTGACTAACTGCCATGACATGACTGCAAGCCACTTAGCATTCAATGCCACTTTGCATGAGATGCCACATGTGCAGACCCCTCCACGTGTACCCCTTAGGACTGAACTAAATTTATAGGGCACACTAAAGAATCAGGTGAGGGGTATTGTGGGAAATCACATGGCTTCTGGTAATTAGCAGCTATACCTCACAGCAGGGAATAAATAGATGATGAAAGGCCACAGATCAGACATTAGGGAAAGCTGGCTCCACACAATCACACCTCCAACAAGATAACATTTACAATGTGGGAAATAGTCATATACAGGTGAGTAAAGAATATAATGCATACAGATGACATAAAGTTTACAATAAATGCTGAGGTAGATTTACCATAAGGCAATATGAGTCAGGCTGAAATTGCAATGGAGGTCATTGCAGCAAGCACATGTAGATTTAACATGCAGTGTTACAATGAGATTGGAAGCCCAGTTTAGCAAATGCAGATGACTGCAAACGGTGTTTGAATATTACCTGTATGAAGAGAGTATGAATATTAGTCAACTTCCATGATGTAACTGCAAGCCACTTAGCATTCAATGCCACTTTGCATGAGATGCCACACGTGCAGACCCCCCACACGTGTACCCCTTAGGACTGAACTAAATTTATAGGGCACACTAAAGAATCATGTGAGGGGGATTGTGGGAAGTCACATGGCTTCAGGTAATTAGCAGCTACACCTCACAGCTGGGGATGAATAGATGATAAAAGGCCACAGATCAGACATTAGGCAAAGATGGCTCCACACAATCACACCTCTAACAAGATAACATTTACAATGTGGGAAATAGTCATATACTGGTGAGTAAAGAATATAATGCATGCAGATGACATAGGAGAGTTTACAATAAATGCAAAGGTAGATTTACCATAAGGCTATATGTGTAAGGATGATATTGCAATGGAGGTCATTGCAGCAAGCACAGGTAGATTTAACATGCAGTGTTACAATGAGATTGGAAGCCCAGTTTAGCAAATGCAGATGACAGCAAACGGTGTTGGAATATTACCATAAGCTATATGAGTCAGACTGATATTGCAATGCAGGTCAGAAGAGAAGAGATGATGAATATTAGTCAACTGCCATGAAGTAACTGCAAGCCACTTAGCATTCAATGCCACTTTGCATGAGATGTCACACCGAACTAAATTTATAGGGCACTCTAAAGAATCAGGTGAGGAGGATTGTGGGAAGTCACATGGCTTCAGATAATTAGCAGCTAAGGTTAAGAGACATATGGTTGGGACTCGTAAGCATGAGGATCCTTGATGGAGGGTTACGAGCTTACGTATTTTGGCCAAAATATCCACTAACACCTCACATCTTCATCCATAGTGTTTATTGCACTTTTTTATCTTTTGCAGTATGTGGCTGAGCCCTCTGGGGGGCATCTGTCATTTGTGATGCATATACATGGTGCGGAGCAGCCCACCTGATCTAATAGTATGGGTGTGACCAATAGGCTGCAATCTGACTCTATGCGTCACATGTGCGTTGATGACTGATGCCCAATGGTAACCTTGTGTCTTCAAATACCACCAATCACATCCACCGTAGCATGGCTGGTTGCAGGTTCCATAATCACCCCCAATGCTTGGTTGGTTGCAGGAGATTCAGACACTTGTGTTACCTCTCAGTGGAGCTGACAGCTTCCTGCTAGGTGCAATGGATGTTTTACATGGCTATTTTTCGTTGAGTTTGTTTTTTTTTAGAGGAGAAGCTGCCCAGAAGTGTCCAGGTATTTCGACTTTTGGCATGGTTTCGGCTGTAACAGACATTGCGAGCTGGACTGTGAAGGAGCCCTGAGAGCTGATGAGTAGTCTGGCCGAGAGACACCATCAGACGATGCCAGAAGGTCTGGGGACCGCCAAGGACAAAGAACAGTTTTCTTCCTTTGCCCTGCAAGGAGAAGTGCATACTGACAAGCATAGAGTACCCACGAAGGAACCTGTCTCCCTCAGCAGTATCATTAGTCCTTTTTTGGTGTGCACACACGTTACGAGGAAGCATAGGCCTCAGTACCCAGACTGCACGACCCAAGTAGCAGAGGCTACTTAGGTTGTTAGTGCAGTATAGTTATGAGTACATTGTGTTTACAAGGCTGTCTGCGGTATATAATTTGTAATAGTTGGAGTGAGGTGCAGCTGTGTGTCCAAGCTAGAAACTGTATCTTTGTCATATTGAATTCCCCGTTTACTTGCATATACATACCTTTACTGCATGTTAATAAACCTGTTCCTTTGTTTCTGCAACCTAGTCTTGTGTACCGTAATTGAACCCATCACAGCGATGGTCTGTTTGGCCATCACTTCAGTGATACCGCCCATCGTTATCTTTGTGTCAGTTTAAGTAGTCTTTTAATGTGAATTAATAAAATTATTTTTTTTAGCATTTTTGCAGTCATTTCTGTTGATCTTAAAAAAAAACCTTACACACTAAGTATGAGTGTTCTTGGTCAGAGGCTTAGGCTACTTTCACACGCTGTGTTTTTTTGCGCGCGCTTTTCAAAAAACGCAAGTGCTTGTGCGTATACCGGCAAAGTGAATGTGAAATTCATGTTGCCGTTCAGACGCTGCGTAAATATACGTAGTGCTTTTATGGGAGAAAGCGCAGGCGTAAAAAGAATGACCATGTCAAATCTTTACGCACCTGTGCCCGCGCTTTCTCCCATAGAAGCCCATTATCCCTGCTGGAATTACGCAGGAACAAAAACACTTATGACACTGTTTTTTTGCATACCAAAAAAACATTGATATCTGAATAAGACATAATAAAGGATAAATGAGGCTGAAGCAGGTAATTTAGTTATTCCTCTGCTTATTTTATCATCTACTTTTTATTACCTCATCAAGTGTTATCCTCTGTTCAGGCACTCTTAATTCCCATGTACGTCAGCCACCTATTACAACTGTAGCTTGGGGGCTTATAAGACTCTTTGGTGTGGGATCTATTTACAATCTGTGATAAAAGACTAAATAGCAAAGCAGAGAGTAAAGGGAATTTTCTACAGGATTTCACCACCTATTCACTTAACTAATGTAAAATGGCGGCCAAGTACATAGTGAATGGCTGGTATATATCACAGAGATATTGTCCTCTGTGATGTAAACCTGCATGTTTACGCTGGTATCTGAAGTTCCAAGAGACTTTTTAGGGTATTTTGCCATTCAAACAATGCGCAATTCCAGCGGGAATATGCCGGTGCCGATATCACACAGGGGAGGAAGAATCCTCCACTGTGTGACATCTGTGACAGCCCCATTGGGTTTCACAGTGTATTAACACACACTGCGAAATCCAAAATAAACTAATCCAAATGTGTTAAAAATTATAAACTGAATACTTACCTCTCCGCCGGGTGTTCTGGGAGCTGAGAGATCCTCAACATCTACTGTCCTTCCAGGGCCTGTGGTTGGTGATAGGCCACTCGTGGTCATGTGATATATGACGCGCATATCACATGACTGCGAGTGGCCAATCAGCGATCTGGACAGGTCCTGGAAGGTCGGCACCTGCGGTTGTGTCAGTTCCCGGCTCCAGAACCGCCGGTGGAGAGGTAAGTATTTGTGCTGTTCCCAGTTTATCTATGACTTTCAGTCATACATGGACATTTGTAATGTTGTGCTTTAATTGTATAATCTATGCATCTGCTATCCTTGCTGCCATCTACTGGTCATTGTGCATTCACTGCATGTCTTACCTCCCATAATTCTTTTCTGTCTGTAACTCCTCCTTTGGAATGTTCTCTTCCTGCTTTATTCCTTCTCCACCATTCTGACCTCATGCTTCAAGACTGGAGGAAGGATTCTCTTGTTACCTGTAATCTGGTGCATCTATAACAGCTCTAATCTACAGTGCTAACTCCTGCCTCATCTTCATCCCTTCATCTTCCCTGGCATCTCATCTATTCAAGGTATTGTAAATAAAGACTGTTAACTTATCACTGCATCATCCTTCCGGACATCTATGTAGCTGATAAAACCTAGGAGCACCGATTAGTGAGTAACGCTATCCGCCATTGTTCATATAGAGATCGTGATCACATCCCTCAGACACATCTCACCCACATATATCGGTGGCAGAATAGTAACAAGAGACCTAAGCCTTCAGTGTCCGTATGCATATACATTGTCTGCTAGCAAGTCTTCACTGCCGCCATCCCAGCTAAAGCATGTCCACGAAAAGCACCGCGGACCCATTGGCAAGTGAAGCGCACCATGATGCTGCAGGAACAGACTCCACACATACTGCACAGCAGGATGCTGCAGGAACAGAGTCCACACATACTGCACAGCAGGATGCTGCAGGAACAGAGTCCACACATACTGCACAGCAGGACGTACGATCCAAACGTGTAACCAAGCCGACACAAAAGGTCAGAGAGAACCTTGAAACCACTAGAGACAAGTTCCATGATAACCTAGAACATTTATGGGGCAAAGTCAATCACTATTTAGCAGCTCTTCCACGCTCTAACAGTGACGCCGCAAAGTTAACCGCCACATTGAATCGTTTATCTGCCGCCTATGATCGCTACCAGAGACTGTCTGCAAAGTACGTCACGTTCTTGAGTACCTATGACATGGAAAATGCCCCAGCAGAACAAGATGAAAGGGAAGCTCTCCTCCAAGAAAGGGCCTCATTAGTGCGAGACGCTCAGGATAAGGCAGAGCTCCGCATCGCTTACCTCCAAGAGGCTAGGTCATATCGTACAACGTCGACCAAACTCACGTCTCGGTCTTCCAGATCATCTCACTCCAGGAAGTCGATATTGTCCGACAAGTTACTGGAGATCCGTGTGGCTGCAGAGGAAGCTAGAGTAAAAAGCTCCTTTGCTAAGAAGGAGGCTGAAGTGGAACTAGAAACTCAGAAAAATGAGATGGAAGCTCAAAGGAAATTAAAACTACTCAAAGCAGAAAAGGAAGAAGCAACAGCCTTTGCTAAACTGAAGGTTCTTGAACAAGCACTGGGACAAGATCATATTTCGGACTGTCTTATTCCAGGAGAAATGGAGGACTCAGTTGAACGCACTACTGACTACGTGCTACGACATTTAACATCTGCACCAGCACCACCTCCATTTCCTAACACGGATGCACCGACAAGCCAAGAGATGTCGCCACCTACTGCTGACAAGGTAACTTCCGGCACTAATTCACGATTTAGGCCGCAGCCAGCGGAACCAATAGAGACTAAACCGCAGCTTAACCCTTATGTCGCATCATTTTGTCCTGATTTGTCGCAGTCATATGAGCCAGAGAACTTACATCCCCCACGGATATCACAAGTTCATCCTGCAGCAATGGCTGGGAGATCGGACATGTCTGACTTCGCCAGATACATGATTCGCCGGGAATTAATAAACATCAGTCTCTCTAAGTTTGATGATCGTGCCGAGAATTATAGAGCCTGGAAATCGACCTTTCAAGCAGTGATCCAAGATCTTAACCTCACTGGGAAGGAACAACTGGATTTGCTTGTTAACTGGTTAGGCCCAGAATCAGCAGAGCGCATCAAGACAATAAGGGCAGTTCATGTGGACTATTCAGATGCAGGCCTTATTGCAGCCTGGGAGAGACTGGAAGAAACCTACGGCAGCTCAGAAGCCATAGAATGTGCCTTATTCAAGAGACTGCAAACCTTCCCAAGGATAACAAACAAGGACAATAGAAACCTTCAAGATCTGAGCGACCTACTAAAGGAGATAGAATTGGCAAAATTAGACCCACGTCTTTCAGGACTGAGCTACCTAGATACTGCTCATGGTGTTAATCCAATAGTGTCCAAGTTACCACACGGCATGCAAGATAAATGGGCAGACCATGGCTCACGGTATAAAAGGCAGCATAATGTGTCCTTTCCCCCTTTTCGCATTTCTCCAGGTTCATCAGTGACCAAGCTCGGAAGAAGAACGACCCCAGCTTCGACTTCACTGAACCTACTCCACCAGCATCATCATCTTCTACAAGGTATGACAACATCGCCAAACGAAGAGAGTCAAGGAACACAGTGTCTGTGAGAAAGACCGACGTTCCACCTATTGATCCAGCCTCCACTAAAACAAATTATGTTACACCTACAGTTATGGACAATAACCGTATGTGCCCTATCCACAAAAGACCTCACCCACTAAAGGAATGCCGTGGATTCAGGGCAAAGACTTTGCAGGAGCGTAAAGATACCCTCAAGGAGCTTGGGATTTGTTATAAGTGTTGCACCTCTTCAGACCACCGCGCTAAGGACTGCAAGGCCGTCATTAAGTGCACTGAATGCAGTAGTGACAAACACGTTGCGTCTATGCATCCCACGCCAGCTCCACACAACCCACAACCTTCCACATCTGACCCTGCTCAAAAGCATGGCGGGGAGCCACAGGACCTTCCTAACCCAACTGCAACTGCCGTTACCTCCTCATGCATTCAGGTTTGTGGAAAAGGGACTGGACCTAAATGCTGTGCCAAGGTATGTCTGGTTAAGGTCTATCCAGAAGGACAACCTGACAAGGCCTCCAAAATGTATGCCATAATAGATGAACAAAGTAACCGGTCTCTAGCAAAGCCCAAACTCTTTGAGATCTTCAACATAAAGGGACAAACGACCCCATATACCCTCAATACCTGCTCTGGTCGGGTCGAGACTTCTGGTAGGAGAGCCTCTGGGTACATAATCTCTTCAGTCAAAGGAAACGTGCATATACCCTTGCCAACCCTAATTGAATGTGACCAGATACCTGATAACAGGGAGGAGATTCCCACTCCGGAAGCCGCCCTTCATCATCGCCACTTGAGGCACCTAGCTAATGAAATTCCTCCTTTGGACACGAATGCTGAAATCCTAATCCTACTCGGAAGGGACATTCTGAAGGTCCACAAGGTGCACCAACAATGCAACGGCCCAGATGATGCTCCATATGCCCAAAGACTCGATCTAGGTTGGGTAATCGTGGGCGACGTATGTCTGGAAAGAAGTCACGAGGCATCCGAAGTAAACACCTGCAAAACGTATGTGCTACAAAATGGTCGCGCAACTCACTTTAAGCCATGCCCTCATCACTAAAAATAAAAGAAAGGTTCTCAGAATGCATCCAGGAACCTGACATCATTCCCACCCCCTACGGCGACGGCTTAGGGAGGACAGTGTTTCACACATCAAAGGATGACAACAAGGTCGCCTTATCCATAGAAGACAAGGAGTTTCTTAAAATCATGGACATTGGATTCTTCAAAAATGAATCTGGCCGCTGGGTTGCTCCCTTACCCTTCAAGACTACAAGGACCAAGCTTCCTATCAATCGAGAACAGGCCTTCTCTAGGTTTCCTCTCATTGCAGAGAGCATTAAAGAACAAGCCCGAAATGAAGGAACATTTCATAGCCTTTATGGACAAAATATTTCGCAATGACCACGCAGAGCCAGCTCCACCATTGCAAGCTGATGAAGAATGCTGGTATCTACCTTCCTTTGGAGTATATCACCCAAGAAAGCCGAAACAAATCAGAGTGGTGTTTGATTCAAGCGCCAAACACGATGGTGTATCCCTGAATGACGTTCTCCTCACTGGTCCCAACCTGACTAATAACCTAGTGGGAGTGCTCATGAGATTCAGGAAGGAACCGGTCGCCATTACCGCTGACATCGAACAAATGTTCCATTGTTTCATCGTACGGCAAGACCACAGAAATTATCTCCGTTTCCTATGGTACAGAGACAACGACACCAACAAGGAAATGGTCGAATACCGCATGAAGGTGCATGTGTTTGGAAACAGTCCTTCTCCCGCAGTCGCTACGTTCGGCCTACGTAGGACTGCTTCCGATGGCGAAGCAGAGTTCGGGAAGGATGCCCAACAGTTCGTTGAAAAAGACTTCTATGTGGACGACGGACTTAAATCCTTGCCCACAACGGAAGAAGCCATAGATCTGCTTAAACGGACACAAGGTATGCTGTCTAAAGCTCATTTAAGGTTGCATAAAATTGCCTCCAATAGTGCTGTCGTCATGAAGGCCTTTCACCCTAATGATCATGCCACAGAATTCAGGGACTTGAACCTAGGCTCCGACAATCCACCAATACAAAGGAGTCTGGGCTTGAGGTGGAACTTGTTAAAAGACTCCTTCAGCTTTCAGGATAATGGTGCTGAAAAACCATTTACTAAGCGTGGGGTTCTGTCGGTGGTGAACAGTCTATATGATCCACTTGGATTTGTCGCACCCCTGACTATACAAGGCAAGCTTCTGCTGAGACAACTCTCAGAATCCATCAAGGACTGGGATGTACTACTCCCTGCGGACAAACAATTAAGATCCGACTGTGGAACAAACTTCGTAGGTGCCTGTCGAGAACTACAACTGAATTCAACACCGATGCAGGACTTCTTGACAACCAATGGCTGTTCCTGGGTTTTCAACCCTCCTCACGCCTCTCATATGGGCGGATCATGGGAAAGAATGATAGGCATTACTCGGCGGATACTGGAGTCTATGCTCAAGGACTCAAATCTTTCAAGATTGACTCATGAGACCTTGACCACCTTCTTAGCAGAGGTATCTGCTATAGTAAACTCAAGACCTCTTGTTCCCATATCTATGGACCCAGAATCTCCTGTCATTCTCACTCCAGCAACTCTCCTCACTCAGAAACTTGGTATTGTTCCTAACCCGCCTGAAGACTCTGTGTCCGGTAACAATTATCAAAGACGATGGAAACATGTGCAACATCTGGCGAACTGTTTCTGGAATAGATGGAAGAAGGAGTACCTAACACTCCTCCAAACACGAAGAAAGTGGCAACAAGTGAAACCAAATTTACAAATAGGAGATGTTGTCCTCATGAAAGACCAGAAGGAGGAAAGAAATGCATGGCCTATGGGACTTGTATCAAAAACTTTTCCAAGTGACGATGGCAAAGTGCGCAAGGTCGAAGTGACAGTTGCCAAGCAAGGTGACCCCAAATCCTTCATTAGACCTATATCGGAGATTATCCTGCTCATACCGGTTGAGGATTAATTCCGTCCAACCAAAGGAACTCTTCCTAGTAACTTAGCCTTTGGATTACAATTGGGTTGGAGACAGTTTGGCCTAGCGCGGCTTCTCCAATCCGAAGATGGGTTATCCTTTGGACTACTTCAGGAACTTGTTACAGACATTCGTCTACCTTGTTCTATTTTTGGTTATTGTTGCATGCATACATTGTTTCTTTTATCTTACAGGTTGAGGTATTCCTTCACGCATTACGGTAAATACCCCAAATTCGGAACTGTTTATTTAGTGAAATCCAAGGATTTCAGACGGGGAGTGTGCTGTTCCCAGTTTATCTATGACTTTCAGCCATACATGGACATTTGTAATGTTGTGCTTTAATTGTATAATCTATGCATCTGCTATCCTTGCTGCCATCTACTGGTCATTGTGCATTCACTGCATGTCTTACCTCCCATAATTCTTTTCTGTCTGTAACTCCTCCTTTGGAATGTTCTCTTCCTGCTTTATTCCTTCTCCACCATTCTGACCTCATGCTTCAAGACTGGAGGAAGGATTCTCTTGTTACCTGTAATCTGGTGCATCTATAACAGCTCTAATCTACAGTGCTAACTCCTGCCTCATCTTCATCCCTTCATCTTCCCTGGCATCTCATCTATTCAAGGTATTGTAAATAAAGACTGTTAACTTATCACTGCATCATCCTTCCGGACATCTATGTAGCTGATAAAACCTAGGAGCACCGATTAGTGAGTAACGCTATCCGCCATTGTTTATATAGAGATCGTGATCACATCCCTCAGACACATCTCACCCACATATATCGGTGGCAGAATAGTATTCATTCTTTATTATTTTTAATATCATTTGGACTACTTTATTTTGGGTTTCGCAGTGTATATTAATACACTACGAAACCCAAAAGGGGCTGTCACAGTCCTCCCCTGCGCTTTAGGGGGAAAGTAGCCCAGTAAAAAGACGCGGTGTGTGAATGCACCATGTTTTTTTACAGGGCTTTTTTGCACGGATGCAAAACGTGGGAAAAAGTGCCCGGGCAAAAAAGCGCAACGTGTGAACGTAGCCTAAGGGCTTATTAAAGAGGACCTGTCACCAAACCTGGCATGGTGATCTAATTACTGCCCACCACTGACAATCATTCTCTCCCTCTTCTCCAGCATTTAAACAGAGTTTTTTTTTTCTCTCCGTTTAGCCCCGCCCCTCTCCTTTCTGGGAGAGAAAAAAAACTCCCTGAGGGGCGGGGCTAAACGGAGAGAAAAAAAACCTCTGTTTAAATGCTGCTGAAGAGGGAGAGAATGATTGGCAGCTGTGGGCAGATTAAACATGCAGGGAGTGTGAATCTGCCCTTGGCTACAGCCCCCAGCCACCTCCTTAATGGCTGGAGCATGTAAGTTTTCTAAGTGTATTATTCCGGGGTACAGGGCTGCTCAAGTGCTGGGGGACCCCTTGCCTGGATGCAGCAGATTAGATCACCATGCCTGGTTTGGTGACAGGTCCTCTTTAACATTTTTTTTTTCTAGTAAGAGAAAAACTGACTATTATCAGTGATTTTGGTCAGAGTTTCATCAGAATTTTATCAGAGTTTGGTCCAGGTTTCATCAGTTTTTCTCATGCTTAAGAAAAATAAAAATCTTTCCACCTTTTCCTGTGTTACAGTCTGTTAAAATAAGATTGCATACGGAGAGTATCTGAGTACTATCTGATTTTTTTCATGGACTCATAAACTTGCATTCCTGTAATTTCATTCATGTATGAAAAAATATATAAATGAATTACAAAGCTTCTCTTATAAACTACAATGTTAATCTCAGACAGCACGCTAAATACACAAGTATTTGATCCATGTACTATCTGTAATTTTCAAGGACACATGACTTGTTTGGGTGATTTTGATGCATGGCTCTAATGGAAAACAAACATATATCTGTGTTTTGTTTTGTTTTGCGAAAACATAATAGTGATGCTCTCATTTGTATGTTTATTTGCAGACCAAGTGATCTAAAAATATCACTTTAAATCTTAATTTTTGACCTAAAGGCCCAGTTACACACACAGATAATTGTGCAGATATTGTTTGCAGATCTCTGGTTGCAGTGAAATCATGGACACATTGTACGGGCACCGCAGCTGCGTATTGCAGCCTGCTGCCCCTGACTGCCGAGCCCTGTTACTAAGCAACCCCTGCTCCTCCCCTCCGGGTAATGAATAATGGATGCTGGCCCCTTCTCGTCATGTTGCAGCCCCTCCCCCGGGCCTTACAAGCTTTGCCCCTCGTCATCCTCTTCCTCTTTACCATACTACTCACAGGGTGAGCATCGCCCAACCGACGATGGACCCCTGGGAGCAGAGGTAAGAGAGGACCGGCCGGGAGGGAGCCAAGTGGCTTGCCTCCCTTGAGGGCACCAGCTCCCTCTCAGACGGCCCGCAGATCACTGGCGACCACTGCAGCGCTGCGTAGAGCCTAATCCCCCTTGTGTTTCACTATGCGCACTCCATTGACCATAGTAGGGGCCTGCAGGCCGTAGCTTCTAAATTAGATAATACATCCTACACACTCAGAGCTAAACAGTTCGTTTTAGATTTGTTGGAAGTAGTCCTTCGATATAACTATTTTTTATTTGGTGACACTTTCTATCTCCAATTGTCTGGTACCGCTATGGGTGCAAAAATGGGATGTTCCTACGCAAATACCATGATGACGGTACTAGAAGAAAAATTCATCTATCCCTCGAGCCATTTTTGTAAAGTGTCAAAATGGTGGAGGTATATAGATGATACATTTGTGATATGGGAAGGCACGTTGGATGAATTGGAGGTTTTCCACAATTTTCTAAATACTATTGATGAGTCAATTAAATTTACAAAAGTGGTTTCAGACAAAGGAATTCAGTTTTTAGATGTATTGATAAAAATAGAAAATGGAAGACTAAAAACCACATTATATACGAAACCTAGTGACCGTAATAAGTTATTGCATTATCACAGCCATCACCCGGAAACATTGAAAAAAGCTATCCCATTTGGACAGTATAAACGGGTCGATAGGATAGTGAGTGATGAGTATGAGTTGGAGAAAAAATTTGAAGTTCTTACTAATAAGTTTATTCAAAGGGGCTACCCAAAGAGGCTATTACAAAGTAGTTTGGAGCGGTTGAAAATGAATAAGGATAAAGTTGCACCAATAGGTAAAATACCGGCGAGAATCCCCTTAGTAATGAAGTATGGCGAAGAATCTAGGGACATTTCCAACATTGTTCTCAAACACTGGCCAATGTTGGGAAAATGTTGGCCAGATGTAGAGGAGTTTAAATCAAAACCTTTGATTTCATTCCATTGAGGGAAAAATTTAAAAGACAAATTATCTAGATCAGATTTTGGCCCACTAAAAATGTCCAGACAAGCCACATTAACGCGAGGAGTAAGAGTAGGGTGTTTTCCCTGTGTATCCTGCGTGAATTGCTCGTATATAGTGAGGGGCCCTGAATTCACTCACCCACAGACGGGGGAGGTTTTCAAAATACGCCACTTCGCTACTTGTGCGACGGACCATGTTATTTATTTATTAGAATGTCCGTGCAAGTTGTGGTACGTTGGCGAAACCACACTCGAATGTAAAACTAGAATTGGACAGCATAGAGGCATAATACCGAAACACTTTATGGATATGAAACATGCAGAGAAGGACCTAATGTTTAGAATTATTGATTACTGATTGCAGGAAGGGGGGAGGGGAGACCTGCAGCCAATAGACTCACAAGGCTTAGAATTATTGACGTGGTACCCCCATTAAGGAGAGGGGGAGATAGAGCTAAGTTGTTACATGTAAAGGAATTACAGTGGATTAGGCGGCTAAATACGTTGAAACCAAATGGGTTGAACGTTGATTATAGGCTGGCAGTCGCTATGTGATCTGTTCCATATTCGTTAGGGGGATAATGCTGTAAAACACTAGTCACTGTTTTGTACACTTACACTATTTAATAACCTGTTTAGTTTCTTCCAGCACCTGCACTTTGGTTGAAAATCCTCAGCAATCCCATTGGAGGGTGATAGACGTACCAAGCGGTCATATATGAGAGGTGCCCCTGTTTTGCATTTACACCTGAGAAATCCAAAAAAAATTTTTTTTTGTTGCTCTATGTATATTGGTGGTTTTCTGAATGTATAAGAGACCATGTCGATGGAATTAATTTATTTTCATTAAATTTAGCATAAGCGAAGTATATAATTGTGGCGTATGTCTATCAAAATGCATAGGGGCAGGTTGCCAGGGGAGAATGGATGTGATGTGTGGTTCCCGTGGACCCTAAGTGGCCAGGAGGTGGAGTTTGTTAACCCCCTCGTTCCGTATTATATACGGGGTATATATATTTGGCCTGGAAGAAAGGGGACTTATGAAGGTATGAATGCCCCTGGCACCCCCTGAATATGCATAAAGTTTAGGTATGGTCTGTATAAGTATTGTTCTATAGACCTAAACAACACATTATATACATTATAAACATTGTCTTATCGACTATTATAGTATTTATTAGAAAGTTAGATGTTCTGGCGCCGTTGGTATAGGTGCAAAATAGAGCAGCAGTTATCATGAAGTCCGGAGGCTGCAAGATCGCGTTTTGACATACTGCGCATGCGCGAACTGTAGTAAGATGGCGCCCGCAGCGTTTCCTGTGTTCCATAGTAACCGGGAAGCGGGGCGCAGGCAGAATGATGTCATTTCCGGCGTGGAACATGGTGTAAGCATGTCAGTGGCATTAATACTCATAGGGGGCTGCAATGGGGACTGTCATCACACCACCTGGGAGGAGGAATCAATCAATTAAGGTTAAACATTAGATACCATTGTAATAAGCAACTTTGATTCACTGTATAATAATATAGCTGTATAATGACATGGATCACTACTATATAGTTGGTTCTTAGGTATTGGAGGGTTCACATATTGAAAGTATAATGTGCAAATTGTATAATCAGTGTAATTGAAGTATATTTATTATGTAAATGGTGTGGGTTTAAAAAGAGGCAAGAGGGCTGAGACTAGTTGCTAGACAAAAGCCACTTGGTGGCTGAAACGTCGCAGGTCGCCCTGTAGGCTGGATCAAAGGCATTTGATGATCTGATTTGGAGTGCTGCTGTCGTTTTTGAGTGATATATTCAGCAAGGATTGGATTGCTTGACAGATTTGCACCCAGTTTTTTGGTGCTGCTCAAAGTTTTTCTATTAATATGTATATATATGTATATATGTGTATAGGTGTATGCATGAGTGCATGCGTATATGTGCGTATACATATGTGTGGGTGGGTACAGATAATTAAATTTTAAAGTCCATCTTAAGGAATCTGGGAATAATAATAATAAGCCTCTAAAAAAAAAAAAACAAAAAAAAAAAAAACCTATATTTTAGTTGCAAGATTCTATTGTCCCTGCACCATCTGCCGGGGGGGGGCTCGCAGCTCCATATAGTGTCAGAGCATCCTGCATAAGCACGAATGGCTGGGTTATATTCCTCAGTGCATCGGAGCTCGCTTCCACCATTCGGTTATATATATCAGAAGCTCATATATAGAGAGCCTTGGTCTGCCTCTGCCGTGCTACTACTGCTGTGCTGCGCCATATCGCAGCTCCCTGGATAGATATTTAACATCTGGGGTGGCCGTCATAATCCCGGCAGCGGAAGAAAGCAGTAGATTTTGAATTGGCGTCCCTTTCTGTAGTAACCCTACCACTGAGAAACGACAGATTATTTTATAGTTATCCTGGCCAATCCTCCCAATATCCATCACCTGCTTTCCACTGAAACTAAATATTCATATTAGCTATTTAAAAGATGTGCTCGGAACACATTGAAATGACAGCGAGATGCGAATAAGCTCAGCACACACAGGACAAAAACGAAGTTACATTGTGTCCGTTGCAAGAGGATTTCATTCTCACCATCATTACAATTGTTAGTTTCTTTACCCATGACAGGCCACAGGTACAGGTCTACACAGGTGCGAGTCCTCATCCTATCAAGTTGGATGAGGGTGAGTCCCGGTGTGCTTATATGTAGAATGGGTATTCATGTCCATTATTTGCATTTAACTTCAGGGGACAGCGCATAGGTTCCTTCAAGCGTTTCTTGCGCCCCACAGTTCCCCATGCTTTTCACTGGGCTTTCAATTAGACTACAAATCTCAGGCGCCATTCCTGCAGACGGAATCACGTTGGTCAGTGATCGGTGCAGTTTAATTTCTCACTCAGACCTTATGTCTGCAGGCAGTAGCTGCACATTCCCTCCTAGTTAGCTCCCCCCCCCCCGCATAAATCGATTGCATGTCTCAGACAGCCCCCAGCTGCACCGATTGCCCAGTCAGCTACACATGGGTCTATATGTTTTATTTATTTCCTATTGGCATTCGGCTTTTTTCCCCACGGGTGTTTAATAATAATAATAAAAAAAAAATACAAGAACGAAATAAATGAATAAGATACCTTAAGTCATTAATCAATAATTTAAACAGTTCTACCATCACAACCAAAGTTGCTGGGGCTGTGGATCCATTATTGAAATCAATGGGCGCAGCGTCCCTCGCTGGATCCTCAGGTGTTCAGGCCATTGAACTATTGTCTCTCTGATACACAGGACCTGGCAGCTTAAAGCAAACCGTATTAATATATATTTGGTTTTGGTTACAACGAATGAGTAGGGGTGTGTATAGGCAGGTCGCAGGTAATACTCGCCTATGGCATAGGTGATATTCTGTTCTTAGGGTACACACCTTCTAACTTCCCGATCTATTAAACACTATCACCCAGCTTTTGCCTCCCGCGGTCTGTTAACAATCGCCTATGGAGTAGAGGCTAGCCTGGCACGGGTCATACACCTGATAGTTTTCGGTCGGTATCCAATCCTGGGCCTGCATGCCTGTGCCAGGGACCAGCCGACATCAAGTATGTGGTTGGCAGCTATCCCTGCTTTCGCAGAGACTATGGTAAGACCTGGTAATACAAGGTAGTCAATGACGTGGGTTCTCCAGCTTCATTTGGAATTACAAGGCAAGATAACACTGAGCAAAAAAAAAAAAAAAGGGCGAAAGGATATAAATCTTGTGTGGTGGGCATCTCTCTCGATTGATGTGTATATATATATATATATACATATTGGTACCTTTACACGCCGCGACGGCAGGCTGGATACATCCCGCTACTTCACGTGCACGAGCACGCTCAAACGGCTACAAACGGTCAACGCATCTCCTTTACACGCCGCGACAAGGTGCGCTACGCCACGCTACATCTATAGCTAGCTACATCGCCGGGTGTGTCAAGTAGCCAGCTGTAGCTTAGCGTACCACGTTTACACAGCGCTACAATAAGCTAATATGGGCGGACCTGGTACAGCAGGGACAGCACATAGGCGTGCCACAATCTTGGATTACGAGCCGTCCGTATGATGATAGGACAGCGCAATATCATCATGATTGGCCAGGCATCGCAGGAGGCTGAGACATCCAGCACGCTCGAGCGATTGTGTAGTGTGACTGGTCAGCTCCTTAAATATGCCGCCCTAGGCAGCGACTACCAATCGTCATGCAGGAGCTTCCTCCAATGATCGGTGATGGGGCGCGGTAACACGGAGCCTAGGTGACGCCTTAGCTACATTGCAGCTACATCGTAGGGTGTCCAGAGTTCCCTTCCGTTGCTTCTTTACACGCCGATACAGCTCGCTACCATCGGCGATGTAGCCATCAGTTTTCGAGCAGACCTAGGAAACAGATGTATCTGTTGCCGGCTGTAGCGTCACGTCTTCAGACGCCGCTACGACGGGCTACATTGGCGCTACAAGCTAGATTTGTAGCCTGTAGCGGGATGTATCCAGCCTGCCGTCGCGGCGTGTAAAGGTACCATATCATATGTACACATATATGTGTATATGTGATATGTAATTAATAGAATAATAACAGAGTTAAATTAATAATCTCAAGGGCAGTGGCACGACAAGGAGGCATACATCACTTCCTACATCGTTGGCAAACATGCACAGTGGCACTGCCATAATGCTTATGTTATACATCGTGGACATGGGTAAGTTCACAGGCAATGTTCCCACATGGCTCAAAGGCTCACCTGTTCTTGGGACATTCAGGTGCTAGTTTCATCTCACTCAACATTCACAAATCAGCACCTTCCCGGACTCTTAACAGCAACACGACAATTCACTATAGGCCCTGTTACATATTATGTTAGGAAAGACCTGGGTATACAGGGTATACAGAGTATACAGAGTGGGCAATGATGTGCATCGCCAGTTTTGGCGGAACTTGCAAGGCAGGTTAACACTATTCAGCATAGATCGCTGATATAATATTTAAAAACAAAACAAAAAAAAACCAGTAGATTAATATTAATTTCAGCCTCGCAGCATAGGTCTACAAAGTTGTATGGGAGGTCTGACATGGTTTTCGTCTATGAAATTGCATTATAGCCCCACAAATCGGAGGACCGCCCCCTACAGGGGCCCATCTTTGCTAAACTCACGAAGCTAAATTAATGGTGAGATCTGAAATGGCTGCGCCTCCCAGCAGGCATTCCATCAGCAGCGCATCAATATGCTTTAGTCCTAAGTCACCCTGCTTTCCAGTCATATGTCACGGGGTGGGTTACATTTCCCAATATTTCACCCTCGATACTAGCATTACAAAGAATGGTTTCCCCCTGAGAGGAACAGAACTTGTTTAGGTACACATTTGACGCGTGTTCTTACAGACATGTTGAAACGGGAACCGTTAAGCTAGGATGGGAAAATGTTGACCTGGTACGGTGGACAATAGCAAGGAGATGCTAATTGTTGTTTCTTTCCAGATGGTGTCGGTCCTGCTGGGATAACTATGACCGTGGTTTGCTGTTCAGGGCTGCCCAGCGGGCACATTCATCTCTTGGATTTGGTCTAGGCCCATTTGGTCACGGAGGATGTTTACATACAAGTAAGTCCAGTGGGGTTAATTTCTCTTCAGGAGGCACGATGAAGAAGTCCCTGTTTCATGGTGGTTCGGTGGGGGTCGCAGCTCGGGCTTAGGCCCTCACTACTCCTTGGCTGGTGGATGAGGGCACTGGTGAGAGTCAACCTGCCACGGACAGCCGCGGCATCGGGCCTCTACCCCTCTGGTTGATAAGACAGATTTGTGCCTACGGTTGTGCTGCGGCCAAAACAATCCAACCCCTGTTGTCAAATACATGAGTGGTGTTACGTTTATACCCTCAATAAAGAAAGAGATCCCATGTGTCTTCATTGATCATTGCGCGGCGGGGAGAACTGGTGGGAGGGTCTCGGCAGTCTGTTCCATTTTGTGGCCGTGTACAAATGTAACAATGTGTCCATGATTTCATTGCAACCAGAGAATTGCCAACAATCTCTGCACAATTATCTGTGTGTGTAAATGGGCCTTTAGTCTTTCATCAAGATTACCTAAATAACTCATAGGTCCATGAAAATAATAGACAACACATGGATAGCATCAGTCTGCAATTTGTGTGCTGTCCATGATTAACATTGCAATAAATAGTAGAACCTATGCAATTTATCTATTTATTTTTTCACACAAGAAAATTACTGATGAAACACTGGTGGTAAAGACTGATACACTTACCAAACAATCATTAAAAAAGGAACAAAAACACTTATGAGCCTCGGACTCTTTTTTGCATAGCAAAATAAGACATAATAAAAGATAAATGAGGCTCAACCAGGTAATTTTGTTATTTCTCTGCTTATTTTATCATCTACTTTTTATTACCTCATCAAGTGTTATCCTCTGTTCAGGCACTCTTAATTCCCATGTACGTCAGCCACCTATTACAACTGTAGCTTGGGGGCTTATAAGGGTATGTGCACATCTGACGTTTCTGCTTCTTAGCAGACCGTCCTAAAACCGGTGTAGATTAGCAGAAACTGAGTTTTCTGACCTCAGCAGTGTCCATCGTTTTATTACCGTTTTTTGAGCGTTTTCCGACCGGGTTTTATAGCGTTTATACAGCGTTTTGTCGGCGGTTTTCCAGCGGTTTTTCTTGGCGTTTTTTAGCCCGGTTTTTTGGGCACTTGTAAGCTAGAACCGCTGGAAAAGCGTCCAAAAGAAGTCACTTGCTCTATCTTTGAAAACCGGTGGAAAACCGGTGAAAAAACTGAAAACGATTAGAAAAAAAACGTTCTAATGAAGACAGCGTTTTCTAAACTCCATTGAGTATCATGTTAATCCAGCCGGTGGCTAGGATTAACATAAATTAACATAAAACTGAGCAGAAAACGCCGATGGAAACCGGTCAAAAGCAGACCACAAAACGACTGATGTGCACATACCCTAAGACTCTTTGGTGTGGGATATATTTACAATCTGTGATAAAAGACTAAATAGCAAAGCAGAGATTAAAGGGAATTTTCTACAGGATTTCACCACCTATTCACTTAATTAATGTAAAATGGCGGCCAAGTAGATAGTGAATGGCTGGTATATATCACAGAGATATTGTCCTCTGTGATGTAAACCTGCAAGTCTATTCTGGTATCTGTAGTTCCAAGAGACTTTTTAGGGTATTTCAGTGCCAGGTTTTATGGATAGCCAGAGACAGGCAGGTCTAGCTATTCACATACCTCCACCTATGGGTGTATCTCATATTTTATAATGATGCCTTTTGGTTTGGTTTAACACATGGTCAGTGTGTGGAGGTTATCAAGTTTTATGAAGGAGTCTCTGAGAGAGACAGTATTTGGTTGCCCTGACCTGGCAAAGTGTGTGTGAAGGCTGCAACATGTAAACTGTGATACTTCTGGAGAAAGGTTTCATCCGAACCCGTGTGGATGTACCCACACGTGGAATGGACTGTGATATTGTGTTTATGTTCTTGAAGTCAGAGAGGGCTTGTGTTATGTTCCTGGAGAGCAGTTTATGTGTTGCTGAATAAACTTGCAGGACCTTTTAAGTAAAAGTGTTCCTGTCACTACTTCAAGGAGAAAACTGAGTGAGTAACCCCATCACATTATATATAAAGCCCAATGTGTATATATATGTATATTTGTATATTAAACAAAATGACTGCAGCACTCCTTATCTTCAATCCAAATGCCTTTATTGGCCTTCAGGTGTATCTGGGACGTTTCGGGAACATCTCCCTTCCTCTAGCCATCTCCCTAGGCTAGAGGAAAGGAGATGTTTCCGAAACGTCCCAAATACACCTGAAGGCCAATAAAGGCATTTGGATTGAAGATAAGGAGTGTTGCAGTCATTTTGCTTATTGTATACCAGTGAGGAGGAAGAGAAACTGGACTAATTTGCACCCAACCAGAGCTGTGCTGCTTATTTCTTTGCTTAATATATATATATATATATATATATATATATATATATATATATATATATATTTATTTATTTATAAAGAAAGCAGCACAGCTCCTTCAGGGTGCAAATCAGTCCAGCTTCTTCCACTCACTGTCTCCAATATTCGAACAAAAGACTGCAGCACTCCTTTCCAGTTACCTATTGCCTTTATTGGGCCTTCAGGTGTACAGGGCAACGTTTCGGGACAAATCTCCCTTCTTCTTCTCAATAAAGGCAATAGGTAACTGGAAAGGAGTGCTGCAGTCTTTTGTTCGTATATATATATATATATATATATATATATATATATATATATATATATATATATATATATAGTAAAATTATAATGAAGATAGCATTCCAGAAAAAACTGTTTTCACCAACCTCATATTAGCCCAATGTTGCCACAACGTTTCAGTTTACTCAGGGGGTTTTTCTTTTTGTGTTCTTTTTATTTATGTATTTATTAATTTATTTATTTACTTACATATATATATATATATATATATATATATATATATATATATAATATATGAAGCTGAATGTGTGTGTGTATGTATGTGTGTATGTATGTCCGGGATTGGCATCTACACCGTCGCAACTACAGCCACAAAATTTTGCACAGTCACACGTCTGGACCCCGAGAGCGTCATAGGCTATGTTGTGAGGTGAAATTTTAACCCCACGCATTCCAATTCAACAAACAATTTTGCCCCTATCTACATAATGGGGAAAAAGGGAACGGAAAAGTGTTGGGGAAAATCGACAGCTGTCAGCTATAGCCACAAATTTTTGCACAATCACACGTCTGGACCCCTGGAGTGTCATAGGCTATGTTGTGAGGTGAAATTTTAACCCCGCGCATTCCAATTCAACAAACAATTTTGCCCCTATCTACATAATGGGGAAAAAGGGAATGGAAAAGTGTTGGGGAAAATCGACAGCTGTCAGCTATAGCCACAAAATTTTGCACAGTCACACGTCTGGACCCCGGGAGCGTCATAGGCTATGTTGTGAGGTGAAATTTTAACCCTGAGCGTTCCAGTTCAGCAAACAATTTTGCCCCTATCTACATAATGAGGAAAAAGTGAAAGGAAATGTGTTGTAGGCAAATTGACAGCTACCAAATGTGAACAAGGGGGACTTAAAGAATGAGAGCGTTGCCGCCAAACAGTATATACCATACAGTTGCTAAGGTGGGGCCCCCACATAGGATACTCACCACACACGGGGATATGAACACACACACAAAATGCGCCTCACACTACCACGTGCTTGAACACATATACCACCCTCACCACACATTTCACCACACATACACAAACCTCGCCACATAATCGCCCTAAAACACACACAAGTCTGGTATTATCCTTCAACAATAAAAATCTGATTAATAAGCAGCAAAACTACAAGATTAACAAATGTACCATATAGTAAATACGGGAGCTGTCAGTCACATGACCTGTCTATTATGTGTATGTGTGAGCTAATATATACTGTCAGGGGGGGAGGGTTTCCTGTTGCCTGGGGATTTATGAGGCTGCCAATAGCAACCAATCACAGCTCAGCTTCTATTTTGCTACTGTTAATCTGAGCTCTCATTGCTTTATATAGACAACAAAGGACATTCTCAGTAAAGCTTCTGTGAGGTAATAGGATGTCTGTGAGGTAATAGGATGTCAGTTAGGGTGTGTTGGTGGAAAGGCTGATGTCAGTCACGTTACCTCTATGTGAGAGGATATAGAAACTGTGGAATATCTGTGGTGTTGAAATATATGTTGTGAAATGCTTCTATTAGCTTAGTTTTTGCCTTTTAATAATTACATTTCTATTGATTTGTTTTGTGGTTTTTGTGTGCTGAATAAATTTTTGTTAACACATTCTATTTTGTTAACAGCAGTTATTAACCCGGGCGAAGCCGGGTAGTACAGCTAGTATAATATATAAAGCTGAATGTGTGTATGTATGTGTGTATGTATGTATGTGTGTATATCCGGGATTGGCATCTACACCGTCGCAACTACAGCCACAAACTTTTGCACAGTCACACGTCTGGACCCCGAGAGCGTCATAGGCTATGTTGTGAGGCGAAATTTTAACCCTGTGCGTTCCAGTTCACCAAACAATTTTGCCCCTATCTAAATAATGGGGAAAAAGTGAATGGAAAAGTGTTGGAGGAAAATCGACAGCTGTCAGCTATAGCCACAAAATTTTGCACAGTCACACGTTTGGACCCCGGGAGCGTCATAGGCTATGTTGTGAGGCGAAATTTTAACCCCGCGCATTCCAATTCACCAAACAATTTTGCCCCTATCTACATAATGGGGAAAAAGTGACAGTTACCAGTTGACAGTTGTGAATGAGAGGGGCTTAATAATAGCTCCAAAGACTAACAGCACATACCAGCATATAGTCACTAAGGTGGGGCCCCAACATGAGATATTCACCACGCACGGGGACATGTAAACACACCACACGCACACAAAGAGTAACAGCAAGTATATAGTCGCTAAGGTGCAGCCCCAACATTGGATACTCACCACGCACCCGAACAAACACACTCACACCACAGAGACACACACAACACAGAGATACACACACACCCAAGGGGACACACACACACCCTATAGCGACACATGCACTCACCCCACAGGGACACACACACCACAAAGAGACACACAACACAGACACACACACCACACAGACCCCCACCTACAAGTACACACACACATAGCCACCCTATAGGGACACATGCACTCACCCCACAGGGACACACACACCACAAAGAGACACACACACACCACACAGACCCCCCACAGGGACACACACACATACACACCCTATAGGGACACATGCACTCACCCCACAGGGACACACACACACACACCACAAAGAGACACACACAACAGAGACACACACCCACACAGACCCCCCCCCACAGGGACGCACACACATACACACCCCAGGGACACACACACCACACAGACAGACACAGATGTGCACAAATCACCTCACACAACTCGCCTCATACGTGTGCTATCTTTAATTTCCAAACATAAACATCTGATTAAAAACAGCCAATGTGCAACACATGTGCCATATAGGGAATTAAGGCAGATGTCAGTCACATGAGCTGTCTATTATGTGTATGTGTTAGGTAACATATACTGCCCGGCCGGGGGAAGGTTTACTGTTGGCTGGAGATTTATTAGGCTGCCTATAGCAATCAATCACAGCTCAGCTTCTATTTTCTTACAGGTCATTAATATGACATATTGGGGGGCGTGGTCGTGAGCTCTGAGAAGATGGATGCTGCCTGAGGAGCTCCCTGGCCCTTAAAACACAATCCATTCTAAATCCTGGCCCTGATGGGTCATCCAGGCATGGATTTATAACTTCATCATCTCTAACCATAAGATGTTCGAGATGGAGTTCCAGAAATCATGCTGAACCCTGAAATCTGGAGCCTAAAGCATCATCCTGCCTCTCCTCATGGTGAGGCCCTCACTGTGAAGCAGAAGACACATCAACATCAGAGAAAGGATCCCTTCTGTTTACACACAGCTTCCCCACTCATCTGAGGAGAACCAGCGACATCCACACTCCTGGATCCTACCCTGTCAACACCCAAAGATCTGCCTGACAGTGATAAGTGGTACTCTCTGGAAGATCATCTCAACTGCCTTACAACTACCTGTTTCTACATGAGAAACTATATACATCCGATTTTGGTCTCATCCACAGTCATCAGACTATAATATTCTTGTCACCCTATTTGTCCAGGTTCGTTACTGAACTCATTGTGTTTGGGACAGAGTTATTGACCCAGCTTTTTTTTTCTTGTTTTTGTTTATCCTGGATCATAAGATTTATGTACTAAATAATCTATATTAACCTGTACTACTAACCCGGCTCTAAATTCTTCCCTCCTTTTCCTACTTTTCCCATCTACCTACTATTTAACCCTCTTGTTAGAACAACTCCCCTTAATCTACTAATAGTTTCTTCCTCGCCTCCATTTTTCTCTTACCCTATCTACCCCACACCTCTTCAATCCAATCATCTTTTTACCCCTACTTCCTAACTGACCTCCTCTCTACGCTCTATACTCCTTATATTCCAATCTATAAAACCAAACAATTTCTACCTGATTCTAATTCCTCTTATTCCTACTACTATTAACCCCTTCTACAATACTCAAACTCTAGAATTCTTGTTGACTCTTATTGTTACTTATGCACTATTTGAACTAACTTCTTATTCATAGGCTAAATTTTGGTAATACCGTACTCTTTTGGGATTGCCCCTCCACTCCTTCCCCCATAATTTATACCTCTTAGGTTTACTAACCTAAAATAAGACACACCTATTACCCCCTTCATTGTAAAATTCACAACTACCAACTAAACACGATGCCTAATCCAAAGATAAAAAATACAAAGGAAAAAATAAATACTACGCCCTCTGATCCTGGTAAAAACTCCGAAAAAACATATAGGAGAGATAGATCGAGATCCCCCAATACCCTTGAAAAATCAGACCAATGGTCAGAGGATGCTGAAAACTACATGGAAGATTCCTCATTCGCTGACAATCCTCAAGGGGGTAGAAAACGGAAAGAAATAGAGCCATATTCTTATCCCCAACATGGTCCCTCAGACCCGGGGTCACTGTCAGAGCACTTTGACTCTAAAACACCAACGGCTAGCCCAATGAGACAACGTGCACGGGCAGACTCCAACCCTGAATTAAGACAAGACCCTGATAGGGACAAACCTCCCAATAAAGACTTCTTTTTAGAAATCTTTGGTAAATTCAGATCAGACATGAATAGATGGTTTGATCTTCTAGAAGGAGCACTATCATCGATAGCGATAAGAACAGAGAAAAATGAGAACGACATCAAATCTCTCTATACCTCAGTCAAACAATGCTCCAAAGAACAGAAAGTCTCTGATGCAAAAACCTCAACACTAAGAGCAAAACTTACTGAACTAGAGGATAGAGATAGGAGAATGAATCTAAAATTCAGAGGTATATCTGAAAACATCAAATCTGAGCAGATTCAAACACATATAAAAAAAATCATCAGGTCTGCACTTCCTGATGTATCTGAATTGGATCTAACTATTGTGAGAGCCCATAGACTTATTAAACCTCCATCTATTAAAGCTGATGTTCCTAGAGACATAATAGTCAGGTTCCATTTTTACCATACCAAGGAACGCTTCCTGAATTACTTGAAAACCCACAGGAACCTCCCCAAACCTTTCGAAAAACTTAAAATTCTTATAGATCTTTCAAAAGAGACATTAAATCAAAGGAAAAATCTTGCCGAAGTCACTGAGGCCCTTCGTAAAAATGGAATCCTGTACAGATGGGGTTTCAATCCGGCTAAGGTTATCTTTACTTACAAAGATAACTCCATCTCAATCGATAATTCCAAAGAGGGTATGAATACCCTACGCCAGCTAAATATCACTATTTCATAATCCATGTCTTGAAAAAATATTTTGTGTTTTATGGCTTGATAGACCGTACCTGTAGCCCACGTAGGAGGTCTGTTGTTCTATTGAACCCTCCGTTTTGGGACGGTCCTGCTTGATACTTTCATAATTTTAGAATTTTCTACAAGCTATTTTTGTTATAGTTGATCAAATTAGTCTTGTATAAACTTTCTTTTATAAGGCTGTTACCGAAGTATTGTATATTTACTCATAACATTTTGTTTACCATTGTTATGTTTTCATTGAGTTTCTACTCAAACTTTCCGCTCAATAAGATGATGATTAGAAAATACATCAGATGCCATACAATTCCGAGACTCATACATACTCAAAAAGGGACAAACCATGTCACTTAAAATAATGTCATACAACGTCAATGGACTCAATTCCCCCAAACGCAGATATCTTCTATGGAAGCAGATCAAAGAATCAAACTCTGAGATAGTTTGTTTACAGGAGACAAGATTCTCTTCATCTAATTCCATCAGACTTGTCAACAAAAACTTTCAATGTTTTTACTACTCCTCCAATCCCAAGAAAAAAGCTGGTGTAGCCATTTTAATCAAGAACTCGGTTACCTTTGAAGAACTATTGTTACTCGAAGACCCTAATGGCAGATACCTAATTTTAGTCTGTAAAATTAACAATGTAGTATTCACTCTAGTCAACTTATACCTCCCGAATAAGAGTAACATCACTTTTCTAAATAGAACCATGAAACTAATAAATAAACACAAAAAAGGTGAACTTATCATAGTAGGGGACTTTAACATCGTCCCGGATCCCATATTAGACTCCTCCACCAAATCTCGCTTCTTTACTCAACCTCTCAATCCATGGTTAAAAAAAGCAGAATTATATGATGTATTTAGGTGTCACCATGCCAACTCCATCGAGTTTACTCACTTTTCAGGCAGATACAATTCGTTCGCTAGGATTGACCTAATACTTTCAAACCTCTTCTCCCTCCATAAATTTACAAAGATTTCTATAGGCCCAAGGTCGTGGTCAGACCATTCTCCCATCTTCTTTGAGTTTTCTTCTTCCCCAACAAACTATTCGGAGAAGTTGTGGAGGAACAATAGTTTTTTATACTCTCATCCCCACTACAAAACTGAAATTGCAAATACCATTCAAAATTATTTCTCAGAAAATGATACAAAAGATATGCCCATCACCTACCTATGGTCAGCCTTCAAAGCTGTCTTAAGAGGGAAACTAATCCAACTCAATTCACGTTTAAACAAGCAAAAACGGGAAAGAACACAAAAATTACTAGATAAAATACAAACATTAGAGAAAATTCAGATTAACAATCCCAACAAACATAACCTAGAAGACCTATTTAAACTTAGATCTGAACTTAGAACTGTTTTAACCTCAGACTATGACAAAATGATTCAAAGATCTAAATCTAATTATTACCAATCCGATAATAAACCCACAAAATTTTTTGCATCTAGAATCAAAAAACTGAGATTGAAAAACAGGATTTGTCAAATCAAAGATGCATCAGGTCAGATGAAATTCCATCCCAAAGAGATAGTTAACACTTTCGCTAAATATTACGAATCCTTATATAACCTCAAGGACGACCCTAATACATATATACCATCCCTACAAGATATTAACCAATTTCTAGACCCATTAGACCTACCCAAACTTTCCGATTCGGAAATTGACGAATTGAACACACCCTACTCTCTCCTTGAAATCTCAACGCTCCTCCCGAAGTTAAAAAATGGGAAATCTCCTGGACCTGATGGACTTCAAAATGAACTATACAAGATATACTCGAATCTAATTTCCCCTTATCTAGCCCGACTGGCAAATCATACAGCAGCTCATGGCCATTTACCCTTAGAAATGCTAGAAGCTACAATAGCTGTCATTCCAAAAGGCAAGGGTGATAATTCAGACACAAAAAATTATAGACCTATTTCCTTATTGAACAGTGACACAAAAATCTTAGCTAAACTGATTGCCACCAGATTACAAAAATATATCAATAAACTTGTTAATACTGATCAAGTAGGATTCATTCCTAATAGAAATTCATCCGATGCCACTAGAAGAGTTATTAATTTAATGTCCCACACAGAACTTACAAAAGACCCGACTGTCTTCTTGGCGCTGGATGCCGAGAAGGCATTTGACAGGCTTAATTGGAATTTTCTTCTACACACTCTTAATAAATTTGGCATAAAAGGTAATATATTTAATTTTATCTCTTCCATGTACCTTAATCCATCAGCTAAGATCTATTCAAACAACACTTTATCTAGAAAGATAATACTATCCAACGGTACCAGACAGGGATGCCCCCTTTCCCCTCTCCTATTCGCACTTTCAATTGAACCCCTAGCCGCAGCAATTAGGCAAAATAAAGAAATTAGAGGTATCCACATGAAATCACAAGATCACAAAATCACTTTATTCGCAGACGATATCTTACTATCACTCACTACTCCACTTAAATCTCTTCACCACACCTCTTCCACCATAGAAACGTTTGCAAAAATATCCCATTATAAAATAAACTCCAAAAAATCACAAGCTCTTCACTATAATATGGACACAACCTTTTTAAAATACCTGAAAAAACTCTTTCCATTTTTATGGAGAGAAGATAAAATTTCTTATTTGGGTATCTGCCTGACAAAACCATTCTCCGACCTAATCAAAACTAACTTCACCAATTTACTCAATTCCTTTCAAGAAGATTTATCTGACCTATCTAAACTTCAGCTATCTTGGACAGGTAAAGTGGTAGCCTTTAAGATGAAAACTTTCCCTAAATTCATATACTTAACCAGAGCTATTCCCCTCCGGATTCCTAAATTCTGGTTCAATAAACTCCAAAAACTACTTAGGAAATACATCTGGAGCAATGGACGATCCAGGATCTCAGCTTTCACCTTAGAAAGACATAAGAAAAGAGGAGGCTTGGGAATACCAAACTTCTACAATTACTACCTTGCTTCAATCATAAAACTATCTCAGAGTTGGTTCAGAGATACCAGTGGCTCTATCCTATGGACATCTATTGAAAGAGACTTGTCCAACACCTCCTCACTTCCAGCCTTAATAGCGGCTTACCTTCATAAGCCAACAAAAATTTCTACTCTCCCACCAACTATCCATGCCACCATTTCTGCATGGAAATACCTACATCAAAAAACTATTTCTACATCCACATGCTCAACGCCTAAACGTATCCCTCTCGAAACTTTAAATCTCATTATCCCTGGAATAGACATAACCCCCTGGATTGAAAGAGGAATACATTATGTTGATAACTTATGTACTGATGATAGACTGACCGATTTCAGATCTCTAGAGGAGCAATTCAAACTAACTTGGAAGGATAGAACAGTCTGGAGGTTAATAAATTCCTCCTCGTCCTTCTCACTCTCCCACTTTTCCTTATCCAAACCCATATCTGAATTATTTGATAACCCAAACAAAATTTCATTGTGGTCAACTAACTATATTTATAGACTTCTGAACGAAGACTTAGCTCTCCAAAAATTATCATATATTAATGCATGGGAGAGTGAATTAAACTCCACTATAGATCTTGATGAATTGTCTTTGGCAATTAACCTCTCGTATTCACACACTTTTTGTGCCTCAATACAAGAATCCTACTTCAAGCTCTTGGCCAGATGGTATTGGACCCCATCAAAATTGAATCGCATGGATAATACTATATCCCCGACTTGTTGGAGAGAGTGTACTCATACTGGGACACTTTCCCATATTTTTTGGAAATGTCCGAAGATTCTGGGGTTCTGGACCGAGATTCATGATTTAATATTTAAAACCACCAATATGAAGATCACACTTACCCCTCAAATGGCCCTCCTCTCATTAGGAATTTCAAACATACCTCATAACCTTAGATTTATCATCAACCAAATTTTATTAACCGCTAAGGTCCTTCTAGCTGCTAGATGGAAGACTACAACGTCTCCTACAATCCTGGAACTAATTGACCGAATGTCCTCCCACTGCACATACGAATTCAATTATGCGGTTAGAAATAATTCATATAACAAATATTTTTCAAATTGGGAGCCCTGGATCTCATCACAATCTTTAAATCATCTCACTAGGTCCATTGACGTTAACCTCACAACCTAACATCTCCACTTCATCAATTTATAGATGTCTCTCGGAAATTGCATCTGATTTTCTCCCTTTAAGTATGAATGCAGATCTAACATAACAATCCAATTTTGTGTTCAGGTTCGAATAAATCTAGCCGAACCACAGTTAATATCTTAACTGCCGTTAAATAAGAATAGCTTATATTGGTTATTTGTTTTCTTTTTTTTTGTATTTTGCTTTTGTATCGATATACTCATATACTTATATTACCCAACTGTATGACTACCCCAATGTTCCTGTATTCCTGTGCCTGTATGTCTGTAATATGTAATTTATCTCCTACATACTACCCTATATATTTCCCACCCTACCCTTTTCCTAAAGAAATTTCAATAAAAATATTGAGAAATTAATATGACATATTTAAACTCTATTTTGTTATAGCTAACAGCAGTTATTTATTAACCCGGGCGTATATATATATATATATTTGGACTTTATAAAGCCTACATTTTTATATGGTACGTAGGAGGACTCACGTCAATGAGAGGCAACCTGGAGTTGATGGGAGGGGGAGTGCAGAGTAAAGCTGTGGAGCCAGTAAACTCCAACAGTTATATAGATACAAAAAAGCTAAACAGCACCTCCTACAAAAATTAGTCTGAAGTGGTGCAAAGCTGTAAAACTGAATAATGTACACTAAAGGATTCACAGCAGCACACAGTTACTGCCAAAATATGTGCGTATATAGATATATAAATATAATTAAAAACACCTATGTATTAGAGACATTTTTTAAAAAATAAACTCAAGTTGTGGATTTTTGTTATACTTATCTTTGTAAAGTAAGGTAATGGTACACATATTGGCCAATAGATGGTTGCCCATTAACAGTGGCAAGGTGACTTTAGATCTGATGGGACCCTAACCCACATTATGTTTCTGTTTCTTTGGACTTAACCTCTATGCTTCGTAACTTCAAGCAAATCAAGCAAGAGGAGGCAACACTGGGTAAGGAATAGAGCTGGATTGACAGAGGCTTCAGATCTACAAAAAATTCTTTATCTTCATTTGCATATCAATTCAAATGCTGATTTCTCAGTAATAGAGGACTGGAATGTCCATGTAAATGTACTGCTGGATTTGTCTTTTAACCCCTTCATGACCCAGCCTATTTTGACCCTAAAGACCTTGGCATTTTTTGTCAATTCTGACCAGTGTCCCTTTATGAGGTAATAACTCTGGAACACTTCAACAGATGCTAGCGATTCTGAGATTGCTTTTTCGTGACATATTGGGCTTCATGTTAGTATTAAATTTAGGTTGATAATTTTTGCGTTTATTTGTGAAACAATTGAAAATTTGACAAAAATGTTGAAAATTCAGCAATTTTCACATTTTGAATTTTTATTCTGATATACCAGAGAGTTATGTGACACTCAACTTCTCATTTTTCCAGCCAGATCTTAAAATTTGTTGGGCAATTTCTCCTGAGTACAGCGATACCTCATATGTAGTCATAAACCACTGTTTGGGCACATGGTAGGGCTCAGAAGGGAAGGAGCGCAATTTGACTTTGGAGCTAATTTTCCATTCAAAAAGTGAAATGGCGCACCTTCACTTCTGAGCCCTGCCGTGCACCCAAACAGTGGTTTATGACCACATTTGAGGTATCAGTGTACTCAGGAGAAATTACCCAACAAATTTTAGGATGCATTTTATCCTGTTGCCCATGTGAAAATGAAACAATTTAGGCTAAAAGAAAATTTTTGTGAAAACAAAAGTACTTTTTCATTTTTACAGATTCATTTGTGAAGCACCTGGGGGTTCAAAATGCTCACCATCCATCTAGATAAGTTCCCTGCGGGGTCTAGTTTCCAAAATGGGGTCATTTGTGTGGGAGCTCCAATGTTTAGGCACACAGGGGCTCTCCATATGCGACTTGGTGTCCGCTAATAATTCCAATTGTTAGCGGACACCATGTTGCATATGGAAAGCCCCTGTGTGCCTAAACATTAGAACTCTCCCACAAGTTACCCCATTTTGGAAACTAGAGCCCCCAAGGAACGCATAGTGAGCACTTTGAACCCCTAGATGCTTTACAAATTGATCTGTAAAAATGAAAAAGTACTTTTTGTTCCCACAAATTATTTATTTTTTCTTTTCTACGGATTAATTTGTGAAGCTCCTGGGGGTTCAAAGTGCTCACTATGCATCTAGATACGTTCCTTGGGGGCTCTAGTTTCCAAAATGGGGTGACTTGTGGGGAGCTCTAATGTTTAGGCACACAGGGGCTCTCCATATGCAACATGGTGTCCACTAACAATTGGAATTAGTAGCGGACACCATGTCGCGTATGGAGAGCCCCTGTGTGCCTAAACATTGCAGCTCCCCCACAAGTGACCCCATTTTGGAAACTAGACCCCCAAGGAACGTATCAAGATTCATAGTGAGCACTTTGAAACCCCAGGTGCTTCACAAATTGAGCTGTAAAAATGAAAAAAGAAAATTTGTGTGAAAAATAAGTTCGTTTTCCTTATTACAGATCAATTTGTGAAGCACCTGGGGGAATCAAAGTGCTCACTATGCATCTAGATAAGTTCCCTGGGGGGGTCTTGTTTCCAAAATGGGGTCATTTGTGGGGGAGCTCCAGTGTTCAGGCACACAGGGAGAGGCTCTCCATACGCGACATGGTTTCCGCTAACAATTGGAGCTAATTTTGAATTGAAATTGTTAGCGGACACCATGTTGCGTATGGAGAACCCGTGTGCCACCAGCACAAGGGTAACTGGGGTACAGCACCAGAAAATGGCACCTCTAATGAACGCGCTATTTTCTGGGGTGGCTGTGGGTTGCAATTTGCAGTGTGGGGGGCCCACAAGGTTTGGGTATCTCCCACACTGAAGATTCCAGCCTCCCAGCTGCCAAGTAGTACTTGGCTGGCTACCAAAAATACAGGGAAGGCCTTTTTTTGCTTCTAGAAGTAAATTTAGAAAAAAAATGATACCATATTTTTGGTCCAGCCAGGTACAACTTGTCAGCTACAGACTGCCAGCAACCCCCAGCTGCCTTGTTGTACCTGGCTGGCAACCAAAATACAGCAAAGCTAATTTTTTTTTATTTCTAGAGCTAATTCTAGAAATAAAAATGACATGGGGCTCTGCCATATTTTTGGCCCCCAGCTGCCAAGTTGTACAGTTGTGGCCAAAAGTATTGACACCCCTGCAATTCTGTCAGATAACACTCAGTTTCTTCCTGAAAATGATTGCAATCTCAAATTCTTTGGTATTATTATCTTCATTTAATTTGTCTTCAATGAAAAAACCAAAAAGAATTGTCCTAAAGCCAAATTGGATATAATTCCACACCAAACATAAAAAAGGGGGTGGACAAAAGTATTGGCACTGTTAGAAAAATCATGTGATGCTTCTATAATTTGTGTAATTAACAGCACCTGTAACTTACCTGTTGGCAATAACTAAATCACACTTGCAGGCAGTTGACATGGATTAAAGTTGACTCAACCTCTGTCCTGTGTCCTTGTGTGTACCACATTGAGCATGGAGAAAAGAAAGCAGACCAAAGAACTTTCTGAGGACTTGAGAAACCAAATTGTGAAGAAGCATGAGCAATCTCAAGGCTACAAGTCCATCTCCAAAGACCTGAATGTTCCTGTGTCTACCGTGCGCAGTGTCATCAAGACGTTTAAAGCCCATTGCACTATGGCTAACCTCCCTAGATGTGGACGGAAAAGAAAAATTTACATGAGATTTCAACGCAAGATTGTGCAGATGGATGGTGGATAAAGAACCTCGACTAACATCCAAACAAGTTCAAACTGCCCTGCAGTCCGAGGGTATAACAGTGTCAACCCATACTATCCGTCGGCGTCTGAATGAAAAGGGACTGTATGGTAGGAGACCCAGGAAGACCCCACTTCTTACCCCGAGACATAAAAAAGCCAGGCTGGAGTTTGCCAAAACTTACCTGAGAAAGCTTAAAACGTTTTGGAACAATGTTCTCTGGTCAGATGAGACAAAAGTAGAGTTTTTTGGGCAAAGGCATCAACATAGTTTGCAGGAGAAAAAAAAGAGGCATTCAAAGAAAAAAGCACGGTCCCCACAGTCAAACATGGCGGAGATTCCCTGATGTTTTGGGGTTGCTTTGCTGCCTCTGGCACTGGACTGCTTGACCGTGTGCATAGCATTATGAAGTCTGAAGACTACCAAAAATTTTGCAGCATAATGTATGGCCCAGTGTGAGAAAGCTGGGTCTCCCTCAGAGGTCATGGGTCTTCCAGCAGGACAATGACCCAAAACACACTTCAAAAAGCACTAGAAAATGGTTTGAGAGAAAGCACTGGAGACTTCTAAGGTGGCCAGCAATGAGTCCAGACCTGAATCCCATAGAACACCTGTGGAGAGATCTAAAAATGGCAGTTTGGAGAAGGCACCCTTCAAATATCAGGGACCTGGAGCAGTTTGCCAAAGAAGAATGGTCTAAAATTCCAGCAGAGCATTGTAAGAAACTCATTGATGGTTACCGGAAGTGGTTGATCGCAGTTATTTTGGCTAAAGGTTGTGCAACCAAGTATTAGGCTGAGGGTGCCAATACTTTTGTCTGGCCCATTTTTGGAGTTTTGTGTGAAATGATCAATGTTTTGCTTTTTGCTTCATTCTCTTTTGTGTTTTTTCATTGAAGACAAATTAAATGAAGATAATAATACCAAAGAATTTGTGATTGCAATCATTTTCAGGAAGAAACTGAGTATTATCTGACAGAATTGCAGGGGTGTCAATACTTTGGCCACAACTGTACAACTTGGCAGCTGGGGGCTGGAATCCCCAGCATGGAGAGGCCCAAGCGTTCTGGGCCCCCATGCTGCAAATTACAGCTCGCAGCCGCCCCAGAAAATGGTGCATTCATTGAAGCGCCATTTTCTGGCCCTGTACCCAGGCTCTTCCAGTTGCCCTGGTGCCGGTGGAAAACTGGGTAATAAAGGGGTTAATGCCTGCTTTTTTATTGGCGGCTGGCACTAAGCCCGTGATTCATAATGTCGGGCCAATGTTAGACCCAGCCATTAGGAATCTCTAGTAAATAGTCAAAAAATACACCACACAGAGAAAAATCTTTTTATTTAAAAAAAAATCACAAACAAAATTCAGACTCCATCTTTATTAAAAAAGATCCCACGTAGTCCACAAACAACGGTCCCACAACGCTCGATCGCCACTGCTACATCCAGAGATTACAGCAAGGGATCAAGTGTCCTCTTCCTACAGTCTCTGGGGTCAGCGTTATGGTGCACTGTATGGCAATGATCTGTCATACAGTGCACCATGACTATGATCCCAGAGACTACAACAAAGGGACACTTGATCCCTTGTTGCACCCATCCATACACCCATGCTTCCATCCATGCATGCACGCACACATTTACGCACACATCCACGCACGCACACATCCATGCATGCACAAATCCATGCATGCAGAGACATCCACGCACGCAGAGACATCCACGCACGCACACATCTACAAATGCACACATCCACGCATGCAGACTTCCACGCACGCAGACATCTAAGCATGCAGAGACATCCACGCATGCACATATCCACACACACATCTGCGCACACACGCAGACATCCACATACGCACACAACCACACATGCAAGCACACATCCATGCACGCAGACATCCACGCACACGCACATCTATCCATGCATGCACACATCCATGCACACACATCCATCCACGCATGCATACATCCGTGCATGCAGACATCCACACGCACACATCCATGCACGCACACACCCATGCACGCACACATCCACACAGGCACACATCCACACACGCACACATCCACACATGCACACATCCACGCACGCACACATCCACGCTCTCACACATCCACGCATGCACACATCTATCCATGCATGCACACATCCATCCATGCATGCACACATCCATCCATACACACATCCATGCATGCAGAGACATCCATGCACGCACACATCCATGCATGCACACATCCATCCATGCATGCACACATCCATGCACGCACACATCCATCCGTGCATGCACAAATCCATGCATGCAGAGACATCCACACACGCACACATCCACGCACACATCCATCCATGCACCCACCCATGCACCCAAACATGCATGCACCCATGCACCCATCCATCCACCCATGCATGCACCATCCATCCATGCATACACCCATCCATCCATTCATTCATTCATTCTTACCTCACCCATGATCCACTGGTGAGGAGGAGCCAGGGTGAAGAGGAGGGGCCACATGGAGCAGAGGAGGCTGACCGGTGGGTGCAACGGCGGGTTCTGCCCGCCGGGAGAGGTGAGGGGGGGCGACAGGACAGGGGGGGAGGGGGAGGCGGGGATGAGTGGGATGGGGATAAGCAGGGCGGGGATGAGCAGGGAGGGAGCTCACAAAGTTGACTGGCGGGTGCACCGGTGATGCAGCCTGCTGGGAGACGTGTGGGGGTGAAATAGGACACAGGGGGCTGGAGGTGGTGGGCTGGATAGGGGGCACAGATGACCAGGGAGTGGGCTGATGAGGCTGACCGGCGGGTGCACCCACTGGCAGATAGATTACAGTGGAGGGGCGGATGGGAAGCAGGGGGGCCCCTGATGAGCCCTGGAGCGGGAGGGGGGCTGAGGAGGGGAAGGGCACCCACCGATCCGCCCGTCCAGATCTGATTGGAGAGCTTAATTGTTTGAACTCGTTACCTGTATAATAGACACCTGAACACACAATAAATCACACTCCAACCCAGCCCCAATGGCTATGACCAAAGAGCTGTCTGAGGACACCATAGAAAATGTTAGACCTTCACAAGACTGGGATGGAATATAGGACAATAGGCAAGCAGCTTGGTATATAACAACTGTTGAGGCAATTATTAGAAAATGGAAGAAACACAAGATGACTGTCTATCTTCCTCAGTACAGTACTCCATGCAAGATCTTGCCTCGTGGGGTAAGGTTGATTCTGAGATAAGACAGAAATCAGCCCATAACTACACAGGATGACATAATCAATTACTTAAAGAGAGCTGGGACTACAGTCTGAAAGATTACCATTAATAACACACTACACTGTCATGGATTAAAATCCTGCAGGCCACCAAGGTCCACCTGCTCACTCAAGCACATGTCCAGGCCCATTTGAAGTTCCCCAATAACCATCTGGATGATTGAAAGCAGGCATGGAAGAAGGTCATATGGTCAGATTAGACCGAAATAGAACTTTTTGGTATTAACTCTACTCAGTGTCTTTGAAGGAAGAAGAAGGACAAGTACAACCCCATGAACAATGTCCCAACTGTGAAGTATTGTAGTGGAAGCATCATACTTTGAGAGTTCTTTTCTGCAAAGTGGACAAGACATGACTAGGGTCACGTATCATGAGCTTTGGGCCAACAACCTCCTTCACTCAGTAAGAGCACTGAAGATGGGTCATGGCTGGTTCTTCCAGCATGACAGTGACCCAAAATACACAGCCATGGCAACTAAAGAGTAGCTCCATAATAAGCATTTTAAGGTCCAGTAGTGGCCAAGCCAATCTCCAAACCTGAATCCAATAGAAATATTTTTTGGGGGGGAGCTGAAACTCAATGTAATACCTGACGACAGGTCTGAAACCTGAAAGATGTGGAGAATATCTGTATGGAGGAATGAGCCAAAATCCCTGCTGTAGTGTGTGCAAACTTGGAAACGTCTGACCTTTGACAGAGGTACAGGAAACGTCTGACCTCTGAAATTGCAAACAAAGGGTTCTGTAACAAATATTAAGTTCTGTTTTTCTATTGTATCAAATACTTATTTCATGCAATAAAATGCAAAACAAGTATGTAAAAAAATACATACAATGTGATTTTATAGATTTTTTTTAGATTCTGTCTTTCACCGTTTTGTAGGTGGGCAAACTTGCAAAATTAGCAGTGTATCAAATACTTATTTTAATCATCAGTGTTCTTATTAAGGCTCACAATCTAAATTCCCTATCAGTTTTTATTTGGCGTGTGGGAGGAAACTGGAGAACCCAGATGACAGCCACACAAACACTGGGAGATAATACAAACTCCTTGAAGATGTTATCTTTGGTGGAATTTGAACCCAAACAGTGCTAACCATTGAGCCACTGTGCTGCCCAAACATGTAACACTTTGTTGATTGTTAAAGGGATTGTCCACTACTCAGATAACATTCTTCTCAATTACTATATTGACCATATGTAAAGTAATAACAGCTAGTACCCAACTTTGGTATCAGCATGGTTGCAGCAATGTTGGCACTGTGTCACCTGGGGCTTGTGTGAAGTCCTTATGTGATGTGAGCCCTCCAGCCTATCAGCAATCGCTAATTGGATGCTTCAATGCCACTTCCTTCAGAAATAACGGAAAAAGTCAGAACTGCTGCTGCTCTCTAATTTCCTCAAGATGTTAGTTATATCTTAAGGAAGTGAATGAAGAAGCCCATAGTGGCCACTGATTGGTTGAAGGACTCACTTCACATAGGAATGGGAGAACACCTGCACTGCTGGTGGGTATTAGCTTTGATTTTATGTGGGAGCAGCGGCGTATCTAGGGGGGTGCAGCCGGATCCTTTGCCCCGGGTGAAACTCAGAGGGGGCGCCAGCGTGCCGCCGCGCGCCCGCGCTGGCTCCGCCCTGCAAATTGTGCACGGCCGGCGCTGAGCGTGCACAATTGAACCCCTGCTGGTCCGCCCCCTGGCAGCAGTTCCCACCCCCGGGTCACATCGCGCTGCGGCTGACGATGTCACCCAGCACGCCGAACGAAGTGAGCGTGCACACATTGAAGTCCAACAGAGAAGACCATGGCGGGCTGAACCGGGCGAGGGCACTCAGCTGCCCGGGGGATTGTGCTCACCAGGCACCAGAGACCGTGCTAGGAGACATGGCTCTCCTCCATAGGTTCTTCAGCAGGTGGATCACCTGCAGCCCTGAGCCCAGGACAGGTACCAAGGAGGGCACTGCGTTCAGGTGATTACACGGGCTGTGCTCCATGGGGGGAATGGGGGGTGTGTGTGAGACTATAGTAACTGAGAAGGAGGTGTCCTAGTAGTAGACAAGACCTTAAGTTTAATTTTTGAAAACCAGAATTTGTTTGGGATGTGCAGAATATTGAGAACATCTTATAATAAATAGTATATCCACAATAAGACGAGCAGTTTACATAATTTTCTTTTAATGCAGTCTGTAAATATTCACTTTAAATACTGTAAAAGCATCAAGGGACTAAACACTATCCAAAGACTAGCACTAGAAGTATGTTCTCATTAAAATACTCATTAAGCGAATATGAAACAAACTATTGCTTTTAATCTGTTGCTTCCCAGTTAAATGAGTAATTAGTTACAGAAAATATGGATTTTTTTAATCCACTCCTAGTTTTGGCTTCAAAGGCTGATCAAAGTAAGAAATATAAAGGCATATTCAGAAATGATGATCGTCTGCGTCCTAATGTTTACATATGTAACGACATTGTTCTAGTTTTTAATATGCTATACCAGGATTTGACAGAATTACCTGACATGAATATTAGCAGGCAATTGAAAATCTAATTATAATTCTTCCCCTCCCTTATTCTTAAAATCCATTTTCAAGGTCAAGTGAGGTGTCGTAGGCTAGGTACTAAGGCAGACATCATCTACAATCCGAACCTCCCACTCCCGTCTCCAAGACTTCTTGTGAGCAGCACCAATCCTCTGGAGCATAATACCAAGAACAATTCAGTTAATTCCCACATCCATAGTTTTATTATTATAATATTAAGAGAGCCCTAAAATTGCATCTCTTTAGACTAGCTAGTACCTCACTTATTTAACTATTCCCATTCTGCCTTTTTCCAAATCTTGCCTCTTGTATTAATGGCTGCACTTTCCATACACTTAATAGCACTTTATGTCTACTTTTATGGATCCTGGCTGGAGACCGGTTCATATGTTGCAACCTGGGGCAGGGGGTACTGGGAACCGGGTCTTCTTGTCAGTCTGCAGAGGGGATGTAACGGCGACGTGACCCGGCTCCGTATACCTAGGTGCGGCAATGGAAAGGGGATAAAACAAGAAGGGAATTTAGTTTATTGGAAATGTAGTTTGTGACCCCACCTGTGGTTTGTGGCCAGTGTGGGCCACCGCTGCCGTTCAGACCTCTGGGGATGATGGTAATGGCGACAGCCGGGATAGTGAGCCCTCCATGGGTAGGGCTTGGTTCCCCAGGGCAGTTGTGATAGGGAAGTTCTTAGTCGCAGCGTTCAGGAAACAAGTGAGCGGCTCCGCAGGCGAGCCGTTGTAGTCTCAGCACCAATAAGTCTCAAACACAGTTCTTGAGTTCACCAGGCTCAGGTTCTCACTGCAGCCGGGATGGTTCCTCTGTGTCACTCCCTCTCAGTGTACCTTTTGGGACCTCTGATTTTCTCTCTCCTCTCCTTTGCATACAGTTTCGGTCCAGCCGTCACGGACTCTGCAGGGAGCTATCCCATACTCTGGGTCACTAGCCCTAGTATGATGGCTTTGTCCTACACCGCACTGGTTGTTGGGTCTCAGAACATAGAGTTCCCACACCCCACTGGGTGTCTCGAGGTTGGGGGCTTGAAGCATTCCAGGCCACATCTACAGAGCTGGCACTCTGGTTCTTTGTCCCAGCCACCAGTGACCCGGGTTAGTCGGGCTCACCTGGCTCCTTCTATCTCTCCAAGGATTTAGCCTGGGTTCCCGGCCGGCCATTAGTGGATAAGATCACCGGGCCCCGTTGTTGTCTCTATCTGCGACACTTAGCTGAAGGGTATCTCGGCTTGGGGATCCTTCCCTCCTCTTCACCCTCCAGGGAATTCTTCTCTCCTCCAACTTGGTGTTCCTGTGGTTTACTACAGTTCCTCCACCCCTTTTTCCGGGTTCTTTCTACTTCCCACCCACACGTAGCTACTCCCGCCACCCCTCGCCTGACATGAAGTGACTTAGGTTCAGGGTCGGAGTGTGTGTGTGTGTTTGTGTGGAGTGACTGTCCTACCTATCCCAGCTGCAGTTCACCCTGTGGCCACCTGGTCGCAGGGGCACCACACATGCAGCGTTATGTGAACCCCCTATTTATTTTACTGATGGCTGGACCATGAAATACAAGCACTTTTTACTATTTACCTTGTGCGCCTCCCCTATTTCCTTATATACTGTAAACTTGTGAGCAGGGACCTCATTCCTCATGGTATCAGCTGAATTTTCTGTTACAATGTATTGTCTCAAATTGTCTGTACATGTCCCCTCTTAATTGTACAGTGACACGTATTGTGTTTTGCGCTATATAAATAAAATAGATTTTATTGTTATTACCATAGGTACACCTTATATTTGTGCCAACTATCACATTGCGTTTCTGCTCACTTTTGGGCACACACGCTCATGAGGCATAAGCCCAACAGTGGCCACAGTCAGGATGGATGCCGATTAGAGTTGGTGTGACTTAATTCTTAGGACCCACTAGCCAGATCAGTAATCTTTGGCTGTTGGACGGGAGTCCTGAGACCCATGTGTAGCATTTTGGTATTTGTGACTGTGACGAATACCGCACCTCACAGCTCCACCCTGATGTTCCTAATGTGTCAAAGCCACGCGATACGGCCTCAACCCTTCTGCCTACATGTAACGTTCCACACCTGCAGGGGTACGGAAGGTCAGCTTGGCAGTTTTATACTGAAATCACCTGTCACTAAATAATAACAATATTTACATGATGGATACAGAAATTACAGTCAGATATTAGAAAAAAGATAGTCGAATACAAAAGGTATTTGCACACAAATGTAAGTCAGTTACCGCTTTCTGATTGCTGGAGGCCACACGGAGGCAGGGTAGACCCACAGGCTTTGCTTTGTTACTCCCAGCATGTAAGGTGATGCGACCTACTAGAAAGTGAACGCTGGAGAAATATGGCCTGTGATTTTTAACCTCTTAGTTTGTCACCTCCTCTCCACTCCTGGACTGTTCTTGATTTCCCTCTTGTGTTTTGAGCTGAAAGATCTCCAAAATCTCTTAAGAGTCATTTCTTCCCACTGGAAGGACCGAGGGGAACAGTTCTGGTGTTAGGGAATATAATATACAATTGGTGTAGAGTTAAACTTAGGGTACCTTTACACGCCGATACTGGCGGGTGGATACAACCAGCTACATGCGACAAATGTAGCTTGCATCGGCAATATACCCCGTAGTAGCGGCGTGTGAAGACGGTAGTAGCCACCCGGCAGTAGCGGCACCTGTTTCCGAGCACTGCCCTGAAACAGGTGGCTACCCAGCCGATTGTAGCGACCTGTATCGGCGTGTAAAGAAGCAACAGAAGGGATGTGTCGACACCAGGCTATGTACCTGGTATGTAGCTGGGGCGTGACACAGGCTCCGGGAAACCACCCCCCTTCAGCGATCATTGGAGGAAGTTCCTGCATTACGATTGGTAGTCGCTGCATAGGGAGGCATATTTAAGGAGCTGACCAGTCACACTACACAATTGCTCGAGCGTCATGTATTAAAAAGCCTCCTGCGATGCCTGCCCAATCATGATGTTCTTGCTTTGTCCTATCAGCGTACGGACGTCTCGTAATCCTCAATTGTGGCACCCCTATGTGTTGTCCCTGTTGCACCAGGTCCGCCCATATTAGCTTGTTGTAGCGGTGTGTAAATGAGGTAAGGTGAGCTACAGAAGGTAACTTGTGGCACCCCGCGGTGTATCCAGAGATAGATGTAACCTACCGTAGCGCACCTTGTTGCGGCGTGTAAAGGTGTTGCGATTACCGTTTGCAACCGTTTGTGCGTGCTCGTGCACGTGAAGTAGCTGGTTGTATCCACCCGCCAGTAGCGGCGTGTAAAGGTACCCTTACTGAGCATAGTAACAAGGCCACAGTCACTGGTGTTGGTCTGTACTACAAAATGTTGCATAAAGTTGGTGAGTTGTAGTACTAGGATGCTAAAAAAGGCGATCTTTAGCGCTTTAAAGGCCACCTCGCAATTGCTACAATTGTCAAATTGGCTGCAAGGGGCAGCTTCTTCTTAGTGAGATTTGTCAGGTGCTTCACCAGGGTACTATAGTGTGGAACAAACCTCCTATAGTACCTAGCGGTCCCCATATATCAATGACTGTGACATCGTTTAACCCCCTGTAAACCAAACAGAACTGGGTTGTTTGGTCCTTCTTTGGGACGAGGACTATGGTTGAGGCTCAAGCGCTGCTGGATGTCTGGATCACCCCCAACATCTGCATATGCTAAATGCCGGATCAGGGGATGATCCCCGGTGTCCACATCCTCTATGGATCCAGCCAAACTAACCTGGGAAAGCATATTCAGAAGAGTCTCCGCCTCTTCTTCTTCAGGCAGGTTTCACACGGGGAAGGCACAGTCCTCCCAGTCATGAAGTGCCTCATCATGTTCCTGTGAAAGGCCTTCTGCCCTGTCAAAATAATCCTTAGCAACAAGCAGTGCCAGTTTGATGCCTGCAATCACAGAGACAGTGAGGGTTTTCTTAGCTATCAAATCCTTGGGAGACACCATCTCAGGCCGTACAAGGGTCATCTCAGTGCCAGTGTCCCGCAGTCCTATGGCCACTGTGCTGGTGATGGGTTGGAAATTGTCAAGGGACCTACCACCACCCCACCCACACACAAAACAGTAGACGATTTCTGGGACCGGGTCTTATAGTGCTGGGAATCATGAACTTGAAGTGTCCTGGTTGATTGCAGATGTGAGACTGGCTTCTAGCCTTAAGAGGGAGGAGCAGAGGGGTTACCCCCGTGCATTCTAGGGGCTGGGGTGACAGGTTCAAGATTCATCTTACCCAATGTCCAGGTGCTGCTGGCAGCCTTCTTGGCCTTAGGCACCTGATTGTTTGTATAGTTATCCCCCATGGTGGCTGTAGCAGAGGCCCCCTTTGGTTTCCACTCACAAATAAACTGTCGGAGGTCATCTGGGTAGTTCCACAAGAATTGTTCCATGGCAAGCAACTCCTTCATCTCCTGGACAGTGGTGAGCTCCAAGGCCTTGGTCCAGTGCTCAACAGCTCTCATGAGGGCCCGCATGTGGTCAGTCCAGGTGTCCTTTGAACCCCTTTGCAGACCTCGGAACTCATTGCGGTAACAGTCTGAAGTGAGATTGATCTGCTCGATCAGGGCCCGTTTTATGACCTTAGTTCTGATAGTGCCCGGCAGGTAATTTGCAAGGATGTGTTAACCCTTAAACAAACAGGGGGTCAAGTTCTTTGCCCAGAGATCCAGGATCATATGGTGCTTCTGGCAGGTCCGCTTAAAGACTAGCAGAAACAAGTCCAATTCTCTTCTCCAAAATGGAAAAGTCCTCAGCCCGGAACTTTGGAGGCTTTGTAGCTTGATTCCCCAGGGATGGCTGTGGGGTCTGAGGTGAGCTAGTTCCAATTGGTACACATGCTCTGAATTCTCTCATGTTGCCTCATGCTCCCGCTGTACAACCTAATGCTCTGCCTGGCGTTTGCAGCCTCATGCTTTGCCTGATGTTCTGCAGGTACCAGGGAAGTCTCATAGGCAACCTTATCCCCAGTCTGGTAACCGTCAGGACAGCATGAAAGAGGGCATCTGAGCCTGCCAGGCTAAAGGAACGAGCAGGTGGGGTGCTGCCAACTGCAGGGCTGACTTTCAGCGATGGGCTGCTTAAGGACCCTTGCCTGCGCTTCTTCTTGCCTCACACAACCTTGTCCTCCACCTCTTCTGCATCGTCCATACCCAGAGTCTTCTACTGTCTCCTCCTTTTGCCATTGTCCATTCCTGCAACCTTTCGTCACTGACCCAGTGCTACAACCCGATACACCCACATAACTTACAGTATTTCCACTGTGACAGCTTAGTGCTGAGCTGATCTTAATACTCCAGCAGCAAAAGCCACCGCTGGTAGTCTTTAATGTCTGGGACTGTAGGTCCCTTATAATACACACTATTATATCGATTCAACTGCTTGACACCAATCTAAAATGAATACCGGACCTCACAGCCCCATCCTAATGTCGCCACTACATCAGAGCCACGCGATATGGTCTTGTCACTTCCGCCAGCACATGACATTTCGCACCCGCATCGGTATTTAAGGTCAGCTTAGCGCAGTTTTACATTGACGAAATGTTAGGAATTTGGATCTTCTGTTGACATTTTGTGCATCTTACCCCTTTTCAAGATGGTGTCAGTTGCTTCGCTCTTGTTCATGTGATCCTCCTCTCTGCCTTAATAAACTTCAGCCTACCGTCTAGAAGTCCTTGAGTATTCTGTTTAAATTCCTGTCTTCCTGTGCTTTACCAGTCTGCTCCACCTCCTGCTGATCTGCTCCGCCTTTTCCAGCAATTACAATTGGATTCCAGCAACCTCACCTGCCCTCAGCTTCTCCTCTGCTTCAAGCTGCCTGTGCTTAGTTCCCTGACTCTGCTTCCGATTCACCAGTCCTATGTGACGTAAGCCTCGTGTGCGCTGCCAGCACTTACAGAACTTTTGTTTATTGTGAAGATGCAGCTCTCTGGACTTTTGGGACTCTTTTAAAGCTGCACTGCATTAATAAGTTTTGGACTTATTTTTCTGTGGATTCTTATTCCCAGGCCTCTGGGTATATATTAATCTTAGGCTGTTTTACTCCATTGGTTTATGGTTTCATGCTATAACTATTTCGAGAGATTCTCAGTTGTTACCTGATTGATGAACTTACTCATTTGCTGCACTTCATGTTATGGGGCATGTAAAGGATTGAACAGAGTTATAGGTTATTTGTAGGGCTTGTAAAGGATGAACTTGTGTGAAAAATGTGGTGATTTTCTCAGACTACCCCTGCAGTGTGAAACTAAAAGGTTACTAGGGCTGGATGCCCAGGGTCTACTTGGCTTTAATTAAAGGAATGATTTATCAGTTTTTTTATTATTATTTTTTTTTATTTTGTACCATGATTACAAAATGTATTTATGTTTTTCTTTGTATTTTAAATGATGCTTGTTAAAATGTTTCACTGACATGTATGTGATCGGCTATTTAAGGATGTATCCAGCGTCAGCGAGTGGGTAGGGTCTGAAGAATTATGACATTGGGCACAGTTTGTGACTACTGTAAGCTAGCAGAGATCTGCACAGGGCTGCACAGGCAGGTTGTTAGAAACTACCTGTCTGTAAGTTCTTAGCCCAAATTAGAAAGTATTTGCTAATAATATTGTCCTCTTAAGACCCATTTACACTACACGATTTCTGTGAATAAGCATTCTTAGGATAATTGTGCAGTCTGAACAGATTACTATCACCCAACCAATGTGAAAAGTGCTTGCTTGTTGAATTGGGCATTCTTCTATGCAAAACTTGTGCTGCCGAGAAAAACTATTATTACTATTTATTATTATTATAGCACCATTAATTCTATGGTGCTTTACATGTGGAAAGGGTATACAAAGACAAGTACACGGTACATGGACAACATATGGCACACAGGTACAAAAGGAGAGAGGACACTGTCCTTGAGGGCTCACAATCTACGAATGGAAGCAAATAGCAAAACTTAAGCAGTGTCCTAGATACCCTTTTAGCCCATTAAATGTGACTCAGATAAGAGATTTAAATTTTCCTATTGAAAAGAGCAATAATCATTCCAATAAAGTGAAACTGAGTTATTCATCTAACGTCATACGTTATAATAATCGTTTTGTTGAAATCTCTATTAAAGTGAAAGCACAGAAGTCTTTTATTTTTCTGCCATAACTCCACAAGAGCGAAATATAATTTTCATTTCTTACTAATGTTTCAGAACTATTTTATAATGACTCTTTCCCTTTGTGCACTGATTAAAGCGATGAATTATGAAAGATCACTCATACTTTTCTTCAGTTCACATTCTTCATGGATTCGGCACAGGATTCTTATCACATGCTGCAGAAATTCTTGGAACAAGTAACAAAGGGCGTTAGAATTGCTACTTCAAGACGCTAGGTCACATTATTTTTTTACCGTGGGCGGTGATAGTGATTGGATTTGCAGTCATATGCTTGTATATTTATTGTCAAGCATACATCAAATTAGGGCATCTATTCTTTATAAAACCTTTAGAAAACGGTCACTTGTAGAGAGAGATTGTGTTATCAGAATACTTGATTATATTGTTCATTGCCTTTGAAGTTTATGTCTACAATATTTTGTCATCTTGGGTGATGACCTTCCCTTCCTGCCCCCTTTAGGACCCAATAAATGATTGTTACAGATGCACAGACAGATTATTTGGTGATATTGCTGCAGGACAATCATATTAACTCCTAGACATCAACAATAAGAAAATGTCAACCATGTTTGCTTTATATATCAGTCCAAACTCCAAAAATATTGTGTCTCTCTAGTTTCTAATTTAGTTTTTACATTGCCTTTCTTGTACTGTATTATTGCTTCTAAAATTACAGAAAATATAATTTTTTTATTAGCTATGTGGAGATATATTAACATTGGTGCAGATATATCCCATAGCTCAGTTTTAATGTGAAATTCAAGGGAAAGATAATAAACTGGAACTGCAAGTATAAAGTTTGTGACATATCAGCGCCATGAATTCTTTCACTTCCCCAGGTTTTTCTATTGGTTTTCTAAAATGTGAGCAGGGATTTGCAGAATAAGCTCATTCAAGCCATCGCATGTTTACAGGATCAGTGGTCCTCCCAGAGGTAAACCCCTCCAGAACAAAATGGTATGCTATTTACGAATGAAAAAAGATGAACATGGAAATAAACCTTCCGCACAGGCATACATCTGCATGGTATTGTAATGTACGGCAGCAGCAGTTGACATCCGCTTCTCCGACATCACTAAGTACTCGGCAGCTGGTGATTTAGGTATTAAAGGGAATCTGTCAGCAGGTTTTTGCTATATGATATGAAAACAGCAGGAGGTAGGGGCTGAAATACAGATTCCAGTGTCATTTATTACACTGTGTTTTTTTACATATAATGAAGGTTTTATCACTGGGACATTATCATTGCTGGAATGGCAAAGAAGGTAATATTGTTGCGCCACTCTGTGATTGTCATCGGAAGCAGGTTATTTGAATGGGAACCTCACCTGTGCTTGTTGTGCTGTCTGCACAACAAGAATTAGTGCATTGATGTTTATCTCCCTGTGTCCTCGGCTAATGAGCGGCTGTGGATGATGAAGATTTTGCTGCGTCCTTAATCCCAGCACCTCACATGTGAGTCGTCACGTGGTGGGTCCGTGGGCGTGTTCAGGATTTCATCCAAGGTCCTATTGCCCGGAGCTGCTCCATACCTCACTCCGCGTAGCGGAGGAACGAATGTATTTCAAAAGAGTAATAGGAATCCACTTGAGGAAGACGCTTGGAGAGCGTAGAAACGCGTTGTGGCCTAAAGGACCCTGCCTTTTTATTGTACAAATAAAGCCGAGAGGTAACTATTCATAATAGCCTTGGTGCCGGTTGATTCCCCAGCGCTCACACAAATACCTATTACTCTTTTGAAAAATATTATCATTGCTGGGGTTATCTTCCTCATACCGAGTTGACTGATCACACTCTATACTCTAATAAGCAGCTTTCTGTCAATATACAATGTACACAGCTGAGGTGTGGGTGGGGTTAGCTATCTGAGCTCTGTTACACGCTACATCTCAGAACTCTGATTGTGTTACAACTGCTGCATCCAGTAACCTAAGTGATTCATCATTGGAATCAGTGTTGTTTTTCTTCGTTATGCTGCTCTCAGATGAGGTAGTAAATCCTGGCCACAGAGTCCTTTTAATGCAAGTAGGGAGCAGTTCACATGGCTTTCATCCAGGGGTCACGAATGACTGACATGGGCGCTGTGCCAGACAGGATTCTCAGAATTTTTATACTCTCTAGCAAATTGTCTTATTAAAACTATTAAAACACGTTAACCATTTAATTGTTCCTGCTGACACTCCAGTAAAAACAGTAGTCCTGCTAATTCAACATCATATATTACACTTTGAATAACAATAAATGGTTAGGTTCAGGAAGGAAACTCCTTCTTTCAGCCTATGGCAGGGCCGGGACGACAGCAAGGCGACCTAGGCAATCGCCTAGGGCGCCACCTTGTGGAGGGCGCATTCCCGCCTCTCTCCACTGCTCCTCCATTAGCCGTCCGCCCGCATGCCCGCAGAGTGAGCCGCTAACACCGGGTGAAGCAGAGGATCCGCCGCACGCCAGCTCCAACATTCCATGGTACAGAGTGTCTATCAGACACTCTGTACCAGGGCCGTATCTAAGGGTGGGCTGGGGGTGCATTTGCCCCGGCCCGGGCGCAGCAGACAGGGGGGCGCTGTCGGCCCTTTTGCTGCAGCGCCCGAGATGTCTCCCCACCGGTCGGATATTGCGCGGGCACCCTCCATACTGCTCCCGCTATCAGCTGACAGCAGGAGCAGTGAAAGTGCCGCGCGCCGGCTCCTGCAATCAATAGTACAGCGTGTCTATCAGACACGCTGTACTATAGAAGCCGCGCCTTAGCTGCTTTGTTCCCCTCACTTCCGGGTCAGGGGGACATCAGCAGCGTGATCTAATCACCTGACCACGCTGCTGACGTCACTCGGCGGCCCTGCATAGGCGGCAGGATGGGGAAAAGTGCTCCAGCTGCAGGAGCTGAAGACCCCGAAGAATCATGTAATTAGGGTAAAGGGGAGAGGCTGGGGGAAGAAAACTGGGCATATACGTATGAGGAACAAATCTGGGGGGTATATGGGCGCTGTGAGTGAAGTATGGGGTCAGTAATAGGAACAAACGTGGGGAGTGTGGGGCAGTATGAGGAACATAGGGGGAGCATGGGGCAGTATTAGGAACAAACATGGGGGCGGGGTAGTATGAGAAACAAACGGGGAGAATATGGGGCAGTATGAGGAACAAACGGGGAGAGTATGTGGGCAGTATTAGGAACAAACGTGGGGCAGTATGAGAAACAAACGGGGAAAGTATGGGGGCAATATGAGGAACAAACAGGGGGAGAGTATGTGGGCAGTATTAAGAACAAACGTGGGGCAGTATGAGAAACAAACAGGGGGAGACTATGGGGGCAGTATGAGGAACAAATGGGGAGAGTATGGGGGCAGTATTAGGAACAAACGTGGGTGAGTATGGGGGCAGTATGAGGAACAAACGGGGAGTATAGGGCAGTATGAGGAACAAACTGGGGGAGTATGGAGGCAATATTAGGAACAAACATGGGGGGGAGTATAGTGCGGCAGTATTAGGAACAAATGTGGGGGGAGTATGGGGGCACATACAAACGTGGGGGAGTATGGGGCAGTATGAGGAAACAAACAGGGGGAATATGGGGGCAGTATTAGGAACAAACATGGTGGGAGTAAGGGGCAGTATTAGGAACAAACATGGAGGGAGTGTGTTGGCAGTATGAGGAACAAACGGGGATTCCATGGAGGCAGTATTAGGAACAAACATGGGGGGAGTATGGCGGCAGTATGAGAAACTAACAGTGTGGGAGTATGGGGGATGTATGAGAAATAAACATGATGGGGAGTATGGGAACAGTTTGAGGAACAAACGTGGGGGGGTGGATTATGGGGGCTGTATGAGGAACAAACATGGGGGGAGTATGGGGCAGTATAATGGACAAACGTGGAGGGAGGGATGATTGGGGTTATATGAGGAACAAACATTGGGGTGGGAGGATAGGGGCAGTATAAGGAACAAACATGAGGGGAGTATGGGGGCTGTATGAGGAACAAATGGATTGGCAGTAAGGGGGCTGTATGAGGAGCAAACGTGTGGGGAGGAGGATGGGGGCTGTATGAGGAGAAAACGGGAGGATTAGGGCTGTGTGAGGAGCAAATGAGGGAGAGGGTGGAGGCTATATGAGGAGCAAAAAGGGGAGGGGAGAGGGGCTGTATGAGGAGCAAATGGGGGGAGGGTGTGGGCTGTATGAGGAGCAAATCGGGAGGGGAGAGAAGGGCTGTATGAGCAGCAAATAAGGGGAAGAGGTTGGGGGGAGTGTATGTAGACGCAGCATGGAGCGCAAGCAGGGGGGATTTGAGAACACAGAAAACGGAGTGAGGGGTTGATAAGTATGGACATAGTATGAGTTGGACAGTATGGGAAACAATGGGGTAAGTTTGAGGATCCAGTATAAATAGTGAGAGGGAGATGGCTGCTGAACAGTATGTGGAGTAAAGGGGGATGGGTGTGGATACAGTATAACGAGTGAGGAAGGGATGGCTGCCACACAGCATGTGGAATGAGGGGGATGAATGTAGACACAGTATGTGGTATGAGTGGGAGATAGGTGTGAACACAGTATGTGGAGTGAGGGGAGGGAAGTAATGAAGAAACTTTAGGGCATGAGAAAAATGTAAGGGGGCACAGAATAGAGAGTGAGTAGTGTGGGGCTGTATGGAGAGGGGGCAGCATGCGGGTACAGTGTGAGGCCACAGCCAGGAGAGGGAGTGTGATAAGGGAGGACAGTATAAACAGTGGGCAGTATAGGAGGACACAGTGTGAGAGGACAGTGTGACCAGGGAGTTCACTATGGAAGGAGAGGGCAGTGTGATGAGGGGCAGTGTGGAAGACATGTACAGAAAGAGGGACAGTGTGTAAATCATATTTTGTGCAGGACACAGTGAGGAAGTACAATTATTATTCCAGGGTCAGTGTATGGCAGATATTTTTGCTTTGGAGAATTTTGATCATTTTGCTATTTTTAAGGGTATCGTGTCGGGATGGGCTGAAGACTGGAAAAGATGGACGTCTCCAGAGACGAGCTGTGGATGTGAAGTCATTATGACATCTGGACAAGATGAAGAAAAGAAAAAGGCGACCCCGATCAGAGACAAGGTCATCTATAAGGTACCTGGATGTAAATGGTTGTGATACTAATTCTCATTAGTGCTGTGGTTCCTGTGTCGTCTGATGTTGACTGAACAACTCCCAGCACCTCCTTACCATTGTTAAGGATGTAGTAGGAGTTGTAGGTTCATGCAGCACAAATATGTATGGGTCTGATCTGACATTATAATTGTTTTACCATGTACTGATGGGGTTCTGATGATGATTTTTTTTTTGCTAGATGAGGGTTGTGATGCTGTACTTATGTACTGATAAGGGTTATATGTATGTATGTATTTCTGTACCTCTGGTGGTTCTGGTCATGTATCCCTGTACTGATGAGAGTTTTAATGCTGTGTTTCTATACTGATGAGGGTTCCATGGATGTATTTCTGTACCTCTTTTTTATCCTAGACATATTTCGGGGGGATGGGGGGGGCGCCGTTTGACTTACCTGCCTAGGGCACCAAAATGCCTTGTCCCGGCACTGGCCTATGGCATGTCTCTCCCTTCAAACTGATCATGGGGTGCAAATGTGTTGTAATGGTAGTGGGGACTGTTACAACGGCTGTCCTACTTTTCACTTGGGTATAATAGAATGTCTATCAATGTTATGCTGAAAGGTGTGATACACTGCAGTGCTGTGGCATTTCAGTGCATTATACAGTATGAGAATCAATATCAGATTACATTTTATCATGTTATTCTCCTCTGCTTCCATCTAGCTTCAGAGCAAAGCTTGCGAGCTCTTTAGGCAAGGGTTTGTCGGTGCTAACTTCCTAACGTAGGAGTTGGGCTACCGGTGATAGACTGGGGTGGTGGCTAGGCAATGAGCAGTAAGCTATAAAATTAAAAATCCATCCATTCTTGAGAATGGAGAGGATTAATAGAAGCTAAATTGCAACGTTGCTTGTTTTAACAAGAACTTTGAAATTTTACACACTTAAAAAGATGAAACGTTAAATAGCCTTTAATAGCAAATTTATGACTCATTAGATATTTTCCATTAATCGTAAGTCAGGTCTCTTTAAATTGTGTTTTATTCATAATATGTTTAATTTATTTTTCAACAGCTTTTTGTTTTATCATTTCCGTAAATTGTCAGTGTGATGCTTGTCACTACTTACGGGTAACTCAGAAGGAAAGTAGTCACGTAAGCTGAGGTCAGGTAGCAGGAGGACTTGTAGTGGACTGCAGGAGCTGATAGAGGCGTTGTCAGGTAAAAGTCCAAGGTCTGGTTTCTAGGAAGACACATAGGCTTAGTTCACATCTAAGGGCCCTTTCACATCAGCGTTTTTTGAAATTCACGGCAGATGCGGTGAAAAAACCGCATCTGCCGCGTTTAACGCATAACCGCGACACTTGCGGCACACTTGCGGCAAGCCCCATGCAATGTCTATGGGGCTTGCGGTAAGGGTGCGGCAAGTGCGGTTTTGGCACTTGCGGCAGGTGCGGCCGTGAAAAAAACGCTGCTGACTGCGTTTTTTTTCGCGGCCGCACCTGCCGCAAGTGCCGAAACCGCACTTGCCGCACCTGCCGCACCCTTACCGCAAGCCCCATAGACATTGCATGGGACTTGCCGCAAGTGTGCCGCAAGTATCGCGGTTATGCGGTAATCGCGGCAGATGCGTTTTTTTTCATCGCATCTGCCGCGATTTGAAAGAACCGCTGATGTGAAAGGGCCCTAAGAGTGTTTGCGTTTAGAACGCATGCAATTAACAGATGTGCAAAATGCATGTGTTTTAGGAATGCATTTTTGCGATGTTTAGTCAATATTAACGTATGCGTTAACGCATTGGTTGCTTTTTTGTGAAAATGTGTTGCATTTTTGTATGCATTTTGGATGCGTATTTAAATTGGCAACAAAGGTGGGTGCAGTCCTATAAATCCAAGTGATTGTGATGGGCTGGGATGTTGCCATTTTGTGCACTTTACCTATGCTGGTTGCACCATGTGTGCCGCGGTGATCCTTGCCCTCCAACTGCATTACAATCGTCATCACCAGGCAGAAAGTCGTCAGTCACGATTGTGGGTACATAAGGTGAATTTATTGAGGCCACAATATGGGGCATTTCATTGCCTCTGCATGCAATTGTGACGTGAACCAATGGACGCTACATGCCAGGTTCCCACCTTGAAGCATGTAGCAGGCGCTGTGATGGTGTGGGGGTGCTTTGCTGCTTTGAAGCTCATCAAGAGAATGCCAAGAGTGTGCAAAGCAGTAATCAAAGCAAAAGGTGGATACTTTGAAGAACCTAAAATATAAGACATATTTTCAGTTGTTTGACACATTTTTGTTAAGTATAAAATTCCACATGTGTTAATTCATAGTTTTGATGCCTTCATTGTGAATCTACAATTTTCATAGTCATGAAAATACAGAAAACCTTTGAATGAGAAGGTGTGTCCAAACTTTTGGTCTGTACTGTAATTTGTGCTAGTCTAACATTACAATAGCTCGTAAGAACCCTGACCCGTTGAAGCGCAACAAGTGCGCGAAACGGTGCCGTCGTCTGTTCAGGCACCCCCTCCCTGCACAATGTTCTAACGAACCTGTAAATAAAGTATCGCAGCAATTCATCCCGGTGAGTGCCATCTCTTTTTTCCTTTTTGTTGAAACTTTTGGTCTGTACTGTATGTCATGTTATGTTCCTGTGTTGCAATCATGGTGTACATTTTCAATGCAATGACATACAGAGGTAATGAAATTTTTTGGGTTGTCTTTGTTTTCTTTTTGGGTTTGTTAATCATGCTATTATTAAATTAGAGCATGTGTGGGTTACACACATGTTTCACCCAACGCCACATATTTTGAGTTATTGCCGCCACACTACACACTCGTTGTTTTTCAATTATGTGTACCATACTGTGCTTCACCCTCTTAAATGTCAGTTACTCCTACAACATCAGCTCATTATTACTGTGTATATGCTTTTCGTGTGAAGCCACACAAGGACCTAGAATCCCAGGTTTAATGTCCAACACATCCCTTGCAGTAAGCAATATTACTCATGGACTTCATATGTCTGCTTGCCATTGTAACATGGGCCCAGCTGTTATCGCCAATTGTGTATGCAACTCTATTCATATATATGTACATGTTTCTTTAATTTAAATATAGATAAAGGACACATTTGTAAACAAAACACTGGTTTATTAATACCAACTTCGTCTTATGACGGAAAAATAATACCGTTTCAAACTGTGTGACTTCACACAATGTGAAATTAATATGACCTGCACATTTGGAGCATGCGGCAAACAGAATATTAATTACAATGTCACATTGCAATATCATTTCTTTAGGTTGTTTAAAAAACAAAAACCTAAAGACCTGTTTAGGCCACCAAGGATGGGGGCCAGTTATTTTACAAAGGTCTATAATAAATGTTATTATGCCTTAATGTAACAAATAATGTGTGCAATGACATTGTTCTACCACAACAAAAAAGGTGTCCTAATGGGCCATGTGAAAGGACCACCATATACCACCATATACCACCCATTGAAAAACAAAGCTGTCCTCAACCCTGGTAACACAAAAAACATTTCCAAACATAAATGTGTGGCAAGCTAAACATTGTCACCTGAATCCAGGTTTGAAGGAAACTCTGTGCCACTGTCAGCAGGCTAACAGGCCACAAACTCCTCCATAAGCCGATGAAAGCGACCACAGAATTCCAGATGTCAGTCTTTTGGGACCTCATCCAGCATCTCGAAGTACGAAGTGAAATACAGTGGCCAGTTATTGCCAGAGTACAGGGCCAGCTTCTGTTGCAACTCCATGGCTTTCAGCTTTGTCCGAACGCAGCTCTTCCTATACTTCCATATTTTGTTTGTAGTCCCTTACAAAACGGTCCTTCATGGATCTCCACCTTTTCATAATGCAGATTCCTGGGAGTGTGAAGAACCAAATAAAGGTCTAAGTAAATACATTACTACATCAACCCTCCTGCATCATTATGAAGCTCAGTGGTATGAGGAGTGTTATTAATGCACATATACGGGTAAAAAAAATACATATATATCTTTTTTGTCAGTGGATGAGAGGGACATGAAGTTTGGGTGCATTTTGGTAAATATTTTCTCCCAAAATATTTGACATACATGTGGTCACTATGTCTGCTGTGTGTTTTATCCCACACACAAACGGACAAGCTGTATGAGCACGTTGTTATTAATGGACCAAGAATCTTCTGCGCCTGTGGTCTTTTGTATTTTGCTAGTGCGTTTTCTCTGAAAAAAACATCACATAGTGTCAAATGTATTAAGCAAACACAGGTACATCGCTGTCATATGGCACAATCCAAACAAGCTTCATAAAAATGTGAGCCACAAATGAGCACATGACACTGAAATATAATGTTTACTAAGGGCCCTTTCACATCAGCGTTTTTTTAAATTTGCGGCAGATGCGGTGAAAAAACCGCATCTGCCGCAACTGCCGCATAACGGTTCCACTTGCGGCACGGTTGCGGTTTTTTCCATAGGAAGTATAGGGGGACTTGCGGCAGATGCGGCAAGTGCGGTATTGCACTTGCGGCAGGTGCGGCAGAGAAAAAAACCGCGGCTTACTGCGGTTTTTTTCTCTGCCGCACCTGCCGCAAGTGCAATACCGCACTTGCCGCATCTGCCGCAAGTCCCCCTATACTTTCTATGGAAAAAAACGCAACCGTGCCGCAAGTGGAACCGTTATGCGGCAAACGCGGCAGATGCGGTTTTTTCACCGCATCTGCCGCGAATTACGAAAAACGCTGATGTGAAAGGGCCCTAAGGTGCACCTTTGCTACATTAGTCAAAGAGGCTCAATTGTCTTGGGAGTCAAATTATATATTGTAGATTGGTGAAATCGATAAAGGAGAGGAAAAACATACCGGTTGAGAGGTGGGCACTTCAGGGCTGGTGTTTTGTGGCATCTGTTTTTTTTTGTTTTGGTAACCTTAAATGTGTAGAAAAAAAAAAAACTCGTACATTGTTCCCCACAAGTGAAAAGCAAAAGAAAGAGTGATCACATACATTTAACCTCCATTCCCGCCAAACCAAAATTAAAAAACACAAATACACCTGTGCCTGGCTGGTTGAGGCCGTGGCCTTAGCCCTCTAGTGGCTGGACCTGGCTGTTATGTTTACTGAGGAATTGAAGGTGAAAAAAAGGAGATAAAAAAATTACAACACAACACAGCCTTCAGTATGGCAGACACCAAAGACAACAATGGCCGGGGTGAACTGGCCCACATATGTTTAATTACATTGGTCAATAACACAGGAGCCCCATAATAACTATTTACATTCTATGTCAGCTGGGATACATGCATACTCACACTGACAAAAGATAAAGGGAAAAAAAAAACATTAATGCTACATACCTCAACCTCAACCATGAATACATATGTCCAAAACAAGCAAGATACATAGTAGTTAACACTGATAACAATAGCCATGACTTTGGCCACGTGAACCAACCAGCATATCATTTATGGCATTTGCAGCTTCATTGTCAATACAAACATTTGCTTAAACAAAGTACTTACAACAAGATTTGACCTGTGGGCATCACTCCCTGAGGATGGATCATACTCCACAGGATCACTCATCTATGCAGAAAACATAACACAATACACAAACATGTGACGTTAGCACATGTAATAAAACACAATTTCACAGTTGCAAATCATTGCAAACGTTAAAAAACAACTTACATCCAAACTTTGTGGGAGTAAGGCACAACTACTTCCTCAATTGCTAGACACAGGCATCATGTGATGTGTAGCTAAATAGAGACAGGCATCATGTGATGTGTAATGATGAGGATCTCATGTGGTCAATTAACCAATAGAAAAACGCATAGAAGCACGGGAAAAACGCAGACAAATGCACAGGTGCATAAAGGACAGATTCCTCCTCTTAACAACAAACAGTTTCTCATAGACTTCAATGTTAAAAAACGCAATGCGTTACCATTACATTTCACAGAATGCACCTAAAAATGTTTCAGGCCTGCGTTTCGCCCTGCGCTACGAAAAATGCATTGCAAAAATACAACACCTTTGTGACACAAAAATGATTTGCATTAGAATCCGCTCTTTGAATGGCAGTCTATATGTGCGTTAACGCACTGCGTTCATATGTGTTTTAATGACAAAAAAGCATGCGTTCTAATGCAGCAGAACACTAGATGTGAAATGGCCCATTAAATAAAAGGAAGAAACTGAGATGTGGTGAGATAACAATCCAGGGTCAGGTTTCCAGGAAGACACATAATAAATAAAGGGAGTCAACATGAATGTGGTCAGGTAACGGTCTGGGATCAAAATACCAGAAGATCATGTCAAGTACAGCAAGCAAGCAGAGGGGTAGTCAAGTAACAGTCTGGGGTCAGAAAACAATGATCTGAACTAGAAAGACACAGGTATGCAGGCCAAAAGCACCTCTTACATAACAATGTATGACTGGCAGATTTCTGGGAGGGGTTGCTCAGTAAAGTAGCTGAGCAATACTGGAAAGATGGAACACCTGAGCAACCCAGTGCCAGAATGGAGGACTGCATTGAAAATCAGCATATTGATAGCCCAACAAACCTAGGTACCAGTCACAGCATAATTTCTATACCATCCTAGATGTGCTGTGTAGCAGGCTTGTGATCGTATCCCTTCTTCAGGGAGGAGGTCACCGGTCCCCCAGTTTTCCAATGAAACCTCAGATGGAAGACCAACTGATTCGTCCATACAGTAAGAGCTAGAACCCTGGATATCTCCTAAGGTCCATATCCCTTTTAATGAACCAGATATATAAAATAATTCTGGCCCCTCCGAGAATCAGTGATCCTCTGCACTTCATACTGTAAACCTCCATCAATGGAAACCGGAGAAGATGGGAACTAGGAAGAAAAAGATGAGGGAACAAATCCTCTCAACAGAGATCTGTGAAACACATACAAAAAGACTGACAGTATTTCAATCTGAAGACAACTGGATTAACCACCTCCAGAATCTCATATGGACCAATGAATTTAGGACCCAACTTCGTGAAGGGCACCTTCAATTTAATATTCCCAAAGGATAACCATGCTTATCTCCTACTTTGAAGATGGGACCAGTCAAACATTTCCTATTGGCCTTCCATTTCTGACAAAATTGAGCCACCTCAATATTCTTTTGAACCTACCTCCAGACATCCCCAAGTTTTTGTATCTACTCCTGAACACTCAGAACTTATCCTAGAAAATTCACCAAAATAAGAATGAAAACCATAATTTTAAAGGAATGGTGAGTTTCCAGTGGACTGATTGACCTGTTAAAGGCAAATTCTGCAAGAGTTGAAAACAAAGACCAGTCCTCCTGCTGAGTCGCAATAAAACATCTTAAAATTTGTTCCAATGGCTGATTTTTTTCTCAGTCTGATCATTGGTTTCAGGGTGATAAGCAGAGGAAAATGACAAATCAATCCCCAATCTTTTACAAAATGCCCTCCAAAATTTTGAAATGAATTGCATCCTCCTATAGTACACGATATTCAGAGGGATTCCATGCAATCTTATCACATCATTGATGAACAACCTGGAAAGTGTTTTGTCATTAGTTAACCCTGATAACAGAACCAAGTGAACTTGTTTACGAAATCGGTCAACCACCACCCAAATAAATCTTCCCAGAAGACAAAGGCAAATCAGTAATGAAATCCATAGGCAAATGGATACATCGTCTTTCCGGAATTAGCAATGGAGCCAATTTCCTAATTGGCTATGGCATACATTAGTGCATGCACAAGTTCCACAAGCAGATACAAAATCTTTATTATCATTACGCAAGGAAGACCACCAAAAGAGTCTGGTGATAGCCTTCTGGTTAGCTTTGACCCCAGGGTAACCATGGAACACAGAGTCGTGAAATTACTGCAACAAATGTACCCTCAGGTACACCAAGCAATTCACGATTCTCAACATAATAGTTTCTATGCGCAGATAGGAATTTTTTTAAAGAAAAAAGCACATGCAAGTCAGTTAATGTTTTAGGACCTTGAGACAAAACAGCCCCTACCTCAACTTCAGAAGCATCTACCTCCACAATGAACGGACTCTTGAGGTCGAGCTAAATAAGAACTGGAGCAGACATAAAACATTTTTTCAACTTATTAAAGGCCGAACTTAATTTGTTGACCAAACCTTCAGATCTGCCCCTTACATGTAAGATCATTAAAGAGGACCTGTCACCAACCATACATGGTGATCTAATTACAGCACTGAATGCAGCATGTCTGCTGTATTCAGGCAAGGGGTCCCCCATCCCTTGACCCCCCTGTACCCCGAGATAATACACTTTGAAAACTTACATACTGGAGCCAAATAGGAGGTGGCTAGAGGCTGGAGCCACTTCTCTCAAAGGGCAGTTTCACGCCCCCTGGATCTTTAATCCGCCCACCGCCGCCTCCCTCATGCCATTCATTGTCTCCCTCGCCTACTGCATAACACAAAGCGAGGGCTGTATTGCCCCACCTCCTGCGGTGATGTCACCGCTTATACCCGCCCTGCTCCATGGTTAACATGGAGCAGGGCGGGTATAAGCGGTGATGTCACAGCAGAAGGCGGGGCGGCCGGCCTCCTGCCGTGACATCACCACCTTTCCCCGCCCTGCTCCATGGTTAAGTACAGTACGTAAGCAGAGAGTTAATCAAGTAACAGTCCAAGGACAGATGCAGGTATGCAGGCCAACAGCATCTCTCACATAAAATGTGTGAGTGGCAGAGTTCTTGGAGGGTTGCTCAGTAAAGAAGCTAAGCAATCACTAGAAGGATGGAAAATCGGCATACTGACAACTCAGCACACCCAGATTCTAGTCATTGCATTATCTGTATAGTGCTAAAGGCACACTGTGCGGAGGGATTGTGACAGTAAGAACCTGGACCTCTAAAGAGATGTAGGGAAGAAAGAAAAAAGAAACAGTGACTGTCTAGATGTAGTACTGTAGGTTAAAATATAACTTTGTGTTTTAGTTTTAAAAAAAAGCATTAGTTTGCTCTCACCTGAAAATAAGTTAAAAAAAAATAGCTAAACTGCTGCTTTTCTTCATTCTCACCCTCCAACAAAAACCAAGATACAATTTGTTAAGACAATCTTTTGCACCCCGTCCGCACCAATCAGAAGTCAAGCTGTACCAAAAAAACAAGCCCAGACAGGCTCTGTGAACAGAAAAATAAACATTTTAGGGGTCTTTGACTGTTTTTATTGTAAAAATGGAGAAAAACCTTCATAAAATATAATACCGCATGGGGAAATCTGTAAAAGCCATTGTGGATTTGCTGTGGTTTTTTTCACCCCACCCCAAAAATGTGATAAAGTTGGATATTACATTATATGAACCCCAAAGAAGTGCCATTAACAATACAATTTAACAAGCAAAAAAAACAGGACCTGCACACCTTTAATTTAACATGCATGTATAGGTGCACAAATATGATATGTGGCTTATATACAAACAATAGAAATAGGCCCGATGCTATTACATCAGGAGGGCAGTCTCTGTGCCTATGTCCCCTTGTGCGCTCTCACTTCTCTGTGCTGTCTCTCCCTCTGTGCGCTCTCTCTCTATTGTGCCTTTCTCACTGTTCTGTGTACTCTCATCCCCTGTGTGCGCTGTCTCTCCTCATGACTCTGCCTCTGCCTGTGTGCGCTGTCTCTCCCTATGACTCTGCCTCCCTTGTGCCTTCTGCCTCCCTTGTGCCTTCTGCCTCCCATGTGCCTTCTGCCTCCCCTGTGCTGCTGCATCCCCTGTGCCTTCTGCCTCCCGTGACTCTGTGTCTCATCACTGAGCCACCATACAATGCTCACCACTGAGCCATTATACAGTCCTAACCACTGAGTCACCATACAGTGCTAACCACTGAGCCACCATACAGTGCTTACCACTGAGCCACCATATGCAGTGCTAACCACTGAGCCACCTTACAGTGCTAACCACTGAGCCAGCGCACAGTGCTAACCACTGAGCTACTGTAGAGTGCAGACCACTGAGCCACCATACAGTGCTGACCACTGAGCCACTGTACAGTGCTAACCACTGAGCCACCATATACAGTGCTAACCACTGAGCCACCATACAGTGCTAACCACTGAGCCACCATACAGTGCTAACCACTGAGCCACCTTACAGTGCTAACCACTGAGCTATCATACAGTGCTAACTACTGAGCCACCATACAGGTGCTAACCACTGAGCCACCCATATACAGTGCTAACCACTGAGCCACCATATACAGTGCTAACCACTGAGCCACCATATTACAGTGCCAACCACAGAGCTATCATACAGTGCTAACTACTGAGCCACCATACAGTGCTAACCCACTGAGCCATCATACAGTACTAACTACTGAGCCACCATACAGTGGTGCTAACCACTGAGCCACCATACAGTGCTAACCACTGAGCCACCATACAGTGCTAACTACTGAGCCACCATACAGTGCTAACCACTGAGCCACCATACAGTGCTAACCACTGAGCCACCATACAATGCTAACCAATCACATCAGCTGCTGGCGGTATTGAAATGTGGTACCAATACCGCTAGCAGCTGAGCAGCGCAGTATTGACAGCCAGCTTTACATCTCCCACCAATACCATGCTGCTCACATGATTGGTCGGCTCAGCAGAGTGGTATTGGCGGGAGATTTAAAACTGGCCGCTGCTTATCTCCGTCCGCTCACTGCTATTCCACCGGGAGATCAGCGGCGAGCGCCTGTGACCTCCTGGCGGTGAGAGATAAGCGGCTGCCAATGCCGGGAGATCAGCGGCGTACGGTGGAAAATGAGCGGCAGCCAACTTTAAATCTCCCTCTAATACCGCTCAGCTGATTGGTCGTACGACAGGCAGCACGTGACCAATCAGCTGAGCAGCTCGGTATTGTCGGAAGATTTAAAGCCATCCGGCTTCGTCAAGGTGTATCTAAATGTGGATGGCAATATTGTTCATATAGTGGATGTTCATTAATTCACTGATTCTTGACCCTTTTAAATAGGCCATTGGTTTTGCTTTAATTGTTTAGTTTTCAGACGATTTAATCATATGTTTACTGAATGTGCAACACGAAAATTAAGCATATAAAACTTTTAGATTGAATGCATTTTTTTTTATAAGATAACATGTTTTATTTTTGACCTTATTTACTTTACAGTCTTTGTTTGTCAATCACCATCAGTAAACAATCATTTCATGTAGCTACTAGTGAACAAATGATCTGTTCCGACCAATAAAATCTTTGCTATGAAAATAGCTTTCCAAAGGAAACATGATTCATTACAGTCACAAAGAGCAAATACACAAGAGTTCAGATGATGTATCTGGTACACTGAGCCCATAAACACGTCATAATGCAGAGCAATTGCTTATGATTGACAGCCAGACAGACTAATAAGGTGCAAATACATTTATGTTGCAAAGTTAAAACCTAGATAAAACAAGTTTTATGTTGTTTATTATCTGCTCTGTTATTTGTCAGACAGCTTTTAGATGAAATGTTTAAGGTCTATCAAAATGATATAAAACAAATGTAAAGTAAAAACAAATTATTGTAAATGTAAAGTTGCTTAAAGTTATTTAATGACTCAGATTTCATATATTCTAAACTCCTTATCAATTGGTACGTAGTTGCAACATGGGAGAAAGAGGCCCTTTTCACATCTAATGCAGGTCTGCATTTTGCTGCATTTGCGTTTCTATACGTTTTTTACAGCTAAAAACACATTGAAACGCATGCATTAACGCACCCATAGGCTGCGATGCAAAACGCATTGCAAATGCATGCAAAAACGCATATCATTTTGCAAAAACGCAAAGGCCATTTTTTTGCAAATGCAGCCCTAGGTGCAGCAGCCCACGCTTTTGGCTGCGTTTGCAATGCATTGCAACGTATGGGTGCATTAATGCATGCGTTTGGATGCGTTTTTAGCAGTAAAAATATATATAAACGCAAACGTAGGCAAATGCAGCCAAAATGCAGATGTGAAAAGGCCCTTAAGGTACCGTCACACACCTCCATATTGCCGGCGAGATGGCTGGCAATTCCCGAATTCGGCGATGTGGAAACCACATCGCATGTGTGTAGTGGCGTGTGACTGGGCGATTCTACAGCGAGAAATTGCTGGTGTAGCGTCGCCTGATTGCCCTGCACTGCAGTGAAATCAGGCGATATCCACCAGGCGATTTCAGCGAAAGTGGCGTGTGACAGGACGATATCGAAGTACACATCGATCCTGAAATCAATCCCGTAGGTGTGCTTGGATGATGTTTTTTTGCGCCGCATCTGCGGCTATTGGTGGGTGATACTGCGTTCCAATTGGCTGGCCGTGTCCGAGGCACCTGATTTGATGACTCATGCATTCACACAAGGCTGACCAATGGGAACGCAGTTCCGTCCACCAATGGCAGTGCTAGGGGCACAGTGAAACACACTCTAGTATGCCCCTATCGAAACAGTATGCCCACATCACCTCTACAATTGTGGCGTGTGACGCAGCGATGTGTGAGGGGAAGATTGCTTCTGGTCTTCTGCAGGCGATTTCCGGAACGCGGAAGATCGCATGCTAGATAGCTATGTGTGACAGCTCCACAGCGATGTGAAAAAAGTGCCCGAAACGTGCGTGCTCACGTCAAATCACCGGCGATATGGAATCCATATGGCGGCGTGTGACAATACCTTTAGTGTTATTGGAATGTTGCGGCTGTTACTGTTAGGCTACATTCACACACATCATTTTTGCTGCGTTTTGTGAAGATACGTTTTTGGTGCAGAAAGTGCAGGATCCTCACAAAGCGCAGAGTTCTGTGTGTGAATGTGTTGCGTTATCTACTGTGCTTTTTACTCACCTCCCCGCATTCCCATGGTGATCTCCAGTCCTGTTCCCTCATCCATGGAGGCTGCAGTTTCGGAGCCTCTAGGACCCCACTGTTCTGGCACCCTCACTCTGTACTCCTGAAGAACGAGTTGACAGATAGCTAAACTCTTTCCCATCGATGCATTGACTTGGACACAGAGGGTCCTTTTCAACTTTTATTGATTGGATAAGTGTAAAACTATAAAAACAAATGAAAATACTTAATGCAATATTCAACAAATCTGAGATACATAGCATTACATTTGTTACAGAAATGCAGCGTAATTGCACAACATGGCGAATACACAATAGCTAAAATGGCAGAAAACTACATGATGATAAACATGTAGAAGAGAGTAGTTACATTATACAATTTGGTGAATTCTAGCAAAATATAAATAGCATATAAAGACTCACCGATTGTGCTATCTAGGGGGAAACAAACAGATAAGCTGAATTCCAGAGAGAGAGAGAGAGATCAGCATCTGTGGCTATAATGGCTTCTGAAGAAGAAGGGGAGAGGGTAATGCAAGGGCTGTTGGGAAATGTACAGTAGACTTGAGGGGCAAAATTAGATTGCGCACTAAAAATAATGTAATAAGAGAAAATTGTCAACAGATGGCGCTGTTGGATAAATTATCATTGAACAGCAACTGAAACAGCTTTATCATAGGCAAGTAAAATGTATGCATTTCTAAGAAAGTCATGACACCTGCTGCCTGTGCATGTGACTGAGTGATGTCACTCAGTCACATGGTGCAGTGCCAGGTCCTCTCACAGGTCCTGCGGCCTTGGTATAAGCGGATATCGCTGGAGATCACCTTGGGAGTTGCGGTGAGGTGAGTAAATAGGTGAAAAACGCCCAGGAATTGACATGCTCATACTTTTTACAGATCTGTTCCTGAGCCCAAGAATGTATCCATATAAAGCTTAGAGTGTGAATGCAGAATTGTGAAATGCATTTACTTGGCTGGGACAGACAAATGTCACTGCATTCCACTGCAAATAGCATGTCTGTACAAAACGTGATGCTAGCGGACAGCTAGCATCCTGTGTGAATGTAGCCGTAGAGGAACTTGAATATTTCACTTTATTCATTTGGTTGGAGAATCTTGTGCTTGTCACATCATATTACCATTTTATGCTCATGTAATCCTACATGGGGACTGTAAGGCTAGGGTCACACTCGCATTGTGCCATTCGCTAAACGGATGCATTAAAAGGATGTGTTTTTTTCCCTCGCGTTCACATTAAATGTGTATACATTTATGTAGCATGCATTAACAGATGCGTTAATGGTATGACATGCGTTATTGCATAAAACCACATCCGTTAGGGTGTGTTTTACTTGCTCACACCCATCCTCCATATAAATGGGCAAAATATTGGATTGGTGTGGCCAGTTGCCATTTTGGAAGCTGTGTGTTCCTTTGTGTGTGACTCGCCCAGGGTATGGGGACTCGGGGGTCTGGGCCCTCTTCTGCTGTGGGGTTTTCAACGGTGGCCTGCCCAGACCCGTGGCCCTGGTGTCTACTTTTAAAAAGGGAGTTGGGAATGGGAATAAAGTTTATATTGTACTTTTCGTGACGCCACCTGCAGCTTCCTGTGATTGAGCACCAGCGCTGCTTCAGTCCTCTGGAGGGTGGTGGTATAGCGGCCTTGATGGTACAGCTCTCTGTAGGTGGAGCTAATCTCCCAGGGCAGGGATGCATCGTTGACGGCGGGGGTGTTGATGATGAATGGATGAGCAGGGTGCAGCATATAAACAAACATATGGAGACTTGAGCACTCTACCTGGGTACTTTACTGGGACGGTGCAGATGGTAAAACAGTTCACAGCAGGTAACAGTCTCTGACGAAATAGCTGTCCAGGTAGTCACAATGGGCTGCAAAGTCTCTGGGAGTCTGCCGTGGAATGCCTGCTTGGATCTGCCCTGTGTCCCCTGCTCTCTATACCTGTCTTGAGGTGCCCACTTGGTACCAGGCCCGTTGTAGATGGGAATCCTGGTGTGACAATTCCTCTGGACAGGGTGTCGGGGCTGGTAAACAGTCCGGGACCTCCAGTGTTCTCGGTGAACTCCCTCGCCGTCTTCGGAACCGGTGCTCCGGTAAAACAAACCAGGGTTTCCTCCTGAGTATGGGTGCTCGGGGGGTTCCCTCCTTCCATCTGGACTGCCTGTTTGCTCTCTCCAGGCCCCCTCCTTGGGATTCCTCCTTCACTCACTCGTGGGATCCCCATTCTCCATCTTTCCTCAGTCCTGTATGGAACTCAACTGTGTGTCCTCCCTCCTCCCCTAACTCCCCCACCTAGGGTACCGGACCTCTGACATCTGCCTAAGTGTGTGTGGGAGTGCTAGGATGGGAGCCTCCTAAAGAACATTTACATTCTGCTGTGACAGGGGTAACCACACACTCATCTATGGGTGCAGTACCCCATCTGCGACGCCTGACCAGATGGGGTGACACATGTGCAACATGCCTGTGTCACTGTTTGTGAGACTACGTTTCCTGTTGTTTCTCCATCGCCAGAGGAGACGTGCCATCCAAAGGCACATCTGGGTCCATGAGGTCAATGAGCTTCGTCCTCAGTAAGGTGCATTCCACGTGCTATACCACCAATTGTGTGAATATCGGGTGAAATTCCAGCGCTATCTACGGATGTCGGTTGCTACCTTTGAAGAGCTGCTTTTGCTTGTCCAGGATGACATTGTCCACCAGGATACCAGATGTCGGCCAAGTATTTCACCAGCAGAAAGATTAGTGGTCACCCTGAGGTATGTGATAAACTATACTGTTACCTGTTTTCAAGCACACACACTGTACACAATCCTGTGCCTTATGCAACAATACTAATTCATCAGATGTGTGCCTGAATGTACAATTTAAACGTCTCCCTTTGTCATTGCAGGTTCCTGGCTACGGGAGAAGGTTATGCTTCTTTGCACTATCTGGTCCGCACTCGCCGATCCACAATTTGTAATATTGTACATGAAACATGTGAGGTCATAAGGGCCAAGTTGAAGCCCCTGGTGTTGCTGCAACCCACCCCAGAGATATGGTTAGAAAATGCAGCCCGGTTTTCACTTGTGTCCAATTTTCCAAACTGCATAGGAGCGTTAGACGACAAGCACTTATGCATAAAGAAGCCACCCAATAGTGGGTCATATTTTTATAATTATAAGTAGTTTTTTTCAATTGTGCTTATGGCCATTGCTGATGAGCAATGTAGATTTCTAGCCGTTGCCATAGGCACTTATGGCCATACAAATGATTCACGCATCTTCAAAGACAGTAATATGGGGATAGCACTGTACAATGATCGATTCAACATACCACCACCATGCACATTACCAGGAACTAATGGCCCAAACTTGCCCTATGTCCTTGTTGCAGATGAGGCCTTCCAACTCAGCATCAATTTAATGAAGCCATATGCCAGTCGCATATTAACCTCCACCTGTCGTAACTTTAATTCTCATTTAAGTCGAGCAAGACGATATGCAGAATGTGCTTTTGGCATTTTGGTTTCCAAATGGCGTGTTTTGCTAACATGCATCCAATTACATGCCAAAACTGTGGATAGTGTGGTTAAAGCGTGTGCGTCTACATAATTTTGTGTGCCGACATGATCCCCTCGTTATTGGTCCCTATGATTGGGATTCATCACTCACAAGTATTCAGCATGCAGCTGTGCGTGCACCTCATGCAGCAATGGCAGTGTGTAACCAATTTGCTGAATATTTTTTAACTGAAGAGGGGCACATACCCATGGGAGCACCACATGTTTGATTATTGACACAACTGTGTTCATTACTTTGGCTCATGTGTCATTACAATCCAAACCATTCTTAATGTTACTTGCCCTTTCTTACACAAAGCGTATTAGGATTAATCATTTTCTCCATCGACTATTGTCATGTAATCATTAGAGTCACATTATGTTGAATTAATACCAAACTGTAATGTTTGAAAGATTGAGTTTATGGTTTCTAAGTATACCTAATTATGGCTGTAAATGTCTACATTTATTATGTAAATGTAATTTTATTTGTAACTTAATATAACTTAATTTGTCCCATAATACTCATGCGATGGGCTGCACTTGTGATATGTCCTATATGTGTATTAAAAATAAAACGAAGTGTAATTAACTCCATGACGCTTGTGTTGTACATCGTTTGATCATGCCCCATACTAATTGTTTATAATGTGTTTTCCAACTGCATTTTTTATTACATTTCTGTTCTTCAAAAAAATGTTGTAAGGTAAACACAAGATATGTGTTTCCATTGGTTAACCAAATCCAACATCTGCCCGATTTGAAAAAAACGCTGATGTGAAAGGGGCCTAAGAAGGGAAACATATGGTCAGGATTTAAACCCACGTCACACTAAGCGAGATCGCTAGCGAGATCGCTGCTGAGTCACAAGTTTGGTGACGCAACAGCGATCTAGCTATGTTTGATTCTTAGCAGCGACCAGGCCCCTGCTGTGAGATCGCTGGTCGTGTCAGAATCGCCTGGACCATTTTTTGATCATTGGGGTTCCGCTGGACAGCATGCATCGGTGTGTTTGACAGGGACAATGACCAACGACCTCAATACTACAGGTTTGAGAAGGAGGGTCCCAACGTCCTCCATATCATTCTGGGTCGTTGCTACATTGCTGGTGAGATCTGACTGTTTGACATCTCACCAGTGACCACATAGCGACGCACCAGCATCCGTTTAGCGGATGCTACAGCGCTAGTGTGAAAAAACTCACCAAAATATTGCTAGGTAAATATCCATTGCACCCAGCAGCAGGCTGATAGCTCCTCTGAGAGGCAATACAGGTGTCTGTATACTGGTGCTCAGATAAAAAAAGATGCAACAAAACACAAAAGATGAAAATGTGAGGTGTTAGTAGATATTTTGGGCCAAAATATGTAAGCTCATAACCCATCGTCAAGGGCCCTGACGCTTACGATTCCTAACCATATGTTTGCTGCCATATGTTTGTTTAACACTTTTAGAGTCACTGAAATAGGACATAAATTCACAAAAAACTCACCAAAATATTGCCCGTAAATATCCATTGCACTCAGCAGCAGGCTGATAGCTCGTCTGAGAGGCAACACAGGCAATGGCAGACCTTGCGACCAGGGGGCCCTGGTGCAGCAGCCGATGGCGAGGAGCGGGGGGGTGGTATCGGTCGTCGGCAAGGACCGGGGGTGTTGGATGTGATAGCAGGCGACGGCGATGGGGGTTGGCATTGGCCATATATGCTGCTGCTCCTACCTGCATCGAGCGAGCCGCACAGTTCTGGGAGCCAAGGCAGCAGAGGAGAGGAGGGGCGGGCTCAGCCAGGGGAAGCAGGCGGCTTTCCTCGGTTAACCCCTCTCCTCTGGCACACTGGCACAGGGTCATGGGGATCGGCTGGAGCCACCCCTGCAGGCTTGAGGGGCCCCCTAGCCAGTCGGGGCCCTGGTGCAGCTGCACCAGCTGCACCACAGTAGGTCTGCCCCTGAACACAGGCATCTGTATACCGGTGCTCAGTCACCTACAACCCACAGATGGGGGTGGTTGTAGCACCAGCGTCCAGCCATGCTGTCAGGGCGATGACTCGTGGCATTTATAGACACAAGGTTATTATAGGGCTCTGCCACCCAGATACATGTGAAGCATAGTGTCAGAGCAGCCTATTGGTCACGCCCTGCTATTAGATCAGGCGGGTTGCTCCGCATTGATTACATGCCTCACAAATGACAGACGCCCCCCAGAGAGCCCAGCCTCAAACTGCAGATAAAAAGAGATGCAACAAAACACAAAAGATGAAAATTTGAAGTGTTAGTAGATATTTTGGGCCAAAATATGTAAACTCGTAACCCATCGTCAAGGACCCTCACGCTTATGAGTCCTAACCATATGTTTGCTGCCATATATTTGTTTAACACTTTTAGAGTCACCGAAATAGGACATAAAATCACAAAAAACTCACCAAAATATTGCCCGGTAAATATCCATTGCACTCAGCAGCAGACTGATAGCTCCTCTGAGAGGCAACACAGGTGTCTGTATACTGGTGCTCAGTCACCTACAACCCACAGATGGGGGCGGTTGTGGCACCAGCGTCCGGCCATGCTGTCAGGGAGGTGACTGGTGGCATTTATAGACACAAGTGTGACCCTAGCCTAAAATTACTATAACATTTGGTGAAATCATATTATAATATTTGAAATTAGTGATTTACTGCAATTTGCTAGAATTATTCCCAACTTTGGTTTATCCTATGTTATGTAAGAGAATTTCAAAGAAATTATTAATTATTTGGACACACTTTGCCAAAAAGTAACTGTTGTGATGTTTGAGGTCTACTTGGGATGGGAAACCCCGACACTGAGTGAATATGATGGATGAGTCAAACAGGATCCTCAAACAACCAAACATACAGAGTACTGGAAGACAGTTTACACTGGTGCAGAGAAGTATTTTTCTTTTTCTCCAGACTGCAGAGCATAATAAGGAACATTCAATTTGTATTGAATAATTTTAATTCAAATCAAATGTCCTGGAAAAATTTCAGCAACGGAGTTTGAATTTCAGCAGAATGTTCACTGGTATTTATCATTGTAAAATACCATGGAATAAATGGTGCTATAATTGTAATTAATAATAATAATTTCTAGGGTGTAAAGCTCTGGATTTTTATATTTTGTTTCTGTATTTCCTTTTACAATAATTAGCTTTGTGAGATGTATGTACTGTGAGGTAGTGCACGCCTAGGGGACTCGCTTGGTTGCGGAAGTGCCACCAACAACTGTGTTTTAACATAACACCCTACAGCAGTTTATTATTTTTCTGTCATAAACTGCAAACATTGGTCACATACATAATATACATAAAACACTATTCACCCAAGAACGCTATTCACATAATAGAACATTACATCATATATTAACCAGGAACACGAATGACATCTCCATAGAACACCAGGAGCACTAACAACAGCTCCGATGGTGGCTACAGATGCCTGGCCTTATCTACTACTTACATTTACATATAATACATATTCAACTGAACATATCGACATCACAGTCTGTTCTAATGGCGGCTATGCCCGCCTGGCAGTATTTACATTATACATGATCAATAGAACCTTCAGGCGACCTCCCAGTTTGGTTCACATAGACCTTTATACCTTCACATATACTGTATATATATTTGTATACTTTGCACGAGACCCTTACAGACCCACAGGGATCTGGTGTGCAGCCGGTACACCCCTGTTCACACAGGTCATACTGTCTCTGACATATCAACATACGAGACATTCACAGACCTACAGGGATCTGGTATATAACCGATACACCACTGTTCCCAGAGGTCATACAGTCACTGATATGCATATAAATGGAAGAACAGCGCCTTACAAGCTGGTAGTTCAAATCTTCAACGTTTTATTCCATCCACCACAGTGCTGTGGTGGATGGAATAAAATGTTGAAGATTTGAACTACCAGCTTGTAAGGCGCTGTTCTTCCATTTATATGCATGTTTCTATTGCCGGGTGGATCTCCCTGGCTCTGGACTTGCACCTACCTGCTTGGAACCTAGAGGATTCCCTTTCCATGAGGTGCTGTGGATAATCTTCTTTTATATACAGTCACTGATATGCTGCTAAGCTGTACACAGCCTCCACACACCTACATATAGCCTATCCTACAATATCCATGGACTCCAGCCTTTACAAGGCACAGACCAGGTTTTAGGCTACCTAAGCTACCGGGCAATCAAGGCGTCCCCGAGGACTCCTCACACTATTCATGTTGCTCAGCCGCCTCCAAGCCTTACCACCCAGGCAGGCCTCCAGGACTGCAACTTCACTAACATGTCCAGAGTGAGCACCCTCCAAGTTCAGCCATGCCTACATATGCTCAGGAGCTCCACCAACCTCTAAGTCTGGCCACAGGCTCCATACGAGTCAGAGGGACAGGCGTCTCCCATATGCAGGGCCAGGCGTCCCTCCATGTCCCAAAGGACATTCCTCTGACTCACATCCTTTCCCTCAGAGGATCATTCTGTTCTGCCATCTCCCTGTCTTACAGCACTAGGCAGCCTAAAATCCTGTCTGCCACACCCACACGTGGGACACTGTGAGTAATCAGCACATTCACTCAGACCTAGCTGCAGTTAACCCCGTGTGTACTACTACAGAGCTAACATGCACTTAACCCTGTGTATTCTGCAAGGTCATGCAATCACTCAGGTTGCATCAGGCCCATGTGAGTCATACTGTCCACGTTCTATAGAGCTGACATGCCTCACAGTACTTTTAATGTAATATGCAAAGTAAAAAGACAAGCAAATAGATTGTACAATAAAAGCACGATGATAGCACTCAGCCTTGCAGCGCTGAGGTCCTGGGTTCAATTCCCACCAAAAACGACATCTGCAAGGAGTTTGTATGTTCTCCCGTGTTTGTGTGGGTTTCTTCAGGGTTCTCCGTTTTCCTCCCACATTCCAAAGACATACAGATAGAATGTTTAGATTGTGAGCCACAATGAGGTCAGTGTTTCAAATGTATGTAAAGCGGTATGGAATTAATAGTGCTGTATAAATGAATAAATATTATTATTAATGTACAAAGACACAGTGCTTAAACCTAGGACTAATAGAGTAGAAGACTTGTGCAATGATAAGCTATGATGCAAACAGCGTGACTTGTTTGTAACACAGGTCTGTGCAGCGGTAACTTGCTTAATGAAGACAGATTACACCAATCTTTGTATCAAACGCCAATATTAATATTACCTTTGATCTTTCCAGATAACAACATGTTACGGGTAGCTCGTTTATTCACATCTGTCTCAATGAAAGATGTATACTATCTCACAACATTTACATACTGCAAGTTCATTAGAAAGTAAGGGACAAATGCATAGAAACATTTTTCATCTGCCAGGATAGTTTCAAGAGAATAAATATGGGCATATATTATTAAATTACTCACTAGAACAGTAGCCAATATTTGTTAATTGTTTTACATAATGTTAGAAGTTTTTTGTTTTGCTGTGGTGGCCAATTCTTGTAAATGTGAAAGAGGAAGGTGCAACCACATCACCTGTAAAATTTGGCTTCACTAAAATATAATGTTACCATTGGTTTTCTGCGGAACTAGGTTAATGTTAACAAATGGCATTGTTTCTTTCCTTTCTGGTGGGTTTACTGTACAAAACATCACTGGGCACCCAAGGGGCACTTTGTCAGGTAGCCGCCATGCAATTCCAGGATTGACAGGTGCTTTTAAAAAAAAAAGTATTAACTTTGGTTTAAAAATATTATTTATCAGTGAGAAACACAATAGCCACCGACTACGTGTTATAGTAGTGATGATCCTCAGCTGTTCACATTGAGAATGTCCTTTTTCCTCTATTTCTTATGCATAGAGTATGTGGCTAGAGATCCATAATAATACAACATGATCTTTCCTGCACCTTGCATTGATTTCTCAACAGTGAAAGGAAACAATCTGAGGTGGCATCAATCATTAGCTCTTCTGTATTTATAAAATGACTAGACGCAAAAAACGAAAAAAGCAAAACAAAACATTGACTTGTTCTTTTGTTATTCCCATTATTATTATTTATTTATAGAGCACCATTGATTCCATGGTGCTGTACATGAGAAAGGGCTACATACAAAACAAGTTAAAGATACAATGAACAAAGCATCAGACTGGTTACAGGGGGAGAGGATCCTGCCCTTGCGGGCTTACATTCTAATGGCAATGGGGAGGAAACAGTAGGTTGGGTCTGCTCTGATGGTGGTGGAGCGCTAGGTCCTGTGATGGTGGAGTACCAGGTCTGGTGGTGGTGAAACGTCTAATACATTAGTAAAGAAAGACTTGGTGGTGCTGGAGCGCCAGGTCCGGTGGTGACCATTGCAGGCTGTAAGGTGTTCTGAAGAGGTGGGTTTTCAGGATCCGCTTGAAAATTCTGAGTGTAGGACATAGTTGGACGTCTTGCTCGGGCAAAGTTTTGCAGGTAGTTGGGTGACAAGTGTGGAGAAAAGGAGGTCTTGGAAGGATCGAAGATTACGAGTTGGATGATATCAGGAGATTAATTCAGAGATATATGGGGAGAAAGACTGTAGACGGTTTTATAAGTCAATGCTAGTAGTTTGAATTGGATATGCTAGGGAATTGTGAGCCAATGAAGGGATTTGCAGAGGGGAGAAGTGGAAGAATAGCAAGAGGAGAGGTGAATTAGTCGTGCAGCAGAGTTAAGGACAGATTGGAGAGGTGTGAGAGTGTTAGCAGGGAGGCCACAGAGGAGGATGTTGCAGTAGTCGAGGCAGGAGATGAGGAGGGCATGCACTAGTATTTTAGTAGATTGAGGGTTGAGGAAGAGAGAGATTCTGGAAATATTATTGAGTTGGAGGCAGCAGGAGGTGGCAAGGGGCTTGGTTGTACTGTTTGAAGGAAAAGGCAGAGTCAAGGGTTACTCCGGGACAACGGACTTTAGGGTAAAGTGTGATGTCATTTATTGTGATAGATAGATCAGGTACGGAAGATGTGTGAGTTGGGGGAAAGATGTTGAGTTTGGTTTTATCTACATTTTGTCTTAGAAAGCGAGAGGAGAAGAAGGAAGGATATGGTTGATAGACACTCCAGGAAATTTTGGACAGCAGAGAGGTGATGTCCAGGACAGAGAGGTATATCTGAGTGTCAAAGGTGGTACTGGGGCCATAAGATTTTATGATTTGTCCCAGCTCAAGGGTATAGATGGAAAAGAATAGGGGTCCCAGGACAGAACCTTAAGGGACCCTGATAGAGGAGGGATGGGGTGAAAAGGTATTGCAGGAGTGGGAGATGCTAAATGTGCAGTTGGAAAGGTATGAGGAGATCCAGGAGAGGGCATGGTCAGTGATACCAATGGAAAAGAGGACTGTGTCGAATACAGAGAACAGGTCTAGAAGGACTATGGAGAAATATCTGTTGGCTTTGATGTTAAGTAGGTTGTTAGTAATTTTGGTTAAGAAGTTTTGATGGAATATTGGGGGCACAAGCCAGATTGAAGGTTGTCAAAGATAAAGTTAGATGACAGGTGGGATGAATGTACAGTGTAGACATGCTTTTCGAGAAGTTTGGACGCAAATGGAAGCAGCAATATGGGCTGGGAGCTGGATGTAGAGGCCGGGTCGAGGGATGGCTTCCTTAAGATAGGTGTAATTGTGGCATGTTTGAAAGTGGAGGGAACGGTACTAGACGTTAATGATAAGTTGAAGAGGTGGGTTAGGGATGGAATGAGTGTGGTGGTGAGGTTGGGGAGAAGGTGCGATGGGATGGGGTCCAAGCACAAGTGGTGAGGTGTGATTTGGAGAGGAGGTGTGCAAGTTCTCCTTCAGTGATGGAGGTGAGGAGGGTTAGTGGAGGAGGGAAGTTGTCCGGCATACATAGGAGTTATGATAGCTGAGCAGTAAAGAATTGTCTGATCTGGTCGATCTTGTTGTTGAAGTGCATTGCAAAGTCTTCTGCAGACATGCGGGAGGTCGGAAGGGGCAGTGGTGGGCAGAGGAGGGTGTTAAATGTATTGAATAGCTGCTTGGGGTAGTGGGACAGAGAGGAATATGAGGGATATGAAATAGACCTGTTTAGTGAAGGTGAGTGCTGACTTGAATGTGAGAGTTGCTAGTTTGAATACTGTGAAATCTTCTTGTGAATGTGTTTTCTTCCGGTGCCGCTCTGCAACCCTACACACTCACTGAAGCTTTTTAGTGGTGTTGGTGTGCCAGGGTTGTCTGTTGATTTGTGGCGTTCTGCCATGAATGAGAGGGACGGCTGCATCAATAACTGATGTGAGTGTTAGAATTGTAGAAAGAGGTGGCATTGTCTGTGTTGTGGAGTGAGGATATGGATGATAGCGGTAGAATAGCATCAGAGAGTGTGTGAGCGTCAAGGTGTGAAATTTCTTTGAGGGCTGCAAGTTGGTGGACATGGGTGGCAGGCGAGGAGGACAAAAATGAGAAAGTGAGTAGATGGTAGTCAAAGAGGGGGAGAGCAGAGGTTGTGGGGTTAGTTAGGCTAGGGCCACGCATCCGCCAAATGGATGCATTTTTTTCATGTGCAAATGTCTAAAAACAGATGCATTAACGTACCAATAGACTCCAATGCAGAAAACGCATTGCCAAATTGCAATGCGTTTGGCGCTATGCGCTTTTTGTAGCGCACATCATATGCATTGTCTGCAGTGTTTTTTTGGACGTTTAGGTAAACAGATGCATTAATTTAATATTGGGGTCTATGGCAAACGCACCTGTGACGCATTGCACATATGAATGCATTTTTGCAAGGATGCGTTTATGGGTTTCACCAGCAGAAGATATAAGTTTAGTGATGTCACAGGTCATGTGATCTCCTCATGCGACTTAAGCTTGACTGCAAACCAGGAAGTGACAGCTTGCCTAGTGTTCTGCAACCCCTTGGTGCTGCAACTTGGACTGCAATGTATGTATACATGTTTAGCATGTTCTTGTGCAATGTTTTTTTATTTAAAACATGCAAAGTACACATTATACATGTCTGGTTGTGTGTTTCTTCCACAGATGACTGATACAGAGTTGTCAATCGCAGAAACACTGTCAGACTCCTCTGGCTCCAATACTTCTGTGAGTACCGTATTTTTCGCTTTATAAGACGCACCTGATTATAAGACGCACTCCCAAATTTGGTGAAGGAAAAGAGAAAATAAATAATTTTTAATGTTAAATGGGGTCCGTCTTATAATGTCAGTGTTCGTCTTACAAATCAGTATATATGGTATGTCCCTCATCCTGGTACATAATCCCCCCCATCCTGGTATCCCGGGATATATGTCCCCCACATTCTGGTATATATATCCCTCATCCTTGCATATATGTCCCTCATCATGCCATACATGACCCCGTGCTGTAAATATGGCCCCCACCCTGGCATATACATTCCCCCATCTTATCTATATATTCCCCATCCTGTATATATGTCCCCCATCCTGTATATATGGCCCCAATCCTGTATATATGCCCCCCCATCCTGTAAATATGTCCCCCAACCAGTATATATGCCCCTATCCTGAAACTATGTACCCCCATCCTGTATATATGCCCCCCATCTTGAAACTATGTCCCCCCATCTTGTATATATGTCCACATCCTGTGTAGTGTCCTGTTTATGTACTTTTGTGCCTCTTCACAACCCCCCCTCCCGGACCCAATGTCTTACCGACATGCGGCTGCTGAGTGGGGGTCCCGGAGGCAGGTTCAGGAAAGGCACAGGTGCAGGACTGATGCTGTGGGGGTCGCCATATTGTCTCTGCCCGGCTGCATTCACTGCTGCTAACTGTGCAGCCAGTCGGGAGAGACTTCAACAAAATGGCCGCGGCCATAACGGAGACCCGCGGCCATTCTGGAGTCTCTACCTCTACCGGCCGGCTGCACACTGCTTAGTGAATGCAGCCGGGCAGAGATAATATGGCGGCGCCCACCGCTCGCTACCGCCGATCATCCCCCCGCTGCTCCGGGAGTGCAGGTGTGCCCCTCACACTACGGCACACCCACTCAGCAGCCACGCACCCCCCCCCCTCCTGGTAATATATATAATTTTTTTTTTTATTATTTAATTTTGCACATTCGCTTTTTAAGACGCACCCCTTTTACCCCCCCAGGTTGGGGGAGGCAAAAGTGCGTCTTAAAAAGCGAAAAATACGGTATATGATTTTTGTGTTTTTCCTCTGTAATAACGGGTTTCATAACCACGTTTTGGGTGTATATCGGAGCAATTGGGGTCCTATTTTGCCACTAAGGATGGTTTTTCAGTGTATTAGGGTAGGGTCACACTTGGAGGGTGACCCACGTTTAAAGGGATCCTGTCACCTCCAGAACACCTCCTAAGCTACCAAAACATATCCCTGCAGCATCCTATCACTAATCTCACACTTCTTTTGTCTCCTAAATGCATCCTGTGAAAGTGCATAAAAACGTTTTATTACTTACTCATTAGTGATTATAATTAGCAAGGGCTATATTCTTTAGTCACCAGGGCGGGCTGTTTTGCAGGCTCCAGGATCCACCTTCTCTCTATCTGTTTGCTCTGCTTGTGCAGGCATTGCCCTCCCCCCTCTCTATCACTCACAGAATGCAAATCATTAGTCCTGCCTTCAGCTTCACATCACAGAAGCACAGACAGAGAGAGGGTGGATCATTCGGAGCATGAAAATGAGCACCTAGGGAGGACTTAGAGTCTCACAGGGGAAGCCCTGTGAGACTTATTCAGAGCCAAGAAATCCCAGATTTGTAAGTGTATATTGTTGATTATTCCAATGTTACAGAGCCCTTTTTTTTTTTTTTACAGAAAAGGAGCACTAATAATGACCTGTCATGGTGCAGGGACAGGTATTAATAGGGTTGGGGGTGATTTGGAGGGGTCAGGTTCCCTTTAACGTGAGTGCTAAATGCTGAGCAAAGTCTGCAGTAGCGGATAGCGTTACCGGTAAGTGCTGACAGTTTACCTTAGATGCGGCCACACAGGAAGCCCCAGGAACTGCGCACTAGCAGAGTGCACAGGAAAACATTGCAGACAACATTTTCCTGTGCGCTCTGCTAAAGTTCCTGGGGCTTCCTGTGTGGACGCATCTAAGGTAAACTGCGGGTTACTATGAAGTAAAAGGACAAGTTTTTTTTGTCAAGCTATTTCTGTATCCAAATAATCTTGCGCTAACATTACGTAAAGTGTGTTTTTTTTAAGGTTTTTGATTTTTTTTTTTACACTAAGATAGTGTTCGCATTTGGAAGTGTCTGTGTGTTTTCTTAATGAGGTCAAAGTATTTCTTTCCATAACATATATCAACCCAGCTTAGGTGGGCATGTTGTTGGCATTGAATTAAACATATGTGTTACAGTGGAACTGGTAGGTGATGGTAGGTGATGGATTGATTTGTAGCGTACATAAGGAAGAACACAAATACAATATGGTACTGACATTACTGTTAGTGGTCAAATTTAATGCAATTTAATGAGGAAGTTAATATAAACGATGAATGATTTCATGTAGCCCGTATTGATTTTGCGTTGCTTAAAGGGAACCTGTCAGCTAGTTTATGCCTCCCCAGCTCTCACTGTCTGTAGGTGCAGCTTTATAATACCAGTCTAACCGTCTCTGTCTGAGCTCATAGTGTAATGTGAAAGGTGAAAGAAAAGCATTTATAGACTTACATTTCCTTATGTAATGAGGTAGTCAGTCTCCAGCTTGGAGGACAGAGACTGTTTTGTTGGCAGGTTAATAGTTAACATTTCAGCCTCCTTATGTTAGAACATGTTGGGAGACCTGATGTGATGTCATAACCATGTGACTACAATAGGCGGAGCTAAGTCTCCATCTACTATATAATTGTCTAAGGGCCCTTCCACATCAGCGGTTTTTGAAATTTGCGGCAGATGCGGTGAAAAAACCGCATCTGCCGCAATTACCGCATACCGGCTGCACTTGCGGCGCGGTTGCGGTAAACGCCATGCAAAGTATAGGCGTACTTGCGGCAGGTGCGGCAAGTGCGGTTTTGCACTTGCGGCAGGTGCGGCCGCGAAAAAAACCGTGGCTGACCGCGGTTTGTTCGCGGCCGCACCTGCCGCAAGTGCAAAACCGCACTTGCCGCACCTGCCGCAAGTACGCCTATACTTTGCATGGCGTTTACCGCAACCGCGCTGCAAGTGCAGCCGGTATGCGGTAATTGCGGCAGATGCGTTTTTTTTCACCGCATCTGCCGCAAATTTCAAAAAACGCTGATGTGAAAGGGCCCTAAGGCTTCTGTCTGAAGCCGAAATTGCGCGCCAGACAGAGGCCACCAATCAGTGCAAGCTATGCAGATAGGTGCGCAAATTCAAAGTTCCAATTCTGCGCCAATTTGCAGCCCGGCAACAGCGGCGCGTTAGCGCCACTGTAGCCGAGATACACGGGTCCGGCTGACGGTGGCCGCAGTGCGCATGAGCCAGCCAGGAGATGGCCAGTGGAGGCTGCAGGAGGGAGCGGGAGATCTCCTGTTCCCGCTCATATAATATACATAGCCGCTCTCAATCACCATGGTGCTGAAACCGCACCACGGTGATGGGCTGCGGGAGAGGCGCATATTATATGGTCCTGCGCCCCCCTGTGATGGCACATGCCCCACCATGTTATATATGGCCCCCATGCTGCTGCCATAGTAAAATAATAAACTCTATACTTACCTCCTGGCTCCTCCTCCAGCGCTGATCTCCCGGTGTCTCTCCGGTCTCCCAGCTGCTGCTGTGATTGCACGCAGAGATGATGTCACTCACTGCTGTGCCGATTACATGACCGCACAGAACCAGGAAGTAGAGGAGCTCTGCAGCATTATTTCTGTCCGATCACAGCTGCACGGAGGGAGACCAGGAGATTAGCGCTGGAGGAGGGAAGAATAGAACAGCATGGAGGCAATATCTACTACGGAGGGGCATGTCCCACACATAGGGGATGTGTGCCCTGCATAGGGGATGTGTGCTCTCATAGGACACGTCTGCCACACATAGGGGACGTGTGCCACGCATAGAGGATGTGTGCCATGCATAGGGGATGTGTGCCATGCATAGTGGACGTGTGCCATGCATAGGGGACGTGTGCCCTGCATAGGGGACGTGTGCCACGCATAGGGGACGTGTGTCCTGCATAGGGGATGTGTACCCTGCATAGGGATCATGTGCCACGCATAGGGGACGCGTGCCACACATAGAGGACGTGTACTACACATAGGGGATGTGTGCCATGCATAGGGGACATGTCCCATGCATAGGGGACGTCTGTCATGCATAATGGATGTGTGCCATACATAGGGGACATGTCCCATGCATAGGGGACATGTGCCATGCACAGGGGACGTCTGCCATGCATAATGGATGTGTGCCATACATAAGGGACGTGTGCCATGCATAATGGATGTGTGCCATGCAAAGGAGACGTGTGCCATGCATAGGAGACTTGTGCCATGCATAATGGACGTGTGCCATACATAATGGACGTGTGCCATGCATAATGGACGTGTACCATGCATAGGGGACGTGTGCCATGCATAGGGGACGATATTTGAGAGACAGAATAACGGGGCACCAATCACTCAAGATCCAAAGAAGCTGTATCAGCAGTGTCAACTGCAGCAGAACCGGAGGTGCACAATCTTGTAACAGCCTGAGAGGTAAAATCACATTGAAGAAAGAGGCACTCACCCGGTGATAGTTGTTTCTCAATGGACGACTTTAATCAGCATTATGGTACAGGGTGCTAGGGAGGGGGTGTCGGAGGTGCAGACTACGACACCGTTTCAGATCAACTGATCCTTTGGCTGGTCTTGGCTCAAAGGCTCCACAAGCTCCATTTCCTTAATAGGAGGAGCTTTTCTGACATCATGTTTGGGCCAGTGAGAAACAATCAAGTGTGTGATTAAAAACAATGTGATTAACATTCACAAACAATGGCTGCAGAGTGAAAGGGAAGAAAATAAGCACTAAGGCTGGCTTCACATTTGCGTTTGTGTCTGCATGCTGATGGCATGCAGACACAAACGCAGTGCAAAGCAGGGCCGAAAGATATGTCCGCAGCGGAGAATGTCCGCCTGCGGACACATCACTGTGGAGCCCAGCAGCCAATCAGCGGTGTCCGGGGGTGGAGATCAGCGCCGGAGATCTCCGCCCCTCGGCCGCAGGTAAGCTCCGGGACATGTCGGCGGGGAGAACAGCTGATCTGACAGCTGTTTGAATCTTCCCGCGCCGACACCGAGAGGAGATGTCGGCGCAGGAAGATTCAAACAGCTGTCAGATCAGCTGTTCTCCCCGCCGACATCGCTAGCAGATTACCAGCGGCGGGGAGGAAGAGGACAGCAGTGGCTCAGCTGATCTCCCGGTGGCCGTCAGTGAGCTCCTGTGACATCACCGGCGGCCACCGGGAGATTTTTCAATGGGTTCACAGCGTTCTCCTGCGCTGTCAAGCGCTGAACACTGCGGACCCATTGAAGACAATGCAGGTTTTGTGCGCTTGGGGACGCTTGCTGATTTTCCAAGCTCCCCGAGCGCAAAAAAAAATGCAACTGGCTGCGTCCCGGGTGCGGATGCTGGACACCGGAAGGAGCAGATATCGTCCGCATCCGCACCCGAACGCAGCAAATGCAAGCACTATGCGTTCCTATGTTAAACATAGGAACGCAGTGCGCATGCGTTTGACTGTGTATGGGAACGTAGCATAAGCTGCGTTCACATACGCAAATGTGAAGCCAGCCTTAGATATAATTTTTAACAAAACCAGCTTGAAATTACCATGTCTCACAAAAATGACACATATTCAGTTACTAGGGAGCATGATGCTTTGTGTTCAATAAATGAGAGCTGGCGCATGCGCACTGATTGTGCGCAGATTATGATGTCAAACACTAGAGTTGTATTTGCGCTCAATATACCAAGAACGGCTTAAATGGAACCCCAAAAAAAGACCGTTGTACTAAACCAAGTGGAGTATTGCACTTACATAGTAGTTATACATACTCTTGTGCCGGCTAGAACATGGAGCATGATAAGGCTAAACTGTATGACGGCTAGAGGGGTAACCTCAAAAACGCTGTCGCTGTAATAAACATATATGACTCATAGCACCTAATGTGCATACTTTTATGGTCTAATATATGGTAGCATAATTTTACAGTTGTACTCTTATTAACCGTAAATTACAATACTCCGCCAGCTCCCTCCTGAATCCAAAGCATAGATTCCGAGAGTCATATGGTAAATACAATTTTGCTGGAAAGAAATACAGTTTTGTTCAACGTGTTTTTTATATAAAACGACAAGGAAAAAAGAAGGGAGTGGAACAGGAAGTAAATTAGAGAGGCTATTTTGGCTCCTTTGAAACAAAGCATTGTCTCAAGGTAACTACCCGTATAGGTAAAAGGTTATTGCGGTTCTTTTATTACATTCTTTCAAACCTAATACCTAATATGTCCTGAGGAAAGAATTCACTATTTATTTTTTGGAGATGTAGACTAAAAGATTTTAGTGAGTGAAAGCCCTCTTGTACTGTACACGATATAGTGTGAAAAGGAGGGAAAAATAATAAAGTAAACGGGCAAAAAAGAAAAAACGGAAGATGTGGAGCAAGGGGCTGAAGAATGTGAATCAAAAGAACAGGCAAGATCTAAAAGATTATTTAAATAAGATACAGAAAAAGAAAGGGAGATCGTGCTTGAAGTTAAGTGTAGAAGTGGAAGCTTCATATAACAGAATGACAAAGGCTTATTGCCGGGGTTAAATGAAAAAGGCGTTTACAGGGTGGATACAGGAGAAGCAATTTTTTCTCTCCATAGGTAAGGGCTGATATTATATAATTATTTGCATATGGGACGTGTGCCATGCATAGGGGACGTGTGCCATGCATAGGGGACGTGTGCCATGCATAGGCAAGGCCGCACTGTCCAATGGTCAATATGAGCCTTTAGGCTCAGGCAGCAAGGAGGCAGGGGGAGCCGCAGAGCAGAAGGGGGCTCCCTGTGTGACGTGCGCCGGCTGCATAAGGTAAAATCACCAGCGGCAACTACTGACAGCACACCCCCTCCCCACACCTCACCGCGGCCGCCGACAGCAACCCCACCCCAACCACTCGAGACCGCTGACAGCAACATGCTGCCGCCGACAGCAATCCCCCCCGCTCCTCACCTGCGGCCGCCGACCTCCCCCCGGTCCTCACCTTGGCTCAGGCGGCAGAGAGCCTTACTGTACCGCTGTGCATATGGGAAATTAGTCTGAAATGCGTGCCGGCAAATATGTTTTTTACAAAAAATGCACTGGCAATGCATCAGCGAGATTGCCGTAACAGAGACGACAGAGCTACACTCAGTTAGCAGGCGGGAAAGCTGACTTCACTGTCGGCTTTCCCGTCCTGCTATTTGAAATGAACAGCAATTTGAAAACGACGCACCAGCGATCCTGGCCAGGTGGTTTCGTTATCGGTATCGCTGGTGCGTCGTTATGTGTGACGGGGGCTCTATACTTACAGGACCTCTGATGATGTCACAATCATGGCCAGAGCAATATCACATGGCTGTGACATCACCAGAGGTCCTTAAGCTAAACGCACACAGCACCAGGAGCCAGGTACTGCAGACCACTTACACCCACACACCCTACACTCACCCTGCACTCACACTCACCCACCACTCACACTTACCCTGCACACACGTCACACTCTGCCCTGCACTCACGTCACACTCTGCCCTGCACTCACGTCACACTCTGCCCTGCACTCACGTCATGCTCTGCCCTGCACTCACGTCACACTCTGCCCTGCACTCACGTCACACTCTGCCCTGCACTCACATCACACTCTGCCCTGCACTCACGTCACACTCTGCCCTGCACTCATGTCACACTCTGCCCTGCACTCATTCACACTCTGCCTCACTCACATCACTCTCTTCCTGCACTCATCTCACACTTAGCCCTACACTCACCTTGCACTCACCTCACACTTAGCCCTACACTCACCTTGCACTCACCTCACACTTAGCCTACTCACCTGCACTCACCTCACCTTAGCACTCACTCACGTCACACTGTCTCTAACGCAAAACCGGCGTCGCTGATTGTTCGCAGCTGGCTGGCGCGACCAATCAGCAACGCGGGATTCCCGTTACAGCGAAACAGGTACATTCCGCCTGGTCTCCCGGCCCCCCTCGCTCGGTCTCCTGCCCGCTGCTCACCTGCTCCACGCTCCCTCCCGGCCGCCGCTGCATGCTCCATCTGCCCGCCGCTCACCCTGCCATTATTCTTCTTCTTTTCGTGGCATAGACTCCAGAAATTAAAGGCGCAGGGGGTGGAGCTACCAAAAGGGGCGTCGTAATGGCCGTGAACAAGGGCACGCCTACCACATCAGGGCATATGCGCATGGACACGCCTACTATGATGCCCCCTGTTAACTCCACCTCCTGAGGCCTTGGAATTGTTTACGTTTATGCTGGAGGAAGAAGAAATGCTAGGGTGAAAGGCGGCTGTACAGAAGCCTGGAGCGGGTGAGAACTGATGGGGCACTGCTGTACACCCGCACTGCCGTACACCTGCACCGCCCACACCCACATATTCTAGAATACCCGATGCGTTAGAATCGGGCCACCAACTAGTAGAACATAATAAGTTTGCTCAGGGGCGGACACAGACTGTAATGGGCCCCTGTACAAGAAATTTTTCGGGCCCCCTCCCCCCGCCCCTCATAGTGCAACAAAGATATGTACTATTAAATATGCAACATGTTAATTAGGGCGCCTTCACATAGGCAAGTTTTTTGTATCCGCTGAGATCAGGCAAAAACTGCATCTGACTTGATATGCTTACACACTAGCGTTTTTCCCACTAACAGCAGATCCCGCAGATTTCCGCACCTCTGCAGCCTAACGGGCGACTTGTGGCACCGATCCGGCAAGCCCCATTAATTCTCTAAGGGGCTTGCTGCCAGCTGCGGCAAGTGCAGTGGTGCTAGATCCGCGTTACATTGTGCCACTAAAATATACAGCAGATATGCTGCGTTTTTAGTGCGGCAATATCTGCACCATGTCAATTTTTGCTGCGGATTTTCCCACTGTAAATGTACTGTATATCTAATATTGAGGCTATGCAGGGTTGGATATAATATCTGGAGGGTGCTGCTGGGCTGTATTTATTATTTGCCAGTTGCAGCCTCCAAATTATATATACAGACCAGCACAGCCTCCAAATAACATATATAGCCCACTAGCCCAACATTGCCTTTAGTTAATATATACAGCCAAGCACAGCCTCCAATTAAAATATACAGCCCAGCATAGCCTCCAGTTAATATATACAGTCCAGCACAGCCTTCAGGTAATATATACAGCACCCAGTACAGACTCCAGGTAATATATACAGCCCAGCACAGCCTCCAGATAATATATACAGGCCAGCACAGCCTTCAGGTAATATATACAGCCCACCACAGCCTCCAGGTGATATACACAGCCCAGCATAGCCTCCAGGTAATATATACAGTCCAGCATAGCTTCCAGGTAATAGATACAGTCCAGCATAGCCTTCAGGTAATATATAGAGCCCCAGCATAGCCTCTAAATAATATATATAGCTCAAAACAGGCTCCAGGTAATATATATAGCCACCCCCGGTTCCCTTTGTTTCATAATGCTTTCCCCATATGCGTTCGGCATAGTGCTTCTCGCCCTTTGTTGCCCCCCCAGTTTATGCTGCTTCTCCCCTTATGTGGGACCCCGATTCATGCTTCTTGCTCCCCTCATGAGCCTCCCCATTCATGAGCAGCCAAGCTTCTCCCCCAGGCCCTCCCCCCATTCATGAGCAGCCATGCTTCTCCTCAGGGGCCCCCCCATTCATGAGCAGCCAAGCCCATGCTTCTCCCCAGGCCAGGGTCCCCCCTATTCATGAGCAGCCAGGTCATGCTTCTCCCCAGGCCAGGGGCCCCCCATTCATGAGCAGCCAGGCCATGCTTCAAGTTCTCCCCAGGCCAGGCTCCCCCCCATTCCTGAGCAGCCAGGCCATGCTTCTCCCCAGGCCAGGGCCCCCCCCCATTCAAGAGCAGCCAGGCCATGCTTCAAGTTCTCCCCAGGCCAGGGGCCCCCCCATTCATGAGCAGTCAGGCCATGCTTCAAGTTCTCCCCAGGCCAGGGGCCTACCATTCATGAGCAGCCAGGCCATGCTTCAAGTTCTCCCCAGGCCAGGGGCCCCCATTCATGAGCAGCCAGGAGCCCCCAAAAATCATGCCTGCCATGCTTCAGTTCTTCCCCTGGAGACCCCCAAAATCATGCCTGCCAGGCCCAGTCCCTCAGTCCTGCTCAGTTCCGTTACTCTTACCTGGAGCAGGCAGGCCAGACCAAGAGGATCATCCATCCATCCACTGTCTGCACATGAGCTGCAGCATTATGGAGCACAGTCAGCGTGTGACATCACAGACACACAAACACGCTGGCGCTGCTGCCACCGTCCGGCTGGCGCCGCACGTACAGTGAGTGACAATATTATCACTCAGTCTGTCTCCTCCTCTCTTCCCCCACAGCGGCAGGTCGGTAGCGTAGCACAGCACTGACGCTGAGCTCACCTCATGGCTGTCTCCTCGGCACCGGTGCTCGCACAGTCACACAGTCGCACTCGTCTCTCTCTCAGGACCTGCTCCCGCCACCTCTAGAAGCGCTGCTCTCCTCCTTGCACCTCGGCGCTCCACATGGCTAATTTAAATAGGTAAATAATTAGCCATGTGGTGCTGGAGGCTGGAGGGACCCCCTCTCTCTTGGGGCCCCGTTCAATGAACGGGCTGCATGGGCGATAGGTCCACCCCTGAGTTTGCTCGCTTAGCTCCGCCCACTATGGTCACATGATCGTTACATTACACCAGTCCTTTAGCCATGCAAGTTAATAGTGAGTTAACTATTATCCTGCCAGACAGTCTCCCTCCTCCATGGTGTAGACAAGTGTATAAATGCTTTTTTTCACCTATAACAATACACCATGAGCTCAGACAGGGATGGTTAAAATAGTATTATAAAACTACAGGTGCAGACTGAGATCGCTGGGTTGACATAACCACCTGAGAAGTTCCCTTTAAAGGGAACTTGTCACCTAATCTAGCCCTTTTACCCTATGAATACCTATCCCTGCAGCCTAAAAGTACTATATTAAGCATCCCTGTCTGGTATTTTAGTTCTGACTACAAGCTGCATAAATCGTTTTGTAACGTTACATTTTCTTTGGCGGCTGGGCGTTCCCCTGGGGGGTCTGTGACGGGTAGGCAGAGTCTCCTTGTCCGCACTACCCCCGCCTCAGTGCTAAAACTACGCCCTAATGGGCGTAATGCTTGTTCCTGAGTGCGGGCATGTTTAAATTTACCCACCTATTGCCCGCTTCAAAGTGACGCGGGTCACGTGATGCCGGCCCGCGTCACTTCCGGTGACGTAGGTCTGAGTGCACTCACCCACACAGGCTGCCTTCAGCATGCCATCTGCGCATGCGCTGAAGGTGGCCCATGCCAAGCGACGTCACCAGGCAACGATGTCAAGCGTCGTCGGACAGGTGAGTATCGTCACTCTTTCCGTGTCCCGTCTCCCTCCCTGAGAAATGTCTCTCTCCTCCAAATATATGTATATACACAGATATAGATATGTCTATGCGTACACATGTATAAATATATGAATATAATTAAGAATATATGTATGCATATGTCTATATGTATGAGATGTGGATGTGCTCGTATGTGTGAAGCCCACTGGGACGGGGTACTCGGTACCGGACCAGGGTACTGCTGGGGATATCATGGAGGTCCTGGTCAGGACCGTGTCCCGGGTTCTGCAAGTAAATGGGGGGATATTTACAGGGAGTTTGTCGTGACGCCACCCACAGGTTGTGCTCAGAGTGACCACCGCTGCTGCAGAACCTCCGGGGATGATGTTTGGCAGCTGGAGATGGAACGGCTCTCCGCAGGTAGAGCCTGGTTCCCCGGGACTTGGATAGTTAAAGTCTATGATGGATGCTATAGATGCTGCTGGAAAGGGATGATAGTGGAGATGATAGGAACAGTTTGTGAGGGAGTTGTGAGGGAGAGCAGGGTTTGCAAGGATTTTTATGGGGGTTGTAGTCGACACAGGCACTTACTTTGCAGTTGCAGCACTGGTTGTCTTGGTGCTGGATGAGGTATTGTAATAAGTGCAATTCACTTACTTTCCTGCTACTGCAGCCTTGTCCCTCAGCTTGCAGTGAAAACAGTGTTCGGCTCTGCAGATGGGGATCTCTGCTGTTGAATATAGGGCAAAGGGTGCAATAAGCACACAGACTCACGGTTTTGTGGTTCTCCAAAGCTTTACTGTAGTTGTTGTTCAGCAAGTACTGTCCACGGAGTCTGTAATGAGGCCGGGTTGCTCCCACCCTGTCCGGGTCCTTGGCTTCCCACTGCTGCGCTGTGTGTGTGGCCCTGCTGCTGCTTTTAGCTGAGCTGCTAGCACTGTCTCTCCTCACAGGTACCCCCTTTGCTAGGCAACTTGAATCTTCCGTGTGCTTCTGACCCTGCCGTGTTGCTTTGCTGAGGTACAGTGTAGACCTACAACCTCCACTATCCCGGTGTTTACTGTGCTGTGTGTGTCAGTCACAGTTTCGGATCTGGCATCTGGTCTGTGCGCTCCTCTGGGGCAAGTTGTGAAGTCACTCAGTCTCCCAGATGTGTTCCTCTGTTTCTTGTGCTCCTTCCCTCAGACCCTGGCTAGGCCTGGAATCAAGGAGCAGACTGTAGAGAAGCCTGAAGCAGCCTCTTTACACTACAGTCCCTCTCTCAGTTCTCCCAGGAACTGGACTCTTCACAGTACTGCTATGTACTGAACTAACTACTTCCTCTTGACCCAGAGTATATAAGGGAGCTGCTTTAGCTCCCCCTTCTGGCCCAGAGGTGCTAGTGTACTGTCCAGTGTTGTGTGGGTAGTGAACCCGTGTCGATGTTTCTGTGGCACATTAACCCCTGGGGTGCCACATATGCCTATATATATATATATATATATATATATATATATATATACATATATAAAGAATCAAGAAAACAAAACTGCACAACCATCACACATCGGGTGCAAAGTCCCCCTACAACGGTCTTGGTATCTTTAGATGATTGAAAAAATGGAGGCAGCACTTCCTTTAGTTCAAGTTATGTGGGATTTATTCCCAGGGACCACCTTTTTCAATCTCATATATATATATATATATATAAATATACAAAGCAAAAAAATTGCACAGCACTCAAGACACAATGTGAACTGGTGCTAGCAGGGACGCTGGGTCAAACAACTAGAAAAAAATTCTCTGCAGCACTCAGCTACTACCAGTGATGTACAAATGCTAACAAGCTGTATATATTTGAGAAAAAAGTTTAAAAACTTACGTTTTTTTAAAAAAAAAAATCAAAATTCTTATTTTTTTATTTCTGAAGTTCTTAGTACATACATTGGCCAATGTCTGTTTGCTGATCAACTGCGACAAAGTGACTTCAGGTCTGATGAGTCCTAACGCTGACATCCCTCCCTTCCTTTTCCTCCCCATCCCACTTCTCAGTGGGCGGACACCATCTCGACCCTAGACCTTAGTTTAAAAACTTACGTTTTTTTCAAAAAACTCAAAATTCTTATTTTTTTCATTTCTTTATTTCTGAAGTTCTTAGTCAGAAATAATAAAAAAATAAGAATTTTGAGTTTTTTGAAAAAAACTCAAGTTTTTAAACTTTATTCTCAAATATATACAGCTTGTTAGCATTTGTACATCACTGGTAGTAGCTGAGTGCTGCAGAGAGTTTTTTTCTAATTTTTGTCTATATATATATATATATATATATATATATATATAAATACTTATACACAGAAATACATATGGGCATATGCATACTTATATTCTTAAATATATCGATATAATCATATGTTTACATATGTGAATATATATATATATATATATATATATATACAGTGCCTACAAGTAGTATTCAACCCCTGCAGATTTAGGTGGTTTGATAAGATGCAAATAAGTTAGAGCCTTCAAACTGCAAACGAGAGTAGGTTTTATTAACAGAAGCATAAATCTTACAAACCAAAAAGTTATGTTGCTCAGTTGAATTTTAATAAATTTTAAACATAAAAGTGTGGGTCAATTATTCAACCCTAGGTTTAATATTTTGTGGAATAACTCTTGTTTGCAATTACAGCTAATAATCGTCTTTTATAAGACCTGATCAGGCCGGCACAGGTCTCTCGAGTTATCTTGGCCCACTCCTCCATGCAGATCTTCTCCAAGTTATCTAGGTTCTTTGGGTGTCTCATGTGGACTTTAATTTTGAGCTCCTTCCACAAGTTTTCAATTGGGTTAAGGTCAGGAGACTGACTAGGCCACTCCATAACCTTGATTTTTTCCCTCTTGAACCAGGCCTTGGTTTTCTTGGCTGTGTGCTTTGGGTCGTTGTCTTGTTGAAATTACGACCCATCTTAAGATCCTTGATGGAGGAGCGGAGGTTCTTGGCCAAAATCTCCAGGTAGGCCATGCTATCCATCTTCCCATGGATGCGGACCAGATGGCCAGGCCCCTTGGCTGAGAAACAGCCCCACAGCATGATGCTGCCACCACCATGCTTGACTGTAGGGATGGTATTCTTGGGGTCGTATGCAGTGCCATCCAGTCTCCAAACATCACGTGTGTGGTTCGCACCAAAGATCTCGATCTTGGTCTCATCAGACCATAGAACCTTGAACCAGTCTGTCTCAGAGTCCTCCAAGTGATCATGAGCAAACTGTAGACGAGCCTTGACATGACGCTTTGAAAGTAAAGGTACCTTACGGGCTCGTCTGGAACGGAGACCATTGCGGTGGAGTACGTTACTTATGGTATTGACTGAAACCAATGTCCCCACTGCCATGGGATCTTCCCGGAGCTCCTTCCTTGTTGTCCTTGGGTTAGCCTTGACTCTTCGGACAAGCCTGGCCTCGGCACGGGAGGAAACTTTCAAAGGCTGTCCAGGCCGTGGAAGGCTAACAGTAGTTTCATAAGCCTTCTACTTCCGGATGATGCTCCCAACAGTGGAGACAGGTAGGCCCAACTCCTTGGAAAGGGTTTTGTACCCCTTGCCAGCCTTGTGACCCTCCACGATCTTGTCTCTGATGGCCTTGAAATGCTCCTTTGTCTTTCCCATGTTGACCATGTATGAGTGCTGTTCACAAGTTTGGGGAGGGTCTTAAATAGTCAGAAAAGGCTGGCAAAAGAGATAATTAATCCACACATGTGAAGCTCATTGTTCTTTGTGCCTGAACTACTTCTTAATACTTTAGGGGGACCAAACAGAATGCTGATGGTTTGAGGGGTTGAATAATAAATGACCCTCTGAATTAACTTTTAACGCTTTAAAAAAAAATAATTAAAAAATCTTTTTGGCTGCAGTGCATTTCCCACTTCCAGGCTGATCTACAGTCCAAATGTCACAATGCCAAGTTAATTCTGCATGCGTCAACCACCTAAATCTGCAGGGGGTTGAATACTACTTGTAGGCACTGTATATAAAGTGTTGGCCAAAAGTATTGACACCCCTGCAATTCTGTCAGATAATACTCAGTTTCTTCCTGAAAATGATTGCAATCACAAATTCTTTGGTATTATTACCTTCATTTAATTTGTCTTCAATGAAAAAAACACAAAAAGAATTGTCCTAAAGCCAAATTGGATATAATTCCACATCAAACATAAAAATGGGGGTGGACAAAAGTATTGGCACTGTTAGAAAATGATTTGTGATGCTTTTCTAATTTGTGTAATTAACAGCACCTGTAACTTACCTGTGGCACCTAACAGGTGTTGGCAATAACTAAATCACACTTGCAGCCAGTTGACATGGATTAAAGTTGACTCAACCTCTGTCCTGTGTCCTTGTGTGTACCACATTGAGCATGGAGAAAAGAAAGAAGACCAAAGAACTGTCTAAGGACTTGAGTAACCAAATTGTGAGGAAGCATGAGCAATCTCAAGGCTACAAGTCCATCTCCAAAGACCTGAATGTTCCTGTGTCTACCATGCGCAGTGTCATCAAGAAGTTTAAAGCCCATGGCACTGTGGCTAACCTCCCTAGATGTGGACGGAAAAGAAAAATTGATGAGAGATTTCAACACAAGATTATGCGGATGGTGGATAAAGAACCTCGACTAACATCCAAACAAGTTCAAGCTGCCCTGCAGTCTGAGGGTACAACAGTGTCAACCCGTACTATCCGTCGGCGTCTGAACGAAAAGTGACTTTATGGTAGGAGACCCAGGAAGACCTCTCATACATTAAAACGACATAAAAAAGCCAGGCTGGAGTTTGCCAAAACTTACCTGAGAAAGCCTAAACGTTTTGGAAGAATGTTCTCTGGTCAGATGAGACAAAAGTAGAGCTTTTTGGGCAAAGGCATCAGCATAGAGTTTACAAAAGAAAAAATGAGGCATTCAAAGAAAAGAACACGGTCCCTACAGTCAAACATGGCGGAGGTTCCCTGATGTTTTGGGGTTGCTTTGCTGCCTCTGGCCCTGGACTGCTTGACTGTGTGCATGGCATTATGAAGTCTGAAGACTACCAACAAATTTTGTAGCATAATGTAGGGCCCAGTGTGAGAAAGCTGGGTCTCCCTCAGAGGTCATGGGTCTTCCAGCAGGACAACGACCCAAAACACACTTCAAAAAGCGCTAGAAAATGGTTTGAGATAAAGCACTGGAGACTTCTAAGGTGGCCAGCAATGAGTCCAGACCTGAATCCCATAGAACCCCTGTGGAGAGATCTAAAAATGGCAGTTTGGAGAAGGCACCCTTCAAATATCAGGGACCTGGAGCAGTTTGCCAAAGAAGACTGGTCTAAAATTCCAGCTGAGCATTGTAAGAAACTCATTGATGGTTACTGGAAGTGGTTGATTGCAGTTATTTTGGCTAAAGGTTGTGCAACCAAGTATTAGGCTGAGGGTGCCAATACTTTTGTCTGGCCCATTTTTGGAGTTTTGTGTGAAATGATCAATGTTTTACTTTTTGCTTCATTCTCTTTTGTGTTTTTTCATTGAAGACAAATTAAATGAAGATAATAATACCAAAGAATTTGTGATTGCAATCATTTTCAGGAAGAAACTGAGTATTATCTGACAGAATTGCAGGGGTGTCAATACTTTTGGCCACAACTGTATAAGGCAGCTGATTTCCACAGGCAAAATTGTCTCCAAAAAATTAACTGATATGATAGTAGGATGTACAGTATTTGTTTGTCTTGACTCCATTTTGATTGTGTGTACCTATCCTTCCAACCCAATCAGTCCACTAATAGCAGACTCCTGGTCCACCCCTGTGAATCTCCTTGATGTACACATGCTGCAGAAGATATGTGCCAACATACAGTATCAGGAGGATGGCACTGTGTGTCTCTCTGGTACCCTAAACAATGAAGTACTTTGCTTACTGACTGTCTGCAACTATAGCACTTGGTCCATGTTTATCAACAAATACCCCAAAGAAGAGACTGCGTAATTCCTTTCTATTATATTGGAACACCTCTGGTTGAATGGGCCAGCAGATGTAGGCCACCTTTTTGAGCCCTCAGTTAATTTTGACCTTAAGGCTACGTTCACACGCTTCATAATTCTTTTTTTATGCAGTGCTATTTGCGGCTTGTGCTTTTTTGCTGTGATATGTGCAAAAAAGTCAGTCCATACATTGCGCATTTTCAGTTGTGCTTTTCCCGTGCCCATTCTACAATGTGGGCTATGGGAGAAGTGCACTGAAAAAAAACTTTCCAGTGAAAGTGCATCTGCAAAATTACTGACCATGTGACTGCATTTTTGCAAAAGCCAATGCTTTTGCTGGAATGCGTTACGTCGTTGATTTCACTGCATTTACGCAAGTGCTAAATAACGCTGTGGAAATGTTGAAATACGCTACATGTGAACGTAAACTAAGCCTGGAGCCCCTTTGCTTATGAAGTCCAGTACCCATTATGCATGACCAAACAGATGCAATATCCAAGAAAGTAAAGAGGTTCTTAGGAAAAGTTGTTTTTGTTAAAATTACATCATCATGCAATACCCCACTATTTCTAGTCAAGAAAAAGGTTGAGAAAAGCTCAGCCTGCCCAGTACCACATGGTTCATGAGTTGCGGACTGTTAATGAGGCCACTCTCCTCAATATGCCCATTGTGCATGACCCATTAACTCTAGTAGAACAAATCCCTAACACAGCCACCCATTTCATGGTCATTGATCTGGCTTTCCTCTCAGTACCACTCCGCACAGTTATTATGGCACATTAACTAATGTTTTTCAATGTTATTGAGAGTTTGTTCACAGAGACTGTATGTCCATGTGAAAAAAATGTTACCATGCAATATTCTCTCTTGTACTTTGGGTGACACTCACCCATTAAAGTCTATAGCCTCAATTCACCATTCGAATTTTTTTAAGTCACTTTCCTTTTTTGTCTTGTAATATAAGTTTCTGTTTTTGGCACCAAAGTCATCAAAATGGTACACATGATTCATTAATTTGGCACAAAGTAATATATGGTGTTTTTTAACTCATTATTAGGCTGCTTTCACACTGGCTATTTTTAAATCTGTATGGATGCTTGAATTTCATAAAACCACATGGACAGGCACAGATCTGTGAAAATGAATGCCAACTGATGTCCACGGATCATTTTTTTAACGGATCCGTCATCAGTTACCAGAGATGGGGCTGGGAAGAGCTGTATTTTCCTTCTGAGCATGCTCAGTTTCATGGATCCATTTTTTTCATGGATCCATATGGATTCGTCCTCTATAGAGCTCCATTATAATTTCATACGGACACCTACGGATCTGTGTCTGTCTGTTGGTGTCTATGATCTTCAAGGAAGCCCATAAACAGAGCCATTTCCGTTTCTGGGTACATGAAAAATGCAGACACCAATGAATCCATGAAAAAATGGAGACACACGGATGGCCACTTTAGGACCAATTCGTGCCCATGAGGATAACATGGGAGGCCATAACGGATCTTTGGCCATCAGTTATGAAACGGATGGACACAGATTTGCAAATTTGCCAGTGTGAAAGCAGCCTTAGGCTGCTTTCACACAGCGTTTTTATGCTGTCCGAGGGATCAGACTTTTTGCTGCTCCCCTCGGACAGCATCGGATCCAAACTGATGACTGCAATCGGATGCCAAATAGGCATCCGATCCCGATATTTTGCAGCATCAGCTGGATCCTGTCCCTGCTCCTCCTGTCATCTCGTCCCCCTTCTCTCTCCCTCCTGTCACCTTTGTCCCCCCGTGTCTCCCCTCCTTGTCCCCCTCTGTCTCCCCTCTTTGCACCCCCTCTTTGTCCCCCTGTGTCTCCCCTGTGTCTCCCCCTGTGTCTCCCCTCTTTGTCCCCCTGTGTCTCCCCTGTGTCTCCCCTCTTTGTCCCCCTGTGTCTCCCCTGTGTCTCCCCTCTTTGTCCCCCTGTGTCTCCCCTGTGTCTCCCCTCTTTGTCCCCCTGTGTCTCCCCTCTTTGTCCCCCTGTGTCTCCCCTCTTTGTCCCCCTGTGTCTCCCCTCTATCTCCCCCCTCTTTGCTCCCCTGTTTGCAGACCTTAAAAAATAAAAAAATCTTCATTCTCACCTCTCCGCGACACCCGCGGTGCTTCCAGCTTCTTCTGATCAACAGGACCTGGCGTGATGTCACAGTCACATGACCGGTTACCGCGGTAACCGGCCATGTGACTCAACTGTGACGTCAGGCCAGGTCCTAGAAGCACAGAGCGCTGGAGGCATCGCTGGATCGTGGAGAGGTGAGAATGAAGTTTTTTTTATTTTTAACCCTTTATTTTCAGGAGATGTCACTTCTGCAATGTATGAATATACATTGCAGAAGTGATATTAGATGGCACAGAGCGGTGTTAGTGTACTGAGCATGCTCAGTGCACTAACATCGGGTCCGAGGAGACATGAGCTGTTTCCTCGGATCCGCGCTCCATAGGCCCCATGTTATTTGGCGCGGATCAGGTCGGATCCAATTCGGTCCGATCTGACCCGCTGTGCCAAAAATCGCAGCAGGCTGCGATTTTGGGCACAGCAAAAAATCGGCCAGGATCGGATCCGACCAAAATCGGATGCCAATAAGGCCAAATTCGATGTGATCCGTGCCCATAGACTAACATGGGGCCAAAATCTGATCCGTGGCTGTCCGTTTTACAACGGACAGCCACGGATCACAGAAAAACGCTGTGTGAAAGCACCCTTACTCATTATTTGCTCAAAAATTGCAGGTTTCTAAGAAAAACATACGAGACTTTGACACTGCAATCTAAGTTACTATATTAATCTTTTTGGAATGATTTTATATTGGAATTTTATTGATTGCATCATTTAAAATTATGATGTATGAACTTTACATTTAATTGAACACATTGTTTTAAATGAAGTCATAAGAATAAACTGTCTTTTTTTAATATTTTGATGATAACGATATCTTGATTAAAAAATGAGTTATGGTTTTGAAAACGTAGTTTCTACTTCATTAAGTGAAGAGCTGAATAATACAATTTGTCTAATTAACAATGTAATCTGATAGAGTACCAAGAAATTGATTGAGAACTTTTAAGTAAATTGCTTCAAATAAATTCAATTATTCTCATTGACATTCATGCAGCGTCAGTAGATGTTTTCTATGTGCTAGACACAATATATAGATGGTGGTTAGACATTTATTACAACAAATAAAAGGGCATTTCTGAACTATGGTAAAGACTATGAAACATATTGCTTTTTTGATACCAAAAAGAAAAGTGACAACAAAGAACAGTTTCTCAATCTCTGGCAAGGCTAATGCGACACTGAGACTTTGAATAACTTTGAATAAAACTTCTGTCCATAGAAATATATTGAATCACTTGAAATATCCTGTAATTGCTGCTTGATAGCATGTACAGGTGATTTTCAGAATTGTGCTTTTTCTTCTATTAAGTACTATAAAAATTACCGTACTTAAAAACATTCAAGATATTTTTCATGTTATTAGTATATTCTATAAAAAAAAAGTCTAGTTCCATAAAGTTTTACATTACCCGAAACAGACTAGAGTGTTTCACTAATATACTATTTCAGGTACAACGTAGAAAGGCATGTTGTACTCGTGGTTAGCAGGAGGTCTAGTCTGTTTATAGACACTGATAATGCTACTACCTACCTTTAAATTAAAGGGAACCCGTCAGCTTGATTTCGCCTCCTATCCTAACCCTATCTGTCCCTGCACCTTGCTGGCCCATCCCTAACCATCCCTCTCTGAGCTTAAACTGCACTATAAAGCTTTAGATAAACTATTTAATAACTTACATATTCCTATGTTAATGAGGGCTCCAGGCTACGGCGTAGACTGAGATAAGCGGTCTGCGGATCTCCATTCTCTTCTCCTTGCAGGCTCTTATCACACCCTGCTTGGCATCATCATTCCATAATTCCTGCCTCTTCCTCATAGTATGACGCGCAGTTGAATGTCAGTTTTGGTCCGGCACAGTGTATGGGTGTATGGGCCTTACAGGTTGGCTCCCAGCGTATGTGCAGTGCGCATATTGAAGCCTGATAAGCCCCCACAATGCACCAGACTGGAACCGACATCCGGCTCCGCATCATACTATGAGGAGGAGGCGGGATTTTCAAAATAGAATCAAGAATGGTGGATCCAGCGCTCAAAAAAAGCAAGTGTTTTTGTGTTTGAAATTGAAAAAAATTAATCGAATGCATATTAAAAAATTGTAGTGTGCAGACAGACAGAACTAGACATTAGTAAGCCACATGTAGTATAGACGATCCTACGCGTTTCAGCATAGAGCCTTACTCATGGATCCTGCCTGGGCCTGGGCAGCTCCGTGCGCAGGTTTTCCTCAGAACGAGGCAAGTAAAGAGCAAAGCTGGATGAAGTTGCATGGAGCATCTCCTTAAATCTCTGAGGAATAAGGTAATCCCAACTAAGCTACACTGGGTTACGGTCCAATACGGGACAGCAGTCAGGAGACCATCTCTACACCAAGGGGGCTACTTCAGTGACAGCAATACAACCGGTTTCCCTACCAAAGATTGCATAGAAGAGAGTTTTACAAGGATTAACAACGCTGTGGTGCCCATGCTTACCATCTGATTTTCCAGCAGATTGCTCTGAAATACACAAGTTGCCATAGAAGATCCTCTGAATCGGCGAGCTGAAATTTTTCTTTTCTCTTTTGCTATTTTCAAAATAGGGGACGCACAGGAGAAGGAATGATGACGCCCAGCGGGGCATGATTAGAGCCTGCAAGGGGGGCAGAATGGGGACCCAGCAGTGATCAGAGAGGGTAACCCGTGGACCGCACAGGAGGAGAAAGAGGATCCGAGAGGGGAGGAGGCCAGTCTGGCTGCATGCAGACAGGGGCTTCAGGAACAGTAGAGAAGCTGAGGAGGCCTTATACCCACTTGCTGTGGAAGCTCACTGTACACCTGGTCACCCAACAGTGCCCTGGATGTTTTACCTGCTCATACCACCAGTAAAAAGGTAAAAGAGACTTTCTGCAGTGTGTGTGCGTCTTTCCTCTCCGCTCCCGGTGCCCCTTATAGACTGCTCTATCACTCCCTATCCCGACCTAACATTCCACTCGAAACTTCCCCTTTACACTATGCTGCCCCGGAGGCCCCAGCTCCACCTGTAGCTTTGCTATCTCAGCCGTGTTACCATCGACCTCCGGAGGACTGTGGCGGCGCTGATGACACATCACCAGGTACTACAGGTGGTGTCACATGACAAACCCTAATCCCCTGTACATACACCCCTTATTAAAGTGTCACCTAGGCCACGGGCTCAGGCGCTGCTACCCATGACATCCCCGTGAGAACAACCACCGAGCCTGATACCTGAGTACCCCAGGGCCTGGGGCTTGACACTAGCAAGGTGCAGGGACAGGTACTGGTAGCATAGGGGGCTAAATTGAGCTGACAGGTTCCCTTTAAGGAGTGCACCTAAACTGAAGGCTGAAATAAAGCTAGAGCAGCAACTCAGGTGCTGTGCCCAATAATGGAGCGTGCTGTTGTTTAATCTGCTTTTTATTGTTTGTTTACTTTTATATGTGTGTGACTGGTAGGAGTATAGAGGAGCTTGAATAGGAGCTGAGCTCCCACTGAGTCATATTGGTGATCTCATTTTAGGGTCTGCTTACATGGATAGACTGGCTATATTAAACAACTGCCACCGACCAGTTGTTTAAGAGTCTGATTACACAGGCAGACAGCTTTAAAGGTGTACTGAGTGATCAGCTATTGACTGTTCAGTGCATTTATGTTGCCATTGTTCTTGGCAGAGTGAGTCCTGTTAACAAAGGACAATGCACCTCTGAAAACAAGTTTTGGTAAGCCTGCTTAAAAACATTTCACTAAGGCTGGATTCACACTTGCGGACCCCTCCGCAGCGTCCTGCGGAGGGGATCCGCAAGCTGAGCGCAGGCACCGCAAGTCCCTATGTTTACCATGGGGATGCAGGTGCCTGCGCTCTGATGCAGATTGGCGTGCGCACCCTGTGCGCACCCATTCACTGCGATGTATGATTTGTGCGCAGGCAGATGCATGCGCACAAATCATACATTCTCGTCAGCACCAGGAACGCGACATGTTACATTCAGGGTGTGGACGAGAGTGTGTTATTTGTGCGCATGCATCCATCTACGTACAAATCATACACTGCAGTGAATGGGTGTGCACAGGGTGCGCACGCCAATCTGCATCAGAGCACAGGCACCTGCATCCCCATGTTAAACATAGAGACTTGCGGTGCCCGCGCTCAGCTTGCGGATCCCCTCCACAGGATGCTGCGGAGGGGTCCACAAGTGTGAAGCCAGTCTCAGTTCTTGTCGGACTGGAGATTTGTCATCCAACCAGTGAGCCGCTATAAGTTTCCTGGTAGCATATAGGAGTCTAGCTATTGCCAATTTTCCCCAGTCATCAAAAGCAATATCATCCACATGCCCCAACACACAGGTCAGCCAATTCCTCGGAATAGCCACCCTCATCATTTCTTGTATTAATTTAAGGGTCTCCACCTAAATGTTCTGCAGACGGGGGCATGACCACATCATGTGTATGAGGTCTGTCCCATTTTCAGAACAGCGTGGGCAACTTGAGTCCCCCTTAATCCTGTCCTTATCATCCAGACCACGGTCCAGTACACCCTGTTGACTAAATAGAGTTGTGACACTCTTCTGGCCTCACTCTTCGAAAACCTTGGAATAAATTGTAGTTTATTTTCCCACTGGGACTCTGAAATTGGCCCCATGTCTGCCTCCCATTTCTCTCTGAACGTGATCAGGTGTCATTGCAGGAGTGTATCCAAGAGCCCTCTGTACATAAGAGTAATAAACCTCCTTGTGCCACTAAGTGACGCAATAAGATTCACTAAGCTGTCAGTTTGCACAACTATATGTGATAATCTAAGTTGCTGAGTAATGGCGTGTCGCAGCTGTAATTATTGGAAGAATAGAAATTGACTCAAAGGGAATTCCTTCCTGAGCCCCTTAAAGGTCTTGAGTACATCATCAACAAACAGCAGAGACACAAACCAAATACCCACACGTCTCCACTGACCAAATCCCCTCAAGCGCAGCAGTTCCTCTAGTCTGGGATCAAACCAAATCGGCGTGTATCGCGTGAAGTCTGTTATGCCTCTCTATTGTTTAACACTCTGCCAAATTTTATCCATCATGGCAATTGTCAGGAACCATCTGGGACTCACTTGGAACCTACCAATCTCCAAACTAGCAAGCAACAGGCCCATACCACCATGAACTCAGTAAGCTTCCCTGCCAATGTAAATTGCATGAGTTCACCCCAGCCCACTATGTGCTGACATTGAAATGCCACATAGTAGACCCATGGGTTTGGGACCGCCAGACCCGCCTCCTCCTTTGACCTCTGTAAATGTTCCAATTTGATATGTGCCTGGTTACCTTTTCAGATCAAAACCCAAAAAAGAGAGTTAATCCGGTATAATTTATTTTGTGCAAGCCACACCGGAGTGTTGTGAATTACATAAAGAAGTTGAGGCATAAGGATCATTTTGATTAAATTAACTCTACCTGGCACAGACAGGAGTATCTTCTTCCACGCCCCAATCTTTTGCTGGAATCTACCAATAAGAAGAGTCAAATTGAGCCGCTCATAGTCCTCCAATTTAGCTGAAATCACAATGCCCAAATATTGAAATTCTCTAACCACGCGCAAGGGGATCTCAGTGTCCAGTGTCAGGGAAGCTGCCGCATCCAAGGGGAGTACCACGGATTGTGATTGGTTCCCTTTAATAGGTAAAAGGCTAGGGTCACACTTCCAGTTTTGTTTTCAAAACCTGATCCGGTTTTGAGCTTTTAAAAAGCTCAAAACCGGAGCAAGAAACGCTCCTCATAGGAGCCTATTATAAAAACCGGATTGCTTTACAAGCAATCCGGTTACTGCCTCCGGCTCTGCAGCCTGCGTGAAAAATCATACAGGCTGCAGCTTTTGGAGCGGTTCTGTGCCCCGCAATGCGGTTACCAGATTGCTCAGGATGTGTAATCCTGACCAATGCGGAAACCATATATACTTTGCTTATCCCAGCTGCCCAGCTGTGTAATCCGGAGAAATCCGGTTACCGTACAGTTTGCTCATCCCTGCTGCCGCAGGGATGAGCAAACTGTTAGCTCTGTAAAAAAAGAATAAATATTATTAATAATTGTGGCCATAATGTCTCTAGAGGGGTGCCCACCCCCCCTAGAGACATACCACCCACTAAGGTGGGTATATAATGAGTTAATTGCAGATGTACAGTAAGCCGACTCCTGTCAGCTCTGTACATTTTTATGAATGAAGCCGCAGCTCCCCTGTGAGCAGCGCTCATACTATACCTACTGTACGTATAGTATGTGCGCTGTCTGAGGTTCTGAAGCCATTTACAGTAGATCTATGGGCTGCACAGCCCATAGATCTACTGTAAATGCCTGCAGGACCCTGGACAGCGCACATACTGTACGTACATTAGTAAATAAAAAAGCCAAGAAGCCAGCGCTGCCTGTGGTTAGCACGCAATACAAAAAGTGCATGTGCACATATTAATTTCTAACTGTAATTTAAACTGAGACATTTGGCAAACAATTGATCAATTCTTTCAGCTACCCCGCCATGTCATGGCATTCTCAGATGGGGCAGTCCTACTCTACGTTTTTTAATACGCTGTCCATTACGGCCTCCTGAATGCATTTAAATCAGTACCATATCAAATGCACACATACCTGAAGCATTTCTGAACTACTCCCACGGCACCAGAAAAGCAGCGCAGATAAAGGCAGACCAGGTCCGGACATGACATCCGGACATTATCAGATCTGACCCCCACACTGCCCAACCAGCAACCATGGATGAGAGTAGAACAGGCCCAAACACATGTGCAACAATCAAGCAGAGCCTATGGGCAGGGTATGGCAATGCTGGCACTTTGGTTTTCTTTGGGATTGGTTTAGTGGCTGACTACCACTCAGCCTTGCACGTCAGATTTTTTCTGTTTCCACCTGTATTGACAGCAGTAACTTTTTCGTAACCGTTCACACACGGTTATCACACTCAGCCCTGAGGCTCAGTTCAATTTTTGCTCCATTCACCTGAACCTAACCTCCTGTTTTCCATAAAGGCTGGGTCGGTGCAGTGGGGGTTAACTGTGAAAAGCCCTGACATTTGTGGTGGGAGCTGCCGGTGTGGGGCCCTGAGTTGCCTTATATCACTTGCACTGATCTGGCACCTTGGAAGCAGGTCTGATATGTGAAGGTGAGTGATAGCTTTGTATGGTCCACTTTATATACATTATTGAGGTCTTTTGACAAGGTGAAAATTAAAAATTGTAGAGTAGGACCACTCTATCTGAGAAATGCCTTGTCGCGGCAGAGTGGCTCAAAAGATGTTTTAATCTTTTGTGAAATGTCTCATTTTACAGTGTCGAAACAATATGTGTATTTACACAATCTTTATATTTTTTCTGACAGTGCTGGCACTTTGGTTTTCTATACGTGGGCACCCCCTAGAGACATTATGGCCACAATTATTAATAATATTTATTCTTTTCTTACAGAGCTAACAGTTTGCTCATCCCAACTGTACGGTAACACATCCGCAGCAATCCGGTTACCGGATTGCGGCTTCAGCAATCCGGTTACCGGATTGTGGCTTGTCTGAAGCCAATTGCATTCACCGCATCTGGATCTGGATGCGGTGAACGCAATTTCAGTAATAAATGTGACCCTAGCCAAAGTCATTTTATTATTTAATCTTAGTGCATTATTTATACTAGTGTATAATCATCCTACTAGTATATGCATTTTCCCATTCGTACAATTATCTAATGTTATCCTCTGTAAAGTTTATATAATGGTCTGGTTGTTGTTTAAACGCCAGCACGAAAGGTTTAAAAAACTTGGGGAGAAGCAAAAATAGGGAGGAGAGATGTTTCCTGATACCCACTCTAGGGGCTGTTCACATCACCATATTTTCGTTTAGAATATGATCTGTCAAAACATCGGATCATACTCGGACCAATGTTTTTTCTATTGGGCTGAGCAATTGTTCAATTTTCCCTTCAACCCGCGAAAGGAAAAAATCCCATCATATATGAGGGCAGTCCAGTTTTCATGGACTGACACAATGGAGAGGATGGAGAATGTTTTTCTCCATGTTCTCATCTGAGAGAATCATATCACATTATGCACACTCTGATCAAACTCTGATCGCCTGACCCTAACCTACGATTAAAGGGATCTACTCGCAAAATGTGTCCCCAGCCTCTATATACCTGTCCCTGCACCATGTTAATAGATTTCTAGGCATCCCTTTGTGCTTGTAAAGTGATATAGTAAACTTTAGATACGTTGTTATGATAGCTTATAATCTGCGATTTCTCATTATTTGAGAAGCCGCAAAAGGCGTTCCTTTCTGGGCCTCCCCGCTGCCTGCTTTGTAATTATTCACGCCCCTATGGGCATGCTACAGAGCAGGGACAGTGCTCGTCATGTAAGGGGCAGTAAAGCCGATATGGCGCTAATCGTGTCACATCCGGCTTTACCACGTCAGTACACCCATCATGCATGCGCACTCTTCATCGCGAGGTCGGCAGTACACCCTAATGGGTGTACTGACGTGTGTAAAGCCGGACATGACGCGATTAGCGTCATATCAGCTTTTGCACCCCTTACATGACGAGCACTGTCCCTGCTCTGTAGCACGCCCATAGGGGCATGAATAATTACAAAGCAGGCAGTGGGGAGGCCCAGAAAGGAATGCCTTTTGCGACTTCTCAAATAATGAGAAGCGCAGATTATAAGGTATCATAACAACTTATCTAAAGTTTACTATATCGCTTTACAAGCACAAAGGGATGGTTAGAAATCTATTAGGGCCGCTTTACACACACCAACTTCTGTGTCCAACATCTGAACAACTTACTGGTTGCAGTGAAATCATGGACACATTGCTCCATTGTACACAGCCACAAAATGGAACAATATGTCCATGATTTCACTGCAACCAGTAAGTTGTTCAGAAGTTGGTCACAGAAGTTGGTGTGTGTTAATCGGCCCTTAACATGGTGCAGGGACAGGTATATAGAGGCTGGGGGCACATTTTGCGAACTCAGGTTCACTTTAAATTCACATTTTCTTTTGCATATTCCATTTGTATTTTCTGTTTAAAGGAACACAAAAATGAATTCACATGCAAAATTCATCTGTTGTATTATTGATTATTATAGGGATTTCCTTTGGTGTCAGTTTGCAGAATAGAAGAAAAAGAACAGAATGCATTTTTTATCCTCCAATATAAAATCTAACATAAAACATTATCCAGCAAGTCCCCTAAAAATCATCAGGGACCCGCTGCATCTGTTTGCATCAGTAATGTGATTAATCCACTTTACACATGAACTCCTTTTGTTTGGTCCTCTAGATGAAAGAAAGAAAATAAAAGAAAATGTGAAAGTAGTCTAAGCAGGTCTGGGGAAAGCAGAGTTAAATGAAAAATAATCTCTTTCACCACCAGGGGAAGCAGTTTACTTACTGATTTATTACTGCAGCTGCAGGGAAACTGCATTTTATTTTGCCAGTTGTGTGAAATGAAGGAGGGCATATGGAGCTGTCTTTTTACAAAAGCAAAATCCCAACCCTTATAAGAGATCTAAACTTTTTTTTAGCAGCTGAAAATTCTATTCTAGACATTCATTCACGCCCATGTTTGCCACAATTAAAAGTTTCACAGTCCTAAAACATATAATAATCTATTTACCGTATATAGAGTATTATATAATCATACATAACCACTTTACCAATTGTACCCCAGGAATACTACCTACCCTGTTTCCCCAAAAATAAGACACTCTCTTATATTACTTTTTGCTCCAAAAAATGCAATGTCTTATTTTCAGGGGATGTCTTATTTTTCCATCATCACCTTGCATGCCTCAATATTCCCATGAAATATTCCCCCCACCCCTGTCTTATTTTAGGGGAAACAGGGTATTAATACATAATCATGTTAGGCCATCATGGATAAAAACAGCACTGTTAGGTCAGTTATTGGGGAATTCACAGTGAGCGTATTGTATATATGCTACAGAATATATATGTACAGTCACTGCCCAGCTCAACAATAATCCAAGAAACTATTACCTGCCACTACCAATCATGTAATTTGCTGAATTATGGTGTACACACAGTAATTTTGTGTGAGGTGCAGTTGAATGAGTTACAAATAACCCCTGAAGTAGTCTAATGAAGATCACCGCTCACTCTTGTTTCATGCAAAAATAATGTTTGTAATGGTGAATGTGGCACATTTATACATGTGAGCATACAATATGAAAATAGCAGTAAATAAGAAAAAAATGCGGCACTCACCGAGCAGGGCTTATTTCTTTTTTATTTCAGAGTCCTCTGTACATAGATTCTCTGCGATGGGGGAGGGAGTGAGGAGACACACAGGTGACGGATTCCGTTTCGGAGCACCTGCCCCTTCTACGGACCTTGTTGACAACAAGGTCCGTAGAAGGGGCAGGTGCTCCGAAACGGAATCCGTCACCTGTGTGTCTCCTCACTCCCTCCCCCATCGCAGAGAATCTATGTACAGAGGACTCTGAAATAAAAAAGAAATAAGCCCTGCTCGGTGAGTGCCGCATTTTTTTCTTATTTACTGCTATTGCTGTCTAATAAGCGTGCACCCGGGCACATGAACCTGCTTTACTCGCACCCTTACATGTGCAAGTAGCACCGGTCCCTGTAACACAGCAGTGCCCAGTATATATCTGCAAAACTTTTTACAATATGAAAATGTTTCGACCAATTAGGTCTTGTTCACAGAGTTGATATGGAGAATAGTGCACAGGTGTCATGTCCTCGCTGCCTCGGGCCAGTCTCTCATGGACAGGGAAACCGGGGCTCATTCTGCGACTCTATGTGCCTCACCAGCTCTGTCCCTGCTGCAGGGCAGGTCTCTGGTAAGCAGGAAGATCAATGCCAACCACGCAGCTCCGCTGGTTCTGCTCACCATGCCCGTAGTTCCATGCGGCCATCTGCTTCCATCTCATTCAGGAACCTGTGTCCTCTTGCCAGGTCTCCTGGGAATGTTCTTAGGATGCACACCCAGCATCCTGCACACACTTAAAGGAGCAGTAGACCTGTTCCCTATTGGGGCTCTCAGCCTAATTGCTGAGCTGTTCTGTGCTTAAAAGGCATCCTCCCCCTAAGGGAGGTGCCTGGGCTACTTGTTCATTCTCTAGGAACATTGCCTTTTCCCAGGTCCCACTCCTACAGCGCTCTGCACTTAGAAGACTGTAGCCTTCCATTATACTAACACCTCTGTCTCCACAGAATTCTCTGCTGGCAATTCATTATCCTGGATTTCTCTTATGCTCTGGATTCCACTCCAGAGTGGTCAAGCCACTCCTGAAGTGCACGGAACCGTCCAGAGTCCTATACCGACTGGATCAGTTTCTCCAAGATTCTATGTAGCGCCCAGTATTCCCTGTACAGGGGTACCTTGTTGGTGCTCCACTACGAGAGTTCGGTGTCATGATTCAGAGGGTCCTCCCCTCAGATACCTTTTCTGTTTGCTAACCTTCCTTAATAAATATCTTTGGTTTTACTGAAGTCACTCTCCAGTCTCTTGCTGTAACGGGTATTCAGCTGCCACTACTACACCAGTGGCCCAGTGAGTCCACTTTACATCTCCATGCCCTTCAGGAGAAACAACAGGATTATATGCCAGATCTTAGCCCTGGGGAAGCCGTCTTTCACCATATGTACAACAGGTATGCTCTTATGCCATGCAGGACCTGCTAGTGTGTCCCACGCTTGAGGTGCTCTGGAATGTGCCACATTCACCATTAAAAACGTTATTATTGCATAATATAAAAAGGTGCAGTGATCTCCATTAGACCACCAATCGTTTATACAGCTAGATTGGATACCTGATACACGTAGTATTTGGCTTTGAGGCTGTGGTTTATAGAGCATGAGGGATAAAGTTATTACAATTTATATATTCCAAAAGATATATAAAGAATATTCTGGCACACTTTATAGAAGTAAGGATATGAGGAATCTCAAATAAGTTCACAAAAAAGAAAGTTTATTCTTTGCCTTGGAATACAGAACAGAGAATCTTATTTATTCAACGTTTCGGCTATCACAGCCTTGATCACGATATTCTTTCATATTTGCATAAAATAAAACAAACAAAAGAGACATCAGAGACAATATACATGAAATGCTGAGTAGGATGCTCAAACAATCACGTGACTTATTGAGACATCAAATTGCATATAGATAAATAATATAGTTTCTCATAGAACCAATAGTAATACATGCATGTGTAAATTATAAAAAATGTGTCTCCACCATTATTCCAGTAGTGTTATCAACACAATAAAAAATATAATTAATTACCTCTATGGGCTGTATATATAATTCATAGGCAAAAGAGTATGTGATCCAGGTGGCTCCTGGCTATATTTCTAAAGTCTATGATGGACCCTTACCCAGCCACTATGGTCAATTGAGTAAGTGTTGCACTGTCTACTATTATCTGGATGATTTCCACTATATTCACCTAAGTAGCATGGTTTGCTCCCTTGATCAGACAGCATTGTAACATATGATTAGGATTCTTTCCTTCCTTGATATAAGATCTTATATAGTACCCTGACATGTAACCATACTTTATTGATCTATTTAGGCTGAACACTGAAATTCTTTGCTTTTGTTTTTTCATTGATTTCCTTTAAGCCATTGAGCCCCCTATAAGGGACCTGGATCACATACTCTTTTGCCTATGAATTATATATACAGCCCATAGAGGTAATTAATTATATTTTTTATTGTGTTGATAACACTACTGGAATAATGGTGGAGACACATTTTTTATAATTTACACATGCATGTATTACTATTGGTTCTATGAGAAACTATATTATTTATCTATATGCAATTTGATGTCTCAATAAGTCACGTGATTGTTTGAGCATCCTACTCAGCATTTCATGTATATTGTCTCTGATGTCTCTTTTGCTTGTTTTATTTTATGCAAATATGAAAGAATATCGTGATCAAGGCTGTGATAGCCGAAACGTTGAATAAATAAGATTCTCTGTTCTGTATTCCAAGGCAAAGAATAAACTTTCTTTTTTGTGAACTTATTTGAGATTCCTCATATCCTTACTTCTATAAAGTGTGCCAGAATATTCTTTATATATTGTACCCTTTTTTTCTGAGCACTTAACTAGGTTGTTAGAGCAGACATAACCCCATATATAATCCAAAAGATAGGCAGCATTTTTAAACATATACTGTACTAAAGATGTTACAAATGAGACAAAAAAATACAGTAACTACGTAAAATAAAAGGAATGAATAAAAGAAAAGCATTTAACCTGGGTGCCACAAGTGTTTAACCAGGGATGGCACAATTCTTTTTTTGGAGGAAAATTCTCCTAATAAAAGGTATGGAATCATCTCACCCATATATAATGTGGCATTTGCTTTAATAAACCAAAATTACTCCCACATACCTCCCCTCTGGTTACTGATAACAGGGCTGGTCATGGGATGTGGCTTCAGTTTCCAGAAAATTATGAAATCCCAACTTCCAAGCCAGATATGAAATAAAGCATAACTTACATCATCCAGATGCCTGAAGTTTGAAGTTAATTTGGATCTCATAGGCATGTATTACTGTTATGAAAAAAAGCATATTCTTCCTCTGGGAATCCCAAAGCTAAAAATGTATTTGCCATCAATATTCCCAATCCCAAACATTCATAATTTTCCACCGGTGCCCAAGTGTCTGAAAAATTCTTGTGAACTGAACATTCTGGTTCTGGTGCAAGGGTAATTCTCCACTCTTAGGGTGCTTTCACATCAGCGATTACCGCATAACGGCCGCGATCGCGGCTCACTTGCGGCAAGCCCCATACAATATCTATGGGGCTTGCGGCAGGGGCGGCAAATGCGGTTTCGGCATTTGCGGCAGGTGCGGCCGCGAAAAAAACGCGGTATGCCGCGTTTTTTTCACGGCCAAACCTGCCCCAAGTGCCGAAACCGCACTTGCCGCACCTGCAGCACACTTACTACAAGCCCCATAGACATTGTATGGGGCTTGCCACAAGTGTGCCGCGATCGTGGCCGCTATGCGGTAATCACGGCAGTTGCGTTTTTTTCACCGCAACAGCGTTTACCTCTGATGTGAAAGGGGCCTTACATGTACAAAATCCAGTCTTTATGACTATTTCCCAACCAATGTACCAGTTTTAGTCCCTTAATGACCAATGACAGCTATACCCATCATGGTTTTGAATTGTCACTGGGTATAAACACTCTCTGGTCAAAGAAATGCAGAAAATAGCAGAAAATATCATCCTAAATTTACCACTAACGTGAAGTCCAATATGTCATGAAAAAAAACAATTTTGGAATCACTTCGATCCTTTGAAGCATTCCAGAGTTATAATCTCATAAACTGACTGTGCTGCACCCGTTTATCTATTGACTTTCCGCCATACATGGACATTTGTAATGTTATGCTTTAATTGTATCGTCTATTGCATCTGCTATCCTTTGCTGCCATCTACTGGTCATTGTTGCATTACATTGTAATTTTATGCTTCTACTTTCCCATAATACCTTTCTGTCTGTAACTCCTCCTTGGGGATTCTTCTCTTCCTGCTTTGTCTTTCTTCACCATTTTTGGAACCTCATGCTTCAAGACTGGAGGAAGGATTCTCTTGTTACCTGTAATCTGGTGCATCTATAACAGCTCTAATCTACAGTGCTAACTGCTACCTCATCTTCATCCCTTCATCTTCCCTGGCATCGCATCTCTTCAAGGTATTGTAAATAAAGACTGTTGACTAGTGATGGGCGAATCCTAAATTACTCGGAATCGCTTGACTCTAACGAGTCCGAGCCCGGGACTCGCTACTCGTTGCGAGTCTAGCGAGTCCAATGTTAATGAATGGGGAAGCGAGTAATAGCGAGTAGTGTGCAATTTACAAATCACAGATGTGTCTCGGAAGCTTCAGCTTGAAGCAATCCTAGTTTTGCCATTGATTTGCATTGGACTCGTTTACTTTTCAAGTAATCGCTGGGAAACTCGCACAGATAAGAGTCCTGTCTGCTCTGTGTGCTGGCTGCCGCAGCTCCAGGTTCCTAGAGCCCGCCTGCTGCCTGATGTAGCAGAGCTGAGATTGTTCTCAGTCTGCTCATTCCCTGTGCATAGACATCTATATCTATGCACAGGGATGAGCAGAGAGGACATCGCGTTTTGGACTGCGTCGGACGGAAGAGGATTTTTTTAATTAAAGATGGAGTCCCTAATGGCTTTTTTTTTTATTTCTAATAAAAAATTTTCTCTGTGTTGTGTTTTTTTTTAAAACAATTTAATAGAAATTCATGGCGGTCATGTCTAATATTGGCGAGACCGCCATAAATTTCGGGCTTAGGGCCAGCTGATAATACAAAGCTGGCCCTAACCTCTTTATTACCCAGCGTGCCACCGCCACCAGGGCCGCTGGAAGAGCGGGGTTCAGCGCCAGAGGATGGCGCTTCAATGAACGCGCTATCTTCTGGGACGGCTGCGGGCTGCAATTTGCAGCGGGGGGTGCCCAGAAAGCTTGGGCATCCCTGCGCTGCGGATTCCGGCCCCCAGCTGCTTAGCTGTACCTGGCTAGACATAGAAATTGCGCGGAGCCCCACGCATTTTTTTTTTATTATTTCATGAAATTCATGAAATAATAAAAAAAAGGGCTCCCCTATATTCTTGTGTCCGGCCAGGTACAAATAGGCACCTGGGGGTTGGGTGCAGCCCGTCGCTGCCTGCTGGATCCGGCTGGTTCCAGAAATACGGCGAAGCCCACGTGAAATTTTTTTCTGACAAATCCATAAAACAATGTAAATAAAAGGGACTGCATCTTTATTAACCCCTTGCCCATGGTCCAGGGGTTAATAAAGATGCAGTCCCTTTTATTTACATTGTTTTATGGATTTGTCAGAAAAAAATTTCACGTGGGCTTCGCCGTATTTCTGGAGCCAGCCAGATCCAGCAGGCAGCGACGGGCTGCCCCCAACCCCCAGGTGCCTATTTGTACCTGGCCGGACACAAGAATATAGGGGAGTCCTTTTTTTTATTATTTCATGAATTTCATGAAATAATAAAAAAAAAATGCTTGGGGCTCCGCGCAATTTCTATGTCTAGTCAGGTACAGCTAAGCAGCTGGGGGCTGGAATCTGCAGCGCAGGGATGCCCAAGCTTTCTGGGCACCCCCCGCTGCAAATTGCAGCCCGCAGCCGCCCCAGAAGATGGCGCGTTCATTGAAGCGCCATCCTCTGGCGCTGAACCCCGCTCTTCCAGCGGCCCTGGTGGCGGTGGCACACTGGGTAATAAAGGGGTTAATACCAGCTTTGTTATACAAGCTGGTATTAAGCCCGAGATTCTTAATGTCAGGCCACGTTTGACCCAGCCACTAAGAATCTCCAATAAAGGGTTAAAAAAACACAACACAGAGAAAAATTTTTATTTGAAATAAAAAAAAAAGCCATTAGGGACTCCATCTTTAATTAAAAAAATCCTCTTCTGTCCGACGCAGTCCAAAACGCGATGTCCTCTCTGCTATATCCCCTGTGCATAGATATAGATGTCTATGCACAGGGAATCAGCAGACTGAGAACAATCTCAGCTCTGCTACATCATCTCTGTGAGCAGGCAGGCTCTAGGACCCTGGAGCTGCGGCAGCCTGTACAGAGAAGACAGCTGGACTCGGCTCGCAATGTAACAGCAGTTACTTTGCGAGTTTCCCTGCTATCACTGGCACAGTAGCCGAGTCTAATGCAAGACAATGGCAATCCTAGTTTTGTCAGCGTTTACCATTGATTTGCATTGGACTTGTGCGAGTAAACGCTGGGAAACTCGCAGAGTACCGAGTCCTGCGAGTACCTTACTACTCGCCGAGTAACGAGTCCTAGCGAGTAGATTCGCCCATCCCTACTGTTGACTTATCACTGCATCATCCTTCTGGACCTCCGCGCAGCTGATAAGGCCTAGGAGCACCGATTAGTGAGTAACACTATCCGCCATTGTTTATATAGAGATCGTGATCACATCCCTTAGGCCCCTTTCACATCAGCGTTTATTTGAAATCGCGGCAGATGCGGTGAAAAAAACCGCATCTGCCGCGATTACCGCATACCGGCTGCACTTGCGGCACGGTTGTGGTGCGGTTGCGGCAAGCCCCATACAATGTATAGGCGGGCTTGCGGCAGGTGCGGCAAGTGCGGTTTTGGCACTTGCGGCAGGTGCGGCCGCGAAAAAAAAACGCAGTCAGCCGCGGTTTTTTCGCGCCCGCACCTGCCGCAAGTGCCAAAACCGCACTTTCCCAAACTGCCGCAAGCCCGCCTATACATTGCTTTTTTTTTTATTTCTAATAAAAAATTTTCTCTGTGTTGTGTTTTTTTTTAAAACAATTTAATAGAAATTCATGGCGGTCATGTCTAATATTGGCGAGACCGCCATAAATTTCGGGCTTAGGGCCAGCTGATAATACAAAGCTGGCCCTAACCTCTTTATTACCCAGCGTGCCACCGCCACCAGGGCCGCTGGAAGAGCGGGGTTCAGCGCCAGAGGATGGTGCTTCAATGAACGCGCCATCTTCTGGGACGGCTGCGGGCTGCAATTTGCAGCAGGGGGTGCCCAGAAAGCTTGGGCATCCCTGCGCTGCGGATTCCGGCCCCCAGCTGCTTAGCTGTACCTGGCTAGACATAGAAATTGCGCGGAGCCCCACGCATTTTTTTTTTATTATTTCATGAAATTCATGAAATAATAAAAAAAAAATGCGTGGGGCTCCGCGCAATTTCTATGTCTAGTCAGGTACAGCTAAGCAGCTGGGGGCTGGAATCTGCAGCGCAGGGATGCCCAAGCTTTCTGGGCACCCCCCGCTGCAAATTGCAGCCCGCAGCCGCCCCAGAAGATGGCGCGTTCATTGAAGCGCCATCCTCTGGCGCTGAACCCCGCTCTTCCAGCGGCCCTGGTGGCGGTGGCACACTGGGTAATAAAGGGGTTAATATCAGCTTTGTTATACAAGCTGGTATTAAGCCCGAGATTCTTAATGTCAGGCCACGTTTGACCCAGCCACTAAGAATCTCCAATAAAGGGTTAAAAAAACACAACACAGAGAAAAATTTTTATTTGAAATAAAAAAAAAAGCCATTAGGGACTCCATCTTTAATTAAAAAAATCCTCTTCTGTCCGACGCAGTCCAAAACGCGATGTCCTCTCTGCTATATCCCCTGTGCATAGATATAGATGTCTATGCACAGGGAATCAGCAGACTGAGAACAATCTCAGCTCTGCTACATCATCTCTGTGAGCAGGCAGGCTCTAGGACCCTGGAGCTGCGGCAGCCTGTACAGAGAAGACAGCTGGACTCGGCTCGCAATGTAACAGCAGTTACTTTGCGAGTTTCCCTGCTATCACTGGCACAGTAGCCGAGTCTAATGCAAGACAATGGCAATCCTAGTTTTGTCAGCGTTTACCATTGATTTGCATTGGACTCGTGCGAGTAAACGCTGGGAAACTCGCAGAGTACCGAGTCCTGCGAGTACCTTACTACTCGCCGAGTAACGAGTCCTAGCGAGTAGATTCGCCCATCCCTACTGTTGACTTATCACTGCATCATCCTTCTGGACCTCCGCGCAGCTGATAAGGCCTAGGAGCACCGATTAGTGAGTAACACTATCCGCCATTGTTTATATAGAGATCGCGATCACATCCCTTAGGCCCCTTTCACATCAGCGTTTATTTGAAATCGCGGCAGATGCGGTGAAAAAAACCGCATCTGCCGCGATTACCGCATACCGGCTGCACTTGCGGCACGGTTGTGGTGCGGTTGCGGCAAGCCCCATACAATGTATAGGCGGGCTTGCGGCAGGTGCGGCAAGTGCGGTTTTGGCACTTGCGGCAGGTGCGGCCGCGAAAAAAAAACGCAGTCAGCCGCGGTTTTTTCGCGCCCGCACCTGCCGCAAGTGCCAAAACCGCACTTTCCCAAACTGCCGCAAGCCCGCCTATACATTGTATGGGGCTTGCCGCAACTGCGCCGCAACCGTGCCGCAAGTGCAGCCGGTATGCGGTAATCGCGGCAGATGCGTTTTTTTCACCGCATCTGCCGCGATTTCAAATAAACGCTAGTGTGAAAGCAACCTTAGACACATCTTACCCACATATATCGGTGGCAGAATACTGACACTGGTCAGAATTGTAAAATGAGGCTTGGTCCTTAGGGGGTTAAGTACCTGTCCATACCAGGTTTTAGGTTCAATGGATGTGCTCTATCTCTCTACTTCGTAACACTAAAGAAAAATACTCTAAAAAGATTTTTATTGGATATACTTATTGAAAACAACACCGGTATACAGTGAAAAATGTGTACATGCACAACACGACCCTCACTCAAAAACCCCCACAGAAACACAAATATATTCAGTGGAGTTAACCACCAGTTTCCCTCTAAAGTACTATGATCGATCTCTTATCCTGACCTAACGCCACTTATTTCAGTCAAAAAATGTCCAAGGTCAGTTGTCGTACTCCTGAAGTCTGATTAGACATACACTAAAGAGAGGAGCCAATAGGTATAAAACCATCTATCATAATTATGGTATTTTGCAAAGTGGGTGTCTGGGCTGTTAGCGGATTTTACAGAGTGGATGTCTGGGCTGTTAGGCGATGGCTCCGGCCTCTGGAAAGAATCCTCACTGGAGCCGCAGCCTACAAGAAGCGGGCAGGGCTAGCGCCAGTGGGTGGCCTACTTCCAGTTGCGACTGAGGAGGTCAAATGCTGGAAAATGCAGCAGCTTCTGGCTGCGGCTGCACCATACCCAGTGATGTACCCGGTGGCAGCACATGAACTTACACTGCGCTATCCTCGCAGTTCCTCATCATGGACATTTTCTGACCCCCTCCCTTGCAGATACCCAATGGACAGTCAGCAGCATCCAGGGTCCAGGAACAATGGTTGAGGATTTAAGCAACCCCTGGGATGTTGAGGGATGCTTTGTTGCAGATCAGCTAATCCACACGAAGTGCAGAGGCAGCTTGATGAGGAGATGATGATTATGCTTGTTGTAAATTTTGCTACATTTTTGAAGTTTAAGAATGTTATAGTGGGTTTTTGTGGTAATGTACATAGCATTACTGTAGTCAGGCTTTCAGACTGGGGTGACAGTGGGGCAGTATTTAAGATTAGGGCGTTTTTTGTTAGTGCCTAAACAGATGGTTTCTTGTGAGTGGTCTGCAATGAGGGTGTTGGTTTGGACGAGGGGTTGGACATTTTGGAAGTGGGCAGATTGTGGTGATGCAATGTCGTGGGTGATTTTAATTAAAGGTGCAAAAAATATGGGGTGTTTTGTGGGCTTGTTGGGCGGGCTTTAATGAAGCAATACATTTGCAAGAAGGGCCCAGGGTAATTTTTGTTACTGCAGTTTTGTAGTCTAATTTAGATGGGGCTGGTCCTAATATTGCAAAAGTGAAGGTGGATGAGGCAATGCAGGTATTGTTAAAAAGGTGGTGGAAATATTTTTCCCGATTAAGAGATTGCAATTTGGGCCACAGGAGTCTGTGTGTGCTTTTTGTATGGCGAGTGGTTTGTCAGGTTTAAGTTACTAGGCTTGATGGACATGGGACCATTATCCATTGTATGAACAATTTTTGTGGCCTTTTCTCACACTTATGGTCTTTTTTTCTAAATGCAGCATGCTATAGGCATGACCATTATCATACATTTTCCATTGGTTTCATATTGGACAAAAATGTAATTCCTGTGTTGCATCCATGGAATACTTGTTGGTCAGTGGAGTGAGTTTGCAGAATAATATTTGAAAACTCCTATTTATTATTATTTTAATGGCCGGACCATACATGATAAGCATGTTCTACCTATTGAGTTCCCCCCTCTTTTCCTTATAAACAAATCAGTCAAGAATTATTTATCAATTCCAGCTTCAGATTCGTAATAGTAAAGTAGGTGAAGTATCTTTAATGGTACCTTTACACGCCGCGACGGCAGGCTGGATACATCGCGCTACTTCACGTGCACGAGCACGCCCGAACGGCTACAAACGGTCAACGCACTCTCTTTACACGCCGCCATAAGGTGCGCTACGCCACGCTACATCTATAGCTAGCTACATCGCCGGGTGTCTCAAGTAGCCAGCTGTAGCGTAGCGTACCATGTTTACACACCGCTCCAACAAGCTACTATGGGCGGACCCGGTGCAGCAGGGATAGCACATAGGCGTGCAACAATCTTGGATTACGAGCCGTCCGTACGATGATAGGACAGCGCAATATCATCAGGATTGGCCAGGCATCGCAGTAGGCTGATTAATACAGCACGCTCGAGTAATTGTGTAGTGTGACTGGTCAGCTCCTTAAATATCCCGCCCTATGCTGCGACTACCAATCATAAAGCAGGAGCGACCTCCAATGATCGCAGATGGGGCGCGGTAACATGGCGACTGTGTCACGCCTTAGATACATGGCAGCCACATCGCCGGGTGTCCAGAGTTGCCTTCCGTTGCTTCTTTACACGCCGATACAGCTCGCTACAATCGGCGATGTTGCCTTAAGTTTATGAGCAGAGACCATAAACAGATGTATCTGTCGCCGGCTGTAGCGTCGCCTCTTCAGACACCGCTACTACAGGCGATATGGACGCTACAAGCTACAATTGTAGCTTGTAGCGCGATGTATCCAGCCTGCCGTCGCGGCGTGTAAAGGTACCATAATAGTAATGCACCAGAGATAGTATAAACACAATTGTTCTTGACAGCATATCAGTATGGAGTGTAGCTAGGGTGCCATGCATGGTGATGGGTCTGCTAACAGGCCAGCAACTAAGTGTCATGATGGTCTCTCTTACTAAGGAGACTTGTGACTGCTTTTGACCCCAGTCTCATGTCTGTGTTAAGACTTGATGTTAAATGTCCTTTATTTCTTAGGCAGTGGAAGAGTTAATTAGCTCATTAGGTCTTATTCAAGTGTGGCCTTTTTGCAATTGCTATTACCCCTTTATATATCCCTTGGTCCCAGCATGCCTTGTTGGAGATTGAATTCATACTGGCCTAAGCATCTGAAGGTGAAGGAAGCTTTCTGGAGATTCCTCTGCTGTGAAGTTGTCTGCTGTCTGGTGAAATGACAGCAGACGTGAAGTTGCTGCCTTATTCCTTGTCTGTCTTCCCTTTCCCTCTTGTGTCCTATAGTGAGGTGGTTGTAGACTAATGTTCCTGCCGGCTATTCCCTACTGAGGGCTAATATCAGGACCAGTGAGGGTTCTAGGTGTCCTGCTCTGCGACGAGTTGAAAGAACTCATGTAGGGACGGTAGGAAGATTCGGGCACAGCCGCCGGTGAGTGCAGGAGGTCACCTCTCGCCTGTTACCTATAAGCAGGGCCCTCCACTGTATTTATCCCCCTGGTGTCTTCCTGTCTTTTGTTCTGTGTAATGCACCGGACATCGTTGGTCCATGCTCTGCTGTCACGCACGGTTGTCGGACATTCCCTTGTGCAACCTGACACTAAGCAGTTGGCAAGATATACGATACCCATAAAGTACCCATGACTGAACAACATTATACCTTGTTCTGTAGGAATTACAAATACGTTTATTGACATTGTGTTGGCTGAAGTGTACTGCCCAGAACAGCCCCCTTTTTCTCAAACTAATCAGGTGGACAGTGAACATGCTGCCCAGCAATATAATCAGTATCATTTTGTCTTTTGCAACTGCTGAGACAGAACGGTGACACTCAGCAGCTCAGAAGGTTGGAATAGGACCTCGTTTTGATACATATTATGACAACATCTATGTTGTATGAACACTCATTCCTGTGCATTGGGGTCCATCCATTATATATTGGTCAACAGTTTACGCTGAATAAATACATTTTCATTTGCTACGTTAATTGTTAATAGTTTAACATTTTGATTTGCTTTGGGCTGAATTACATCCATGTTGACATGTTACATTCAGTGATCCATGACTGGCAACAATTCAAATACAATGAAACTCATTAAATGTCAACTGCCACGACGAGATATGACAATATTGTGTTACTACAACAGTGGTACAATTTGTATGAAAAAGTTATTATGTCCATGTACTAGTATAGAAATGGCATAAACAGATAAAACAATCATTATCTAGAGTTTGGTGACGAATAATGTCCTGTGCCCTTTATCTCTATACCAAGACGCAGGTAATCCATTTATATGTTTCTGTTAGTTGCAATAACTATACAGGATGGGCCAATTATATGGATGCACCTAAATAAAATGGGAATGGTTCGTGATATCAACTTTCTGTATGTGGCACATTAGTATATGTGAGGGGGAAAACTTTTCCAGGTGGGTGGTGACCATGGTGGCCATTTTGAGGTTGGCCATTTTGGATCCAACTTTATTTTTTTTCAATGGGAAGAGAGTCATGTGACACATCAAACTTATTGAGAGTTTCATAAGAAAAACAATGGTGTGCTTGGTTTTAACATAACTTTATTCTTTCATGAGTTATTTACGTAGTTTATGACCACTTATAAAATGTGTTCAAAGTGCTGCCCATTGTGTTGAATTGTCAATTCAACTTCCTTCTCCCACTCTTTACACACTGCCTATATGGAGCCCTATTTAGCCCTATATTGATAATGTTTAGGCTTCTATGAGACCTGGCCATTATCAATCCTGTGAGTAAATACTCAAAAAACTCACACGCAGAGAAAAATCCTTTATATGATATAAAACACACAGGCAACCCTAATTTTTACATACATTAACCCCAAACATACCCTTTCACAGTAATCCACAGCGATATCCAGCGAAGCACACAATCCTGACTCTGCTACATCCAGAGACTATTAACCAAAAACAGCCAAAATACTGCTAATAAACTTATTCAAATAGGTATAAGCATATATTGGATAAGACAAGAGTTCATAAACAATACAGAAAACCCAAAACAGAAAAAGAACTTAAAAGCCAATGTGTAAGAAAAGAACCGTATATACTCGCGTATAAGCCGAGTTTTTCAGCCCAAAAATTGGGCTGAAAAGTCCCCCCCTCGGCTTATACGCGAGTCACTGTATACTGTATACAATGTATACAGTATACAGTGCCCCCCATCTATATACAGGCCCCCCCCCGCCGCAATCCTGTAAAGGAAGAGATTAGTATACTTATCCCTCCGCTGCCGCTGTCCCGCCGCCATCACGATCCTCCGTCTTCTTCCAGCGTCTTCCTCCGATGGTCGCAGGCAATGACGTCATTGCCTGCGCCACCGAGGAGGAAGCCGGAAGAAGACGGAAGACGCTGGAAGAAGACGGAGGATCCTGATGGCGGCGGGACAGCGGCAGCGGAGGGATAAGTATACTAATCTCTTCCTTTATAGGTTTGCGGCGGGGGGGGGGGGGGCCTGTAAATAGATGGGGGGACCTCTGGGGCATCTGTATACTACCACTGGGGCTGCTGTATACTGATGGGGGGGGCCTGTATATACCTGTGGGGCTGCTGTATACTACCACTGGGGCTGTATATACCTGTGGGGCTGCTGTATACTACCACTGGGGCTGTATATACCTGTGGGGCTGCTGTATACTACCACTGGGGCTGTATATACCTGTGGGGCTGCTGTATACTACCACTGGGGCTGTATATACCTGTGGGGCTGCTGTATACTACCACTGGGGCTGTATATACCTGTGGGGCTGCTGTATACTACCACTGGGGCTCTATATACCTGTGGGGCTGCTGTATACTACCACTGGGGCTGTATATACCTGTGGGGCTGCTAGATACTACCACTGGGGCTGTATATACCTGTGGGGCTGCTAGATACTACCACTGGGGCTGTATATACCTGTGGGGCTGCTGTATACTACCACTGGGGCTGTATATACCTGTGGGGCTGCTGTATACTATCACTGGGGCTGTATATACCTGTGGGGCTGCTGTATACTACCACTGGGGCTGTATATACCTGTGGGGCTGCTGTATACTACCACTGGGGCTGTATATACCTGTGGGGCTGCTAGATACTACCACTGGGGCTGTATATACCTGTGGGGCTGCTAGATACTACCACTGGGGCTGTATATACCTGTGGGGCTGCTAGATACTACCATTGGGGCTGTATATACCTGTGGGGCTGCTGTATACTACCAATGGGGCTGTATATACCTCTGGGGCTGCTGTATACTACCACTGGGGTTGTATATACCTCTGGGGCTGCTGTATACTACCTCTGGGGCTGCTGTATACTACCACTGGGGCTGCTGTATATACCTGTGGGGCTGCTGTATACTAACTACTGGGGCTGCTGCTGTATATACCACTGGCGCTGCTGCTGTATACTACCACTGGGGCTGCTGTATATACCTCTGGGGCTGCTGTATACTAACTACTGGGGCTGCTGCTATATATACCACTGGGGCTGCTGCTGTATACTACCATTGGGGCTGCTGTATATACCTCTGGGGCTGCTGTATACCACACTGCTGAGGGCTGTATACCTGTGCTGGGGTCCACCCTCGGCTTATACACGAGTCAATAGGCTTTCCCAGGTTTTGGGGGCAAAAGTAGGGGGGTCGGCTTATACACGGGTCGGCTTATACACGAGTATATACGGTAATTAAATCTTTATTCAAAATTGTTTATATAAGAATTACCAGGTAATTAAAATTGATTCACAACAAAGACGACATTACAGGAAGGAGAGGATAATTTAATGAATGAATGAATGAATGAATGAAAATAAATAAATATGTACCGCAGCAGAAAAAAGGGGGGATTGTAATATAGTTTTTATCAAAACAACAAATGTACTAGATACTAAGTGGTCACTAAATGTAATTCACCACAGCAAAATATAATGAAAGGGGGCAATGTTTATAAGATAGTATAACAACCAAATAATATTAGTATCTGTTCTGCCCATTTTGAGCAGAAAAATAAACATTTATAGTTTTATACCAGTTACGACCCATGGAGGTCACTAGTTACCCATTTATATTGTTTAGATGTGTTAGGGCCCTTTCACATCAGCGTTTTTTGAAATTTGCGGCAGATGCGGTGAAAAAACCGCATCTGCCGTAATTACCGCATACCGGCTGCACTTGCGGCGCGGTTGCGGTAAACGCCATGCTAAGTATAAGCGTACTTGCGGCAGGTGCGGCAAGTGCAGTTTTGCACTTGCGGCAGGTGTGGCCGCGAAAAAAAAACGCGGCTGACCGCGGTTTTTTTCGCGGCCGCACCTGCCGCAAGTGCAAAACCGCACTTGCCGCACCTGCCGCAAGTACGCCTATACTTTGCATGGCGTTTACCGCAAGCGCGCCGCAAGTGCAGCCGGTATGCGGTAATTGCGGCAGATGCGTTTTTTTCACCGCATCTGCCGCAAATTTAAAAAAACGCTGATGTGAAAGGGCCCTTACACTTGATCTAGCAGAGCTCTTTTGGTGGGTTTACACACACAAATTTCTGTGTCCAATATCTGAACAGATCTCTGGTTGCAGTGAAATCATGGACACATAGTTCCATTTTGTGGCTGTGTACAATGGAGCAATGTCTCCATGATTTCACTGCAACCAGAGATCTGTTCAGATATTGGACACAGAAATTGGTGTGTGTAAACCCACCATCACAGTTGCAAGAGACGGTCCCCTTTAAGATGAGTCATTTTGACAGGACTTCCCCCCTGCTTCTCTGGATGAAGGAGACGGCAGACATGCTCCTGAACTTCTGAGGGATCAGACTTATCCTGGCTCCTTTCCCTTCTTCTACAACTTTCATCCTCTTGTCAGATGATTCTGGTAAGAGTGAAATGCAGTTACATGTTTATGCTGGGATCTGTGTAATCAGGTATAGGCTGCAGCCATTTTACAGAGTGTAGAAGTGAGGTAACATTATGTGTAATCCTGGCATCCTAGCATGTTCTTGTACTGTATGTAGTTAGATCTGTTTTTGTATAGAGTAGAGCCTGTTTCAGTGACCTTTACCCTAGATAGCCATGTTAACTGCATTCTGTGTTTTACTGTTACTGTGCAGTGTCTGCAATGCCCCAGTACTGGTAGCAATTGTATTTCTGTATCATACTGCTATTTTTATGATATGTCAGTACTGATTCAGATTGTTTTTTCCTTGTATTATAGTTTTTATCACTGTCACATCACCTCAATAAATGTAGACTCCAGAAATCCTACAGCCTGTTCCTTGGGGAAGTGAACGAGGGTTAAGGCTGCTTTCACATTACGATATTCGGATTTCCGATGCTGTCCGATCAAAATCGGACAGCATCGGATCCGAATTTGGCCTCCATGCAGCCCTATGGGCATCGGACCGAATCGGATGTGCACTAAATGCCATCCGATTTGGTCCGATCCGATTCTGTCCGATTTTATTATCGGTGCCAAAATCGGAGCTTGCTCCGATTTTTGCACCGAAAATAAAATCTGACAGAATCGGATCGGACCAAATCGGATGGCATTTAGTGCACATCCGATTAGGTCCGATCCCTATAACATGGGGCCCTATGGAGAAGGGTCCGAGGAAACATCTGATGTCTCCTCGGACCCCGTTTTACTGTACTGAGCATGCTCAGTACAGTAAAACTGCTCCTAACTAGGAGCATAAGGGTTAAAAAAAAAAAAAAAAGTTTATTCTCACCTCCCCCCCGAGCCCCCGCCGTCTTCCGCCATCTTCTTTGAGGCTCCCGGTGGCTCCTGCAGGCTGCCGGTGTCAGCAGAGGGCTTCCTCTGCCTTATAGGACCTGCGGTGATGTCACAGTCATGTGACCGCGGGTTACCATGGTGAACCCGCCGTCACGTGACTGTGACATCACCGCAGGTCCTATAAGGCAGAGGAAGCCCTCTGCTGACACCGGCAGCCTGCGGTAGCCACCGGGAGCCTCCAAGAAGATGGCGGAAGACGGCGGGGGCTCAGGGGGAGGTGAGAATAACCTTTTTTTTTTTTCTTTTTTTCACCCCGCAGGGAACGATTTTATGCCGTAATCGGGTGCCTATTTGGCACCCGATTCCAGGCATCAGAAGGTAGCCGATGCTGTCCGATTTATATCGGACAGCATCGGCTCCCTAAAAATCGTAATGTGAAGGTAGCCTAAGCTGTATGCTAGATATCCACAGCACCATATGTGGAAGAAGGCAGAACAGTATCCTTACTCAACAGAAGCATAGGACACGTACCAAATATAAAGCAAACATTGCACAACACAGTGTACAATTATAAATCTAGCTGCAGATATATCAATAGATAAATAAATCATCTATTCTTCTCACTCATGTGGGTCCAGCTGGATTCGCGCCGCTCCCAACTTACCGTATGTTTTAGTATTTACCTTCATCAGGGTGTGGCGTCAGACCAAAGCAGGGCACCTCAAAAAAGGTTCTAGAGACCAAGCAGAAAATTTGCGGAGTCACATGGCACATGCGCCGATGAACCGGCGGTCACATCCCTTTCTGAGACACAGAACCCAGAAGTCAAACCAGATCACGTTAGCAGTCATCGCATCACGTGAGGAGTCACATGATAGGACGTTAGCCACACAGTCCAGGCAGAGTCAGGGAGCTGCATCACAGAGTGAGGCACACAGCAAGGACTAACACATGCACTCTACCAAGAAAAAAGGTAAAGCAGCCATTTTGCTAATTGGAACATTTATCAAAAAGCATGCATTTTTATATTTCAACATTAATATTTCCAGAAAAAATGGTGAATAAATCCACATGTGTAGATATGTGCACGTCATGAAAGAAGGAAAAAAAATAATTAATGTATACATGTAAACAGGGCTGCCACTTGGAATTTCGGGGCCCCTTACTAGCAAAATTTTGGGGCCCCCGTAAGACTCCACCCATGCTCCGCCCCACCCATGCTCCACCCCACCAAGCCCTGCCCCACCCATGCTCTGCCCCACCAAGCTCCACCCCCACAAAGCCCCACCCAAATCCCTCAAACCTTCCATAGTTTCACACGCATTGTTGGAAAAACAACACTCTTGCACCATATCCTCTCACCAATTACACATTAACAGTTCCCATCCAACACCAGATTACATACAAACAGCCATCAGATTTTGTTTGGCCAAAAGATTTTTTTTAAGCCCACCACCACAACAAGGTAGACTCCTTTGGCAGGGCCCTAACCTACTCTACTCTATTTTTTTTTTCTCTTTTTTTACATTAACCTTTTTTTGTTTTTTAATTAAGTATTTCTCATTTTTGTTTATATTTCTTTAAGGGAATGTGGCACATCCAATTTTTGTGGCAATGGGGCATAAGAAAAAAATTATTTTGTTCAACTCTTTGTAAAAATTTGGTGTGGGCTCCCGCTGCATTTTCAAGTTCCAGCTAAAGGTAACTGAAGCAGCTACTGGCTGCTAACCCTCAGTTGGCTGGGCTACCTTTGCTGGCAATGGTAAATTCTTGTGTCTGTTTACAATTTCTTTCACTATTGCTAATCATCAGCTGACATTAGCAATAGGGGCTTGGTGACAGCTTGAAAATAAAACTATCACCAACCCCAATATTACCCAGTCTGCCACCACACAGAGCAGCTGGTAGAGTGGGGTAATCACCAGTTTTGGCGTCTCTCATTGAGACGCCAATTCTGGGGCTGCTGCTGGATGCGGTTCCTAGCATGGGGGACCCAGAACACTTTGGCCTTACCATGCTGACCGCTTCCAGCCCTCTGCTGCCTGGGCCGCGTTTGCTGTAAGTGGAAAATGTTGAGGCAGACGACACATTTTTTTTTTTTACATAATTTAGTTAAATAATGTAAAAAAAAAAAAAAAGGACCCCCTGTATTTACCATTGCCAGCAAATGTAGCCCCATCAGCTGAGGGTTAGCAGCCAGTAGCTGCTTGAGTTACCTGTACCTGGGACTTGAAAATGCCGCGTGAGCCCACGCCAAATTTTTCGCAAAAAGTAGAACAAAATTTAGAAAAAATAAAAGTACCATTGCCACAGCATATTACTCAGGCAGCAGGGGGCTGCAAAAAAAACGCATAAGAAAAAGCATAAAGAAACGTATAAAAAAACGCATAGTGTGAATGTAGCCTCTCTTTTCCTTCACCAAATTTGGGGAGCGTCTTATAAAGCAAAATATACAGTATATCCTCCTCTTCGATCACACCATGTCCACAAACTCCTATCCCCCTGGGGGGTCCGGAACCCCCTCCTCATCATGTGCTCCTATCCCCCTGGGGGAGGAGGGGCCAGCAGTGCCACTGTCAGCCACTGTTACTCTGCCCTGGTCCTGACTGCCCAACTTCCACGGTCCCCCATATACCAGCCAGCTGAGCCGACACCCTGGCCTGGCCCTGACTGTCCACCACCACTCCTAGTCAGCCGGCAGGGCCTCATGTATGATGTACCAGCTAGCTGAGCCATCACCATGCCCTGGCTGCCCATCACCCCCACCTTGGCTCGGCAGGGCCCTATACACCAGGGGCCATCCAGCCACCATCACCCTGCCCTGGCTGCCACCCATCTTAGTCCGCCTCATGTACCAGCCAACTGAGTCGACACCTTGCCCTGGCCCTGACTGCAGTGCCCCCACCCCCCAACTTGGCTCGGCGGGGCCCGGCCCCATACACCAGCGGCTGTCAGTGATGTCACCATGCCCGGGCCATAACTGCCACCCCTCCTAGTCCACCTGCGGGGCCTCATGTAACAGCCAGCTGAGCTGACACCCTGCCCTGGTCCTGACTGCAGTGCCCACCACCCCCCACCGTGGCACGGTGGGGCCCGACCCCATACACCAGCGGCCATTCAGCGGCCGTCACCATGCCCTGGCCCTGTCTGCAGTGCCCACCACCCCCCACCTTGGCTTGGTGGGGCCCGTCCCCATACACCAGCGGCCATTCAGCAGCCGTCACCATGCCCTGGCCCTGACTGCAGTGCCCACCACCCCCCACCTTGGCTCGGTGGGGCCCGGCCCCATACACCAGCGGCCGTCACCATGCCCTGGCCCTGACTGCCCAGTGTCCCCCACCCCCCACCTTGGCTTGGTGGGGCACCCATACACAGCGGCTATCCAGCCACCGTCACCCTGCCCTGGACCTGACTGCCCCGCCACCAGCCGCCATGGCCACCATATGACCACAGGCCATTTGTGCTGCGTTATTCTAATCTTACCAGTAAATGCTAGTGCCTATCGGCCTCGTCATCGTCCTCCTCCTGCCCAGCTGTCTCCACCGGCAGTCCGACCGACAACACCACCACGTGCTGTGGTGGGGGCCGCTGGTGCTTCCGGTCCATACTTCCCCAGCCCAGGCTCCAGGGTCCACCGTCCAGCCTTGATTCTGGACTTTCTTGATGTTCTTGTGACTTCCAGAACTTCTGGTACTGTGTGGGGGGGGGGTGGGAGTAATGGCGTCTGCCTGGTCTCTTTCACAGCCTCTCTTTGGCTTGCTGGATGGGCAGGAGAGGGCAGGAGGGGTTGATCCGGGCCCTGGCTGTAGCCAGTTAGTAATTAGCAGTTACTACTAACACACTGTTTGGAGGGTGGGTGGGCTTGGCCGGCCCCCTGTGCATTAAGGCCTGGGATGGGAGGTCGGGCCCCCACAGTGTAGCAGAGGTTGGGTGGTGGCTGGGTGGGCCCCCTGTGCATTGAGGCATGGAGTGGGCGGGCCGTGCCCCACAGGGTAATAGAGGCTGGGCGGGCCTGGGCGGTGGCCAGGCCGGCCCCCTGTGCATTAAGGCCTGGGATGGGAGGGCCGGGCCCCCACAGGGTAATAGAGGCTGAGCGGCAGCTGGGCGGGCCCGGGTGGCGGCTGGGTGGTTCCCCTGTGCATTGAGGCCTGGGGTGGGCGGGGATGGGCGGGCCGCCGGGCTTCCACAGGGTAATAGAGGGTGGGCAGGCCTGGGCGGCGGTTGGGCGGGCCCCCTGTTCAGTGGTCATCATCAATCATCATTGAGCCAGCCTGGGGTGGGCGGCAGTGATAGGCAGGCTGCAGGCGGGGCCCCTACACAGCTACACTCACATACATTTCACAGAGGGTGGGCAGGCCCCTGCTGCAATGGCTGCTGCCTGCTGGCCTGCCCAGCCTGTGTGTGTGTCAGACACATCACACAGGCAGACTGTGACTCAGAGCCGGCCCGGAGGAGTCGTCACGGTCCCAGGCCAGGTTCGGCCTCTCTGGTGGTGTGATGGTGGTGGCGCGGCACCGCTCATTGCGGTGTTTGGGCAATGGCTGGGCGGGCACCAGACTCTGCAGGATGATGACTGACTGACTGTGTGCTCAATGCATTGCTGCGCCTGCGCTGGCCGCGCCACTCTGGCAAAGAGCAGAGGCAGAGCAGAGAGCGCAGTCACACTGAGCTCGTTCTCGTCTCAGCCTGGCCCCGCCCCTGGTGATGACGACAAGACTCAGCGTACTACTGTGCTGCGCACTGCTGCTGGCCGAAGGGGGCGGGCCTCCTTGCTCCAAACGGCCCCGCCCACAGCCAGCACGCCCAGGCCCCCCCAGCTATTTTGAATTAAGTGGAAACCACTATGGAGTTTGGGTTACGTAAAATATAACTTTTATTAGAGTATAAAAGCAGACACATAAACGTTGTAAAACGAAGTACAGGGAAGTTCCAAAACAACTGCAGTAGGGTAGTAACCCCCTGGGTATAAACCGTGCACAATAGGTACAAATCACACTGGTATTAAGTTACACAATGAAGCACGTGTTAACAGACAATTAAGGAAAATACCATTTCATCATTCACTCACCCATAGTGTGTTTGTTGTGATGGACCTAGCGGTTCCCCTGGGGGCCCTGTCCTGCAGCACGCCCCTAACAGCTGTTTCACCGCTGCTTGGTCGCAGGGGCTAGTTCTCATTGTGATTTTGGGCTGTTAAATACACTGTCCCTAATTGCCGCCGCCCGCCCTGCACAGCGTCATTTCCGCCTGTCATAAAGCAACCTCGCAATTAAGGCAGGCGCCGGACGTCATGACGTCATCGGCGCGCATGCGCAATGCACCCGTCGGTGCTTTCAAAACGTAGAGCGATGTGCACATCTTATAAAATACTCGCGGCGGCCATTTTGTTGAAGACCTGGCTGGACTTATTAACCTGGAGAATCTAGTGATCTTGTAAACATATCCTTTGGACATATAGGGGAGAATTTATACATACTAGGTTTTGCCATCATGCAATGAGGAGTGACATTCATACAAACAAGCATATCCAAACATACTTTTGCGTGACAAGTGTTTTAAAAGAGTGTATACATATATTCAACAGTATTATTGTATAACAATTTAGAAAAAGTGAGTGAACAAGAAATTTTATATAAAAGGTTACGACACAGTACCAGCTGTGAAAAAGTGAGAAATAAGCACATCTTATTTTTCTACCAATTATTAATACATCATATAAATATACAACGACCAGTTTAAGAACATGTATTCGATACATTATTCACAATCCTCAATTATAATCATGATGACAACCACCGATTTTTACTTCTCCATATGCTTCATTAAGGAATTTTCTAAGATGTTAGGTATCCCATAGGTTCATTTTCAATGTAAAATGAAGGTCCGGCATGGTCAAAGGACAGTGAATCAACACTGCTCCGTTCATCTCCGTTATCAGTTATGAAAAACTAAAATATACAAAACATGAGTTAAAATCACAAAATAGGCTCAAGGACGCACACAAGCACTAGTAACAAGTTTACACAGCTATGCAATTTGTGCACAGGAGGTTGGCTCTCTATAGAAAAGGGGCGTAACTTATGACTTCATTAAGTCCCTTTGGGGCAAGTGTTTCTAGCTTGACTATCCACCTGCACTCTTCCTGAGCTAGTGTTTTAGCCAAATCTCCTCCTCTGATGCCTCCCTGAATTCGGTCAATTCCCTTAATGATCAATCCTTTAGGATTACAGTCATGAAAAATCCTAAAATGTTTAGGCAAGGTTTTCAATGTATTTAAGTCAATGATTTTGGCGGCTCCCTCTATATCCCTGACATGCTCACGCACTCTTATCCGCAATTGTCTCGTGGTAAGACCAATATAGATCCTACCACAAGGACAAGTTGCATGATAGACTACGTGAGTAGTGCTACAGTTGATGTATTTTTTTATCTTGTATGTTTGGTTATTGGCGGAGAGAAATTCTTTTGCACGTTTAATGTTACCCTGAGTGCAAGCTAAACAATCGCCACATGGATAACATCCTATTAGTGGTCCTATCGTTCTTTCTCCAAAGAAATTGTTCTTTTTAGGAACATAATGGCTTGCACTCAGGATATCCCTTAAATTTCTACCCCTTCGTGATGTCAACAGAGGTCGTGTTGATAAATGTTTAGCCAATACTATATCCGTAGATAACACAGACCAATGTTTACTCAAGATCGTTCTAATGTTAGACCACTGGGAATTGTAAGTCGAGATAAACCTGATGGGACCGTACTCAACTTGCTTGACCTTGGGTTGAAATAACAATTGTTCCCTCCTTGTTTTTTAGGCCTTCACATACCCTTGTTTTATACTACGATCGCTGAATCCTCTGGATACAAACCGTTCGCGCAGATCAACTGCTTGTTTTTCAAAAACGGTGTCACTTGAACATATACGCCTCATTCGTAAGAATTGACCGGCTGGGATAGATTTAATGGTACTCCTATCATGCGCTGATGAGGCGTGGAGGAGGGAATTTACAGCAGTACTTTTTCGATATACATCAGTTTGTATAGTGCCGTCCGTTCCCACCTCCAATAGCACGTCTAGAAAGGATATACACCGTCTACTGGCCTGATAGGTCAACTTGATGTTGAGATCATTCTTATTGAGAGCATCCATGAATTGATCCAAACTTGGTTTAGATCCTTGCCAAATAATTAGCAGATCATCAATGTACCTAAACCAGTACACGATGCTCCCATTACCCACAACGTCTTCAGAATGTATCAATGACCGCTCCCAGCTTCCTAAAAATAAATTTGCATACGACGGGGCGCAAGCCGCCCCCATCGCTGTACCTCGTTGTTGCGCATAGAAGCGGTCATTGAAAACGAAGACGTTGTGGGTCAGAATGTACTCAAGCAATTCCTCAATCAGGCTACACAGACTTGTATCCCAGCCGGTCATATCTAAAAAGAGGCGTACTGCACGCATCCCATCCTCGTGCGCGATACAGGTATACAAGGACTCGACATCGGCCGTAACGAGCCACATGTCATCGGTCATAACAAAGCCCTCTAATTTAGTTAGTAAATCAGTTGTATCACGCACGTAGGATGGAAGTGTGACAACCAGTTTTTTTAAATAAAATTCAACAAATTTACACGAAGGTTCACATAAACCCCCGTTACCCGAAACGATGGGGCGTCCCGGAGGGCTGTTGAGATCTTTGTGTACTTTTGGAATTAAATAAAAAGTTGGTGTCTTAGGATTTTCAACCAGCAAACCTTCAAATACTTTTTTAGAGATCACCCCATCGTCTCGGGCACGTTGTAGGATCACAAACAATTCAGCAATGAAAACGGAGGTAGGGTCATGTGTTATTTTCTGATAAGTATCTTTATTATTTAATTGTTTGTAGGCCTCTTTCTCATAAAGTGTTTTTGGCCATACAACCACATTCCCCCCTTTGTCAGAATTTCTGATGATAATATCATCTAGATCTTTTAACTCTTTTAATGCCTGTCTTTGTGCAGGAGTCAGATTGTCTTTACCTCCAAATTTCGACAATTTTTTGAAATCCTCTGTAACTAATTTAGTGAAGATTTCAACCTGCGGGCACAGAGCCAAAGAGGGGAATGTGGTTGATTTTGATACCAAACTAGGAGGGAACATACCTGGTGGTGCCCCCCAGCTATTTGTATGGCAACGCCCCCTCCACGGATCGCCGGGCCCCTTACAGCTGTATGGCCTGTAAGGCCGTATCGGCGGCCCTGCATGTAAATACAATTATGAATACATTTTAAAGTGATAAATATTCAAATACACACACACACACATATATATATATATATATATATATATATAAATATTTTTTAAAGACTATATGTGAATAAATACATTATTACATATATTCAAAATTAAATATAAATATTATATATGTGAATAATTGCAAAAATGAATATACATATCACCTATAGCATATTTGATGTGTACATCAGATAATACAAGAAGTGAAATAGTGATGATAAATAAATATATATATATATATATATATATATATATATATATATATTGGATATATTAAGTAATATTATGTATATGCTTCACATATACATATAAATAGTTTATATGTAAATATCATATGAAGTGAATACTGTAAATAAAGATATGAATAAAATTGTATGTTAAAATATGTATAAAAATGTATGTGTGACAAAAAATATAACACTTTTTCAAAATATTGTGTACACATGCAAACATATAAATGAATCATATATACAGTAGTTACATAATACAACATTCCTACAAGCCTTTCTTCATCAAATGCCAATGTCAGGGATAGTTTGTTATGAATCGCACCTTTCTATCAGACGCATGTCTCATATTTGAATATAACAGTTTTTCATCACTAATGATTGTTTCTCAAAATCAGCATCTATTGAAGATATCCTTCTTATGTGCAAAAATGATCTAATTGGGCTTTATGTGATCACATGGGGGATGTGATGAACTTGCATGCAAATATGAATTGACGGCGGTTGTTTTTCTATGCACATCTGTCTATAAAAGATGGAAATGATCACTGTCCAAAAATTCAATTCAATGCTGGATTTATTATAACTGTGAGTTAGATGGATATTTAGATCATTTTGGTTCAATTCTCTAATGAATGAATTAAAATCTTTTGAAGTTCCTTGCCAAATGAAGAAAATATCATCAATGAACCATTCCCAAAAGATGACACAGTTCATTGAAGGATGAGAATTGGACTGGAAAAGATCCTTCTCCCACAGCCCAAGGAACAGGTTTGTATATGAGGCGCACAGGCTGCCCCCATATCGGTGCCCTGGAGCTGCAGGTGAAGGATCCATTAAAAACAAGAACAAGTTTTGACAAAATAAATTCCAATAACTGTAAAATAAAATGAACCAGTACAGTATTATTGCTATTCATCAATAGAAAATAAAAAGTGCTCTGAAGTCCATCTTGATATCTGATATTGGTGTACAAGGCTGCAACATCTCAGGTCACGTATAACACATCCTCTTCAATGTATAAACCAACAATTTTATGTAATAGATCAGATGTGTCTCACAAGTAAGGTGGTAGATTTTCAACCAAAGGTTTCAATTGACTATCAATATACTTGCAAGCATTTTTTGTTAGACTGCCAACCCTGGTTATGATTAGACTACCTGGTGGATTCAGGGCATTCTTGTGTATTTTTGAAAGAAAGTACATAGTAGGGATCATCAGCTCTACCACTGTAAGTGCCCATTTTAAACCTTTCAAAATGTATTTATTTTGATATGAATCATCCAAGATTTTGATAAATGATGACCTGAAAGATAAGAGGATTGCACGTCAGTTTATAGCACACTGGGTCTCTCAGATGTTGTGCCTCAGACTCCTACATTTTCCTAGGTCATATAACAATCCCAACTTTATCAACAGGTTTGATTATGATGGCAGGTATTACCTTTACAGCATTTAAGTTATATCTTTTTTTGTGAGTCTAGTTAATATTGTAGATGTTGTTAGGAATTTGATGATAATGTCGCCTTTGTTGTGACTCAGTTATTCTCTAAATTCTTATATAAAAAATTTTGAATAAAGACTTGTGATTTTCTTACACTTTGGCTTTTGAGTTCTTTTTTCATTTAGAATTTTCTACATCCAGAGACTGCAACAATGGAACAAGCGTCCTATCGCTGGAGTGTCTGGGATCACACTGACTGCTGTGCGAAGCGTTGACATCACTTGCTGAGTCACTGAGGACTCCCTGCGGAGTCAACAAACTCAGATTACCTCATTGCCGGATTGCGGGACATGTCAGCACAGGTGTCCTGCAATCTAGCAGCCGATTCAGCTGGGTTCACAACACTAGTTGCCCCAAGCCATGATCTCAGCTGACCCTGCTACCGGATTGCCAGTCAGCTGTGCTGACATGTCCCACAATGTGTCAGCCGGGTCATCTGAGTTGACTGACTGCCGCAGGACAACAGTAGAAAAGGGCAAGGCACAAGTACTGGAGCACACCACAGGAATTATTGAAAATAGTAACAAGGAATTATATTAATGCACTTATGGAAACCTTATACAAGCATAAAAGCAATTAAAACACACACTAAAACATATTAGGTTTTCCACACCCATTTGTACACCGTACAAAAATAAGCTCAGTAGACTGCATATATGCATATCTAAAAAAGTGACCAGCGCACAATAGGAGGAACATCAATGGAAGATGTAGTATATATAGACAGGGTGGGCCATTTATATGGATACACCTAAATATAATGGGAATGGTTGGTGATGTCAACTTCCTGTTTGTGGCATATTAGTATATGGGAGGGGCAAAACTTTTCCAGGTGGGTGGTGACCATAGTGGCCATTTTGAAGTCAGCCATTTTGGATCCAACTTTATTTTTTTCAATGGGAAGAGGGTAATGTCACACATCAAACCTATTGAGGGTTTCATAAAAAAACAATGGTATGATTGGTTTTAACATAACTTTATTCTTTCATGAGTTATTTACGAGTTTATGACTACTTATAAAATGTGTTCAAAGTGCTGCCCATTGTGTTGGATTGTCAATACAACCCTCTTCTTCCACTCTTGACACACTGATAGTAACACCACAGGAGAAATGCTCGTATCTTCACAGCATAGACAGTTGCCTTCAGACGAGTGATGAGGCAAACATTTTTGTGAATGGTGAAGTTAACAAACAAAACCACCGCTATTGGTCTGACACTAACCCACAGTGGATAGATCGCCTCCAAGACTGTGGAACACAAAAATTGATGGTATGGTGTAGTATATGAGGTACAAAGATAGTGGAGCCATTCTCCATCAATGGAAACCTCAATGCCACTGGATATCTGAATCATGCAGCAATTTCAGATATCCAGTGGCATTGAGGTTTCCATTGTTGAAGAATGGCCCCACTATCTTTGTACCCCATATACCACACCTTACCATCAATTTTTGTGTTCCAACAGTCTTGGAGAGATCTATCCACTGTGGGTTAGTGTCAGACCAATAGCGGTGATTTTGTTTCTTAACTTCACCATTCACAAAAAAGTTTTCCTCATCACGCATCTGAAAACAATTGTCTATGCTGTGAAGGTACGAGATGTGCAGCATCTGAAACAACAGATATTGGGAGCCTGTGCTAGCATTTCTTCTGTGGTGTTGCTATCAGTGTGTCAAGAGGGGAGAAGAGGGTTGCATTGACAATCCAACACAATTGGCAGCACTTTGATCACATTTTATAAATGTAAATAGCAGAGAAGTGCATCACACTATGAGCGGCAGTTGAAATTGCGCGGCAATATACCAAGCCGTGCTCCGCTTATTGGTCGCCGCCAGCCACGATGACCAATCAGCGCACTTGGTGCGTGTTTTAAAACACGCTTTGCTGATTGGTCACCGTGGGTGGCGGCGACCACTCAGCGAAGTGGAGCATGGCTTGGCAGGGGTTTTGAATCCCGAGCCGCTGATTGGTCGCCGCTCTCACCAGTGTGGGTTTCATATTTCCCACCCATCCGCGCCACTTCTCTGATTGGTCGCCGCCGGCCCCGGTGACCGATCAGAGAAGTAGCACGGCTTGGCAAGGGATTTGAATTCCGGCCGCCATATAGAAATACCCATAATGTGGGTGTTCCAATATGGAGGTCGGGGTACTACCGCTGCAAGCTAATTCCGGTCATCTCCTGGCTGGCTCGCCGCGGACCTCTGTGCGGCAGTAGATGAGCCCCAGCTACCATCGGATATCCTGACGATAGCCACGGCCGGACGCGTGTATCCTGGCGATAGTGACGCTTATGCATCGCCGTCAGCAGGTTTCAGCTTGGCGCGGGTTTTGAATGCGCACGGCTGTTTTGCATACACTTCGCAGCTGACGGCGAACAAAGAGCGCTGGCGTGCGATTTTCTGGACAGACAGACACGATTAGGCAATTATATAGTAGATACCTACAGCAGTGTCAGTGTACAGCAGCGTCGGTGTGCAGCGGCGTTGGTGTGCAGCGGTGTCGGTGTGCAGTGGTGTCGGTGTGCAGCAGTGTTGGTGTGCAGCAGTGTTGGTGTTGTGCAGCAGTGTCGGTGTGCGGCGGTGGCGGTGTGCAGCGCTATCAGTGTTGTGCGGCAGTGTGTTGGTGTGCAGTGGTGTCGGTGTGTGGCGGTGTACAGAAGTATCAGTGTTGTGCGTCGGTGTCAGTGTGTGGCGGAATCCGTGTACAGCACTATCAGTGTTGAGCAGCGATGTCGATGTGTGGCGGTGTCTGTGTTCGGCGGTGTCTGTGTACAGCAGTGTGGGTGTACAGCAGTATCAGTGTTGTAAGGCGGTGTCGGTGTGCAGTGGTGTCGGTGTGCGGCAGTGTCTGTGTTCAGTTGCCGGGCGAGACTAATCAGCGGGGGCAGAATGGAGCGGGACAGGATGGAGCGAGTGAGGCAGGATGGAGCCAGCAGTGCCGGTGTGCGGCGTGTCTGTGTGAAGCGGTTCAGTGTGAAGCGGTGTCAGTGTGAAGCGGTGTGTGGCGGTGTCAGTGTTGTTCATTGGTGTTGGTGTGCGGCAGTGTCGGTGTGTGGCGATGTCGGTGTGCGGCAGTGTCGGTGTGCTGCAGTGTCGGTGTGCGGCAGTGTTGGTGTCGCGCAGTGTGGTGTTCAGTCGCTGGCCGAACTAATCAGCAGGGGCAGGAAGGAGCGGGACAGGATGGAGCAAACTGGGCAGGATGGAGACAGCGGGGCAGGATGGAGCCAGCAGTGTCTGTGGGTAAGCGGTGTCGGTGTGAAGTGGTGTCAGTGTGAAGCGGTGTCTGCGGTGTGCAGCGGTGTGTGGCGGGTGTCTGTGTGCGGAGTTGTCGGTGTTCAGTGGCCGGGGTGGACTAATCAGTGTGGGCAGAATGGAGTGGGGCAGATGGAGTTGGGGGGCAGGATACAGCTGGGGGAAGCAGCATGGATCCGGGGGGGCAGGATGGAGGCGGGGGGATAGAGAAAATAAAATCTGAAAAAAAAGCGATCAAATAAGGTTATATACCACAAAATTGTACCTAAAAAATTTGTCACTCAAAAAATAAGCCCCAACATAGCCCCGTATACCAAAAAATAAAAACATACAGCTCTCAGAACACGTCGATACACAATCTATAATAAAAAAAGCACTTTTACTGTGTCTATCAGAAAAACAAAAAAAAACTGTAATTGCATTGACCAGCAGAATAAATCTGGCCTATCACTAATACTGCATGGTGAATTACACAAAAATAAAAATTTGAACTGTTCTTATACTGCTGTCTGTTTGTTCATTCTACTGCCCACAAACTGGAGTAAGGGCCACGTCACACGCATCAATTTACTGAACGATATCGTTTAAGCGAACTGCTTTTTTGATCGCTTAAGCAATATTGTTTGTGCGTCGCTGCGTGTAATCAAACGATTTTTCTTTGAAAAATCGTTTGATTGTTTGATTGCAGATTTGTGAACATGTTTCACAAATCTATCGTCGGTCGGCCGGTGGACACGCAGCATCGCTGCGTGTGACACCAGCAGAGCAACGATGAACGAGCTCCCAGCGCCTCGCAGCCTATGCTGGGAGCTCATATCCATGGTAAACATCGGGTTACTAAGCGCCACACGGCGCCTAGTAACCCAATGTTTACCATGGTTACCAGCGTTCTTGCTGGTCCACATCGTTGGTGAGTCTGCCTGTGTGACAGCTCACCAACATGTGAACGATATTGTTAGCGATCGTGCGTGCATGTGATCGCTAACAATATCGTTCAGTAAATTGAACCATGTGACGTGGCTCTAAGGCTCAGTTCATGTTTATCCTGCTCTCTCCGCTGAGACCTTACATTGGAGTTTCTGTGTAAATCCTAACAATCGTGATTCAGACAAGACCCCAACAGAACCACACACTGTAGTGAGGCATAAAAAGCAACTTTGGACCTTGTCTGGTCTCTGTTCTGCTGGTGTGCCATTATTTTAGGTATCTTTTTAATGCACAAGTGTGGATGACCATAAATCTGTGCAGGCCTAAACAGAAGGACACTGGCAAGACAGATGTCACACGGAGTCTGAAGTGTCTCCATCTGCTTCGTTAGTGAGGGCTTCTGCTGGGAGTTTCACCTGAATCACATTTTTGTGGGATTTAGATGGAAACCCGATGTAAGTACTCAGAGTAGAACACAAAATTATGATCCCAGTCTTATACTTCAATGTGATGTGGTCCCTAAAAAATAGTTTTGTAAGTTTTGCTGGAAAAAATGAGAGTTTTCTAATAAAGGCTGGGGTCACATTTGGAATTGCAATTGCGGTTACCACATCCAGATTTGGATGTCGTAACCGCAATTGCCATCACACACATTTTGCTGGCAAAATGTGCATAGTATACCGCAATGTGGTAACCGGATTGCTCCGGATGTGTAATCCGGAGTAAAGCGGTTACCGTATAGTTTGTTCATCCCTCCTGCCGCAGGGATGAACATGCTGTTAACAGTGTAATAAAAGATGTTATATTAATAATAGTTGTGGGCAAAATGTCTCTAGGGGGTGCCCACGCCCCCTAGAGACATGCTGTGCACTCCTGTGGGCATGTCATGGGTTAATAACCCATGTACAGTAAGCCGGCTATTGTCGGCTCTGTAGAATTTTATCAATGAAGACGTGGCTCCCCTGTCAGCTGCGCACATACTACACGTAATGCACATATAGTATCTGCCGCTGTCTGAGGTCCTGTAGGCATTTACATTAGATCTATGGTGGTGCGCTGCCCACTGCCCACCCCCCTAGAGACATGTTGCCCTTAACTATTATTAATATTGCATCTTTTATTACACTGTTAACACTTTGCTTATCCCTGCGGCAGCAGGGATGAACAAACTATACGGTGATTGCTCAGGATTACACATTCTGAGAAATGCGGTTACTGCATTGCGGGTCAGATGACTGCTCCGAAAACTGCAGCCTGCATGATTTTTCATGCAGGCTGCACAATCAGAGCCAGTAACCGGATTACCCAAATGGGCTCCTATGGGGAGCGGTTCCTGCTCCGGTTTTGAGCTTTTTGAAAGCTCAAAACTGGATCAGGATTTATAAAAAGCACCGCATGTGTGACCCTAGCCAAACTTTTTACTTTTCTATCTTCCTAACAAAAAAATTATGTTTCAAAAATAGTGGTGATGTAAAATAGACATGTGGGACATGTTATTCATTAACTATTTTTCGTGTCATAACTCTCTGGTTTAAGGGCATAAAATTTCAAAGTTGGAAAATTGCAAAATCTTCAAATTTTTGCAGAATTTCCAATTTTTTTTACAAGTACATGCAAAAATATCGATCTAAATTTACCACTAACATGAAGCATAATATGTTACTTAAAACAGAATCTCAGGGATCTGTTGAAGTGTCGGAGTTATTACCTCATAATATGACACTGGTCAGATTTCTAAAAATTTGGCCTGGTCATTAAGGTCAAAATGAATCGCTAATTGGTTAAAAGGTATCTTTCTGCAAACTATTTATATGTGCATGTACAGTGGGGGAAATAAGTATTTGATCATGGACGTCTTCCTGCTAGACAATGACACAAAACATGCAGCCAAGGCAACAAAGGAGGGGCTCAATAAGAAGCACATTAAGGTCATGGAGTAGCCTAGCGAGTCTCCAGACCTTAATCCCATAGAAAACCTATGGAGGGAGTTTGAGCTCTGAGTTACCAAGCAACAGCCTCAAAGCCTTAATGTTGTAGAGATGATCTGCAAAGAGGAGTGGACCAAAATTCCACCAAGTATTAAGTCTTGTTTGCCAGAGGGATTAAATATTTATTTCTCTCTGCAAAATGCAAATACATACCGTATATACTCGTGTATAAGCCGAGTTTTTCAGCACAAAAAATGTGCTGAAAAGTCCCCCCTCGGCTTATACACGAGTATATACGGTAGCCCAGCTGTATACAGCCCCCCCGTGGTATCCAGGGCCCCCCTTGCTGCACACCTGTAAAGTAAGATGTCAGTATACTTATCGCTGCCGCCGCCGCTCCGCTGCTCAGTCACCGCGCTGCTCCGGGTTTTCATGCTTCCATCTCCGGCGCACAGGAAATGACGTCATTGTTCGAGCGCCGGAGAAGGAAGCATGAAGACCCGGAGCAGCGCGGTGACTGAGCAGCGGAGCGGCAGTGGCGGCAGCGATAAGTATACTGACATCTTACTTTACAGGTGTGCAGCAAGGGGGGCCCTGGATACCAAGGGGGGGCTGTATACAGCTGGGGCTGCTGTATACAGCTGGGGCCCCTGTATACTTCTGATGGGGGGGGGAGGTCTGTATACCTCTGGGGCTGCTGCTGTATATACCCCCTGGGGCTGCTGCTGTATATACCCCCTGGGGCTGCTGCTGTATATACCCCCTGGGGCTGCTGCTGTATATACCCCCTGGGGCTGCTGCTGTATATACCCCTGGGGCTGCTGCTGTATATACCCCTGGGGCTGCTGCTGTATATACCAATGGGGTTGCTGTATACTACTACTGGGGCTGCTGTATACTACCACTGGGGCTTCTGTATACTACTACTGGGGCTGCTGTATACTACTACTGGGGCTGCTGTATACTACCACTGGGGCTTCTGTATACTACCACTGGGGCTGCTGCTGTATATACCACTGAGGCTGCTGTATACTACTACTGGGGCTGCTGTATACTACCTCTGGGCTTCTGTATACTACCTCTGGGGCTTCTGTATACTACCACTGGGGCTTCTGTATACTACCACTGGGGCTGCTGTATATACCTCTGGGGCTGCTGTATATACCTCTGGGGCTGCTGTATATACCTCTGGGGCTGCTGTATATTACCACTGGGGCTGCTGCTGTATATACCCTGGGAAGGCTGCTGTAACACTGCTGAAGCCTGTATGTACCACTGGGGAGGCTGCTGTATACCACACTGCTGGGGGCTGTATACTACCACTGGGGAGGCCTGTATACCACTGGGGGGGCCTGTATACCACACTGCTGGGGGCTGTATACCTGTGCTGTGGTCCACCCTCGGCTTATTCACGAGTCAATAGGTTTTCCCAGATTTTGGGGGCAAAAGTAGGGGGGTCGGCTTATACACGGGTCGGCTTATACACGAGTATATACGGTATATATAATTTAGACAATTTGTTTTTCTTGATTTTATTTTTGATATTCTATCTCTCACTGTATAAATTAACCGACCCTTAAAGTTATAGACTGTTCATGTCTTTGTCAGTGGGTAAACTTACACAATCAGCAGGGATTAAATACTTATGTTCCCCACTGTATATCTTTCAAAGACAAGTACAGCAATTCTTTTACATGTCCAGTGATCACTTGAGAAAGACGCTATCTGCGTTGAAACGCGTTGTGACTAGAGGGATCCATTTGATGATTAAAGCTGAAAGGTAAAATATCTAATGGCCGAGTCCTTGTGTGTATCTTAGCGCTTATTATATCACATTATCATTTGGAGCTACATATACATTCTTCCCTGCTGGGAAGCGTGATAGCCAGCAGCTTTGAGCCGCAGGACCTGGCAGACGTCAGCTAACCACTCCTTAGAGCAGTCACGTGCAGAGAGAGAGACACAGAGGGCACGTGCAGCGTCCACATCGCCGCTCGATTTCAACTAGGAGAGCCCAGCAGCACTAGCGACTAATCCAGTTGTGCGGACCTGCACAACCTTAGAAGGTGAGCGGAGGGGTTATTAAACTGACCCCATATAATCTTTTATAGCTAGTTTGGCGCAAACGATTGTTTTTTTCCATTTATCTGTTACTGAGATTTAAGCATTTTCATTAATTCAAATGAGACTGTATAGTTTAGAAAAGCTGCACAGCACTCAGCAGACCAGTGTGAACTGGTGCAAGCATAGGACGCAGAGATTAAACAAACTAAGTAAAAGTCCATGCAGCACACAGCTACCACCAATGATGCACAGTGCTAACAAGCCATATGTGTTTGAGGAAAAAATTCAAAAACTTACGTTTTTTCAAAAAACTCAATAATCTTTCTTTTAATCTGGAGTTCTTAGTACATACATTGGCCAATGTCTGCTTGCTCATCAACTACGACAAAGTGACTCCAGGTATGATGAGCCCTATCTGACATCCCTGCCTTCCTTGTCCACCCCCCACCTCGCGGTGGGCAGGCACCATCTATACCCTCCATCACCTGTAGGTTTAATGAGGGTGCAATTACATTGCAGCAAAGGAGTCTGCAACTCCATATAATATATAGTTTAGAAAAGCTGCACAGCACTCAGCAGACCAGTGTGAATGGTGCAAGCATAGGACGCAGAGATTAAACAAACTAAGTAAAAGTCATGCAGCACACAGCTACCACCAATGATGCACAGTGCTAACAAGCCATATGTGTTTGGGAAAATTCAAAACTTACGTTTTTTCAAAAAACTCATAATCTTTCTTTAATCTGGAGTTCTTAGTACATACATTGGCCAATGTCTGCTTGCTCATCAACTACGACAAAGTGACTCCAGGTATGATGAGCCCTATCTGACATCCTGCCTTCCTTGTCCACCCCCCTCGCGGTGGGCAGGCACCATCTATACCCTCCATCACCTGTAGGTTTAATGAGGTGCAATTACATTGCAGCAAAGGAGTCTGCAAATGAACTGTAGATATGAAGCCCTTTGGGACTCGGGTCTATTTGCGTCGCCTTATCCTGCTTTACTGACAGCTCCACTGCCTTATGTGGGCCCCTCTGGTGGGACGCCACAGGGAGGTACTGCACCCCAACAGAGGTGTAGTGCCTCCGTAGACATGGATGAGGAGGAAAATGCAGAGTCTGCACCCAAAACACGCTCATAGGACACCTTAGCACAGGGACTAGTATTCAGTAGTCCCAGGGGTGGAGCCAGAAAAGCGGGAAGACATGAGTGACAGTTACAGACAGTAGTCAGTCAGACAGTGACAGAGAACAGCACAGACGGATGCAGGGGACCCTGCGGTCGCTACAGGAGGGCACTCCTAAGGAGAGAGGTGACCCAGACAACGAAGGGTGACACTCCAGGACTGGTTGGAGCTGGCTGGAGAGTCCAGGTCAACACTGGTAAATCAGAACCGAGGCGGTTTGTTAATGGTTCATCCCAAACCGCAGACAGACAGGCAGTGGGCCTAAAGTAGGAGCCACAGCACCACAAGACTAAATCCCACCTCTGTCCCAAATGGGTCCAAGACACTAACAAGGAAATGGACTAAATACCAGTGACGGGAAGGATTGTCTTCTCACCACTCCTGTCCGTACCAGAAAGGAGTCAGAAGTACCTTTTAATAACAGACTTGGGGACTGGCGATCGGGCTCTTTAGTGTGGATGACAAGAGCACTAAAGCAAAATACAGACCAAGAAAGTTATTGTAGAGACACCTCTGACAGACTCTGGAAAAGCCTCCAAAATCTGCGGCTACAACCCCCGGTGAGCCCGACTGTACCGTGTACCCTTATTATCTGGTACCAGTAAAGAACTGTTTGAGCTGATCTTGTGTCCGGCCTTCTTTAATCCGTTGCACGGGAGGCTCCTGCAGCACCACAGAGCTAAGGATTACGACTCCTCTCACCTTCCCCACTTCCCTGAGGTAAAGCTCCCCCTGTGGGGAGCTGTACTACCAAAGCTGCTTCACCATCACCTCAGCGGCTGGCTGCAGCGCTTGTAACCACATTACCAGGTACCACACGTGGCGTCACGTTTCCCTATCCCCAAGTTCCCCCTCATCCCCATCAGCCAATTGAGTGTTTAGGGCATGGAATGGGAACCGACCAGCCGTGATTCCCTCCCCCGCCATCTCAGTTCCGAGTAATTCCTTCCATGCCGGCCCGACTCAATTCCATCACCTTGCATGAAGGCAGTTAGTCAAGCAGAATGCTGTGGTGCTGAGTAGGGAATAGATCTGGAGTGACAGAGGCTTCAGTTATTTAGCCTCAATTATAAATCAGTTCAAACTCTTATTTCTCAGTAAAGGTATTGCTACACTTGTCTTTGAAAGAGCTACATGAACAGCTAAATAGTTTTGGGGTTTAAATCCTGCTGACAGATTCCCTTTAAGAACATAAATAATATATTGTATTCATTAGTTATACATTCTATCCACAAAAAGGGTTGCAGCGAATGCACGATACACACTTCCGGGATGCCGGATCACACAATACACCGACAGGTATAGTTACTATGAATGCTCTATTTGTTCTTTGTTCTTTAATTAATTTAATAACAGTAATCTGAGGCTGTGACTTCCAATTATGTCCAGAATATAAAAGAAAGAAGTTTATAAACAGTAATAATATATGATTTGCACGAATAAGGATATGTCACTGTAAGATGGAGGTTATGGTTAAATACTGTATACTTATTGTACACTGCATTGTATGATGCTTTTAACACTGTAAGAGCATAATTTGATAATTATTGATGTCATTTATGATATGTATACAAAAATGGGCAGATCAACCATTGGTTGCTAGACAAAGGACATGTGTGCCCGAAACATCGCCATCTTGTGCCTCAAGCTGGATTAAAAGCTTTATTACATCAGAATTGGAGTGCTGCAACCCTTTTATGAACAGTATGTATGACAAGCTTTGAAAAAGGATTGCTTGGTCTGTTGTGCACCCACGGTATCAGTAACTGTGCTGCTGCATCTTTTGCTCATGTATTCATTAGTTATCTATTTACAATCTATTATTTTATTTATATTGTAATTATCTATTGAAGCTATAACATCATCTACATACCGGTTTATGTAGACGCTAGCATTAAAAAGATTAGAGGATTAATACTTCTATCCTACTGTCATACAAATCTTGATTATTTGGCAATGAATGCAGAATTTGATAGCAAGATTGAATAGAGTTCCAAGCATACAATACATACAAGCTTGCAGCTAATTAATTAAATCCCATCTATTCTGATGCTTAAAAATAGATCAGAGATTTTCTCAGAGTTGGTTACAAAAGCTCTAAGCATCACCTACAGTGAAAATTGATGTTTGCATGGAATAGTTCTGGAGACATATAATAAAGAACAAAAGTTATTAGTTCCAATTTGCCATTAATTTATTTCCAAACTTAACCCCTTGTTGCCATCTGCCATACATTCACACTGTTGGCATCAGGCAATCAAAGCCACCTGCTTACATATACCAATGGCTGGGTCTCAGCTGTATATTCCAGATAACAACCAGGGTCATAAACAACTTCAGTCCCAACCACTCAACCTCTGAGATGCAGCAGCCTCTTCCTTAAAAGCTAATATATCAGTGATCAGATTATCCCCAAAGGAGTAAAAAATTGCAAAAACTGATTGATAAAGTGTATACACAAATAAGAAATAACCCACTTCATTTTTAGAAGTAAAATCTGCTTTAATACTTAAAAAATAAAATAATAAAATGGTACATTTCATTGCATTCATACAGATTTGAACCGTAAAATGTCACACTATTTATCTCTTATGATTGCTGAAAAAAAACAAAAGTAAAAAAAAAAACAGAAATAATGTTTTTTGTGTATTCTACCCTCCCAAAATAAATCATTAAAAAGTAAAAAAGCTAAAAAAAAAGACACAATAAATAAACATTTGCATTGCACTTTTCTCACAATGGACTCAAAGCTTATACCAACAAATTATCAACTTTTATTTACCCCCCGATCCATAAACTGGAAATTGAAATTATTTAATGCATAAGTAACAAAACAAAAAAATGTTTAGGTCTCACCAAATTACACTGAATTGCAGAGTAAAACAGATTATTCTGCACTTTGATTGTCATAAAATCCAAATCCCAAATATTGAAGAATAGTTGATTTATTCATTTGCGCCTGAAAAATAAGGAATCATTTGATTATTTTAGCTGCAAAGGAACAAATAATAATGGATACGATATAAGCAAAAAGAATGTATGCAAACATTTGAACATGTTATGTATGAATGAGATGACTGGATTGGCCATTTGGATGGCTCATCGACCTTATTTAGCTTTGTTCGGTTATTTCGGTAAGCGATTAAATTCAGTTTTTTCAGATTAGTATTATTTGTTCTTCTAGCACTATTGATTCCAAGATGATATACATGTGAAAAAGAGACACTACAGACTGTAAGTTTTCTTGAAGAGATGGATTTTCAAGTTCCGTCTGAAAGTTCTGAATGTGGTGAATAATTGGATGTGTTGGGGAACAGAATTGCAGACATTGGGTGAAATTCTCGAGAAGTATAGTGAGAGATGTAATAAATATGGATTGGGCCTTCTTGAGATGTGCATACAGGTTAAACATTTAGGCTGAATTCAGACAGAGCGTTTGTGCTCTTTTGTTTTGTTCCGTTTTGGTGCAGTTTCTGATCCTAAAATGGATCCTCTTTTTGCAAAAAAGCAAAACAAATGCATCATCCATTTGTTGCTTTTTTGCTCTGTTTTCAAGGGACATAGACAGACAGACACAGACATAGATATATACACACTTTCTTGCCCTCCCCGACGATCCCACGATGAGCCCTGGTGATATCCAGGCACTGGCAGGACTTGTCTGTGAGTAGTACAAATACCGTATATACTCGCGTATAAGCCGAGTTTTTCAGCCCAAAAATTGGGCTGAAAAGTACCCCTCGGCTTATACGCGAGTATATACGCCGAGTACACAGGCCGCCCTCCCGCCACCATCAGTATACAGGCGCCCCCCCCATCAGTATCCAGGGCCCCCCCTTGCAGCCCAAACCTGTAAAGTAAGATCATTATACTTACACCTGTGGCCGTCCCGCTGCCGACATCACGCTCCTCCGGCTTCATCCGTCTTCTTCCGGCTTCCTACGATGGGCGCAGGCAATGACGGTATTGTCTGCGCCAGAGGAGGAAGCCGGAAGAAGACCGATGAAGCCGGAGAAGCGCGATGTCGGCAGCGGGGACGGCGGCGACAGGACAGTGATAAGTATAATGATCTTACTTTACAGGTTTGGGCTGCAAGGGGGGCCCTGGATACTGATGGGGGGGCGCCTATATACTGATGGTGGCGGGCGGGCGGCCTGTGTACCTCTGGGGCTGCTGCTGTATATACCTCTGGAGCTGCTGCTATATATACCTCTGGGGCTGCTGCTGTATATACCTCTGGGGCTGCTGCTGTATATACTTCTGGGGCTGCTGCTGCATATACCTCTGGGGCTGCTGCTGTATATTCCTCTGAGGCTGCTGCTGTATATACCTCTGAGGCTGCTGCTGTATATACCACTGGGGCTGCTGCTGTATATACCTCTGAGGCTGCTGCTGTATATACCTCTGGGGCTGCTGCTGTATATACTTCTGAGGCTACTGCTGTATATACCACTGGGGCTGCTGCTGTATATACCTCTGGGGCTGCTTCTTGTATATACCATTGGGGCTGCTGCTGTATATACCATTGGGGCTGCTGCTGTATATACCACTGGGGCTGCTGCTGTAACACTGCTGGGGCCTGTATATACCACTGGGGAGGCCTGTATACCACACTGCTGGGGGCTGTATACGTGTGCTGGGGTCCACCCTCGGCTTATACACGAGTCAATAGGTTTTCCCAGGTTTTGGGGGCAAAAGTAGGGGGGTCGGCTTATACACGGGTCGGCTTATACACGAGTATATACGGTACTTAAAAGACCTCTCAGCTTGAGTCACATGGGCAGATCCTGAAAGTACTGTACCTGACTACACACAGATCCTGCGATGCCCGGAAGGAAGACATCACTGGGGATCACCGTGGGATTGCCAAGGAGGGTAAGTAATGTGATGTTAGTAGTGCCAAAATCACACCAGAAAAGCGGAGCAATAATTGATGCTCATTATTTTCTGGTTGCATGTTCTGCATCTTTAAGGTTAGCTTCACACCACGGATTTTGGGATCAGGTTCTCTCCAGTTTGAACCAGACAGAACCTGATCTGGTTTTGCCTTCTATGTATCCCTATGGTGCTGGATTGGTCATATATGGCCATCCAGTTTTGTGTATTCAGCACAGGATTCGTTTCTGTCCTGTTTTTTTACCCGCCCCAAAACCAGAGCTTGCAGCATTTTTGGGCTCCGGTAAAAAAAAAATCAGACAAAAGTGGACAGAAACGAATCTGGGGTGATCCGGTGCACATAACATGGGACTGTATCGGTGCCTGATCCAGGAATAAACAGAATTGTTTCCCGAATCCGATTTCAAGCACAGAACATGCTCATAAATCCTGATGTGCACCTTCAGCACCGTGGACAGCAGTATTTCAAGTACAGGCTGTAACTTCAGCACCATGGACAGCAGTATTGCAGACACAGGCAGACCTCAGCACCATGGACAGCGGCAACGAACGAATCCTGCTACAAACAGGATCCAGGACCATATTTGGCAGCACGTTACGCACATCCTGTCCTGTCAGGTTTTGTCAGGGTGATCCTGCAAAAAACAGGACCCACCCTGACAGCCAAAAACCGTCATGTGAAGCTAGCCTAACACAGCAGTCAAAAACGCTGACATCTGCACAGCAAAGTGAAAATCCCATTCACTTTCCTGGCAGACATTTTGACTGATCAATTTTTGGTTCAGTTTAGAAAAAAATGCAGCACCAAAAACGGATCTGAAACGTCTAGTGTTAACATAGCCTAAATCAGCTGAGGTAATAGAATGCTGATGCTTCTTATTAAAAAAGCATCATAGGCGTAACTAAAATAAAACAAATCATTACTGCCACTTAATTATACATTATGAAAGTCCCATAATTTTTAAAAACATAAAAGATTTTATGATTTTATACACAGTAAGGCTAGGGTCACACATGCCAATCAGCTTTTTTTAATGGATCTATTAACAAATCCATTTTATAGGCTGTTTTTTGAACCTCCTGTGCAGCTATGTGTTTTTTTGGACTTTGCCATTTTTTTTGCTAAAAAATGCTAGAAAAAACTGATCCATTAACGGATGGTACCTGTATGTTTGTTAACGGATCCGTTTCCCATAGGGCCCCATGTTAAAAAAACAGATCCGTTCTTTCACTGCACCAAAAAAACTCTGCTTGCAGCATTTTTTGGGTCCTATTAAAGGGATCCTGTCACGTCCAGAACGCCTCCTACGCTAGCAAAAAATGTCCCTGCAGCATCCTATCACTAATCTCACACTCCTATTGTCTCCTAAAAGCATCCTGTGAAAGTGCATAAAAACGTTTTAATTCTCATTAGTGATTATAATTAGCAGGGGCTATATTCTTTAGTCACCAGGGCGGGCTGTTTTGCAGGCTCCAGGATCCACCCTCTCTCTGTCTGTGTTCCTCTGCTTGTGCAGGCTTTACCCTCCCCCCTCTCTATCACTCACAGAATTCAAATCATTAGTCCTGCCTTCAGCTCCACATCACAGCAGCACAGACAGAGAGAGGGTGGAATCTGGAGCTGCAAAACAACACGCCCTGGTGACTAAAGAATATGGCCCCTGCTAATTATAATCCCTAATGAGTAAGTATTAAAACATTTTTATGCACTTTCACAGGATCCTTTTAGGAGACAAAAGGAGTGTGAAAATAGTGATAGGATGGTGCAGGGACATGTTTTGCTAGCTTATGAGGCGTTTTGGAAGTGACAGGATCCCTTTAAAAAACACATAGCAGAGCAGTCACACTTGAGTCCTGGATCCGTTAACAGCATCAGTTTTTGGACTTAGAATTCTAAAATTGAAAAACTGATGCAAATAACGGATCCAGGGCTTATGTGTGACCCTAGGCTATTTCAGTATAATTTCGGAAAGAAATACATGTCATCTTTATATGAACTAGTAAGATAGAGGTGGATGCAAACTTAGGCTACAATTAGACACAACGTTTTTGATCCGTTTTTTACTCTGCTTTGTGAGGATCCGTTCTTACAGTGGTAGTGCAGTGAAATGGATCAATTTCAGAGATTCCCAGCCAAGTCAATGAGTTTTTAAGATTTGTCATTCAGACACAACGTTTTGCAGTGGTTTTGGGTGAAAAAAGGTGAAAAAGTTATCCTCATAAAGAATGAGCATGTAAATTTGTATGGCACTTTTCCGATGCGCTTTTTCCATTGAAAACATTGTCTATGGGCTTAAAAAGCAGATCCTCCCAAAGTGCATCAAAAGCAGATAAAAAATGGATCATCTGTTTTTGATGCATTTATTTGATCCAGTTTGCAGTTGATAATCAGATCCTCACAAAATGGATCAAAAATGTTGTGTCTAAATATAGCCTTACAGGAAGAATGTTTAAGACATTCTAACCTAAATTAATTAGATAATCCTAACTTAATTTAATGTTCAATAGTACCTGTTGTTTAACCCCTTCTCAACTGGATGTACTGGTCTGTTGACAAATATATTGAAATTGAATGATTGCATAATGCCATCATTGTATATCCTATTGCCTCCCCCACAATTACATCCATGGAAGCTGATGGGTTCACCATCTCAGGTAGGAAATTTAAGGCCTTCACTGTCACTGTCTTGGTACTTTTATACTGACACTTCTATGATCATCTGGCCACTAGCTGGACTTCATAGGAGATTAGTAATCATACTTTGTACTGCTGTGCTGTAGCATTGCAGCATATAGTGATCGCAGGTTAAGGAAACAAAAAAAATAAAGTCAAAATGAGTTTAATTTTTTTTTTTAAAACTTAAATAACTAAGTAATATATAAAATTATAACGCTTATGCCAAAATAAAAAAAAAAAAGTCAAATGCCAGCAAGAATAAAAATCAGAACATCACATTTATAGTTTTCGACAGATTTCCCTTAACCCCCCCTCAGGACGAAGGACATAGAAGTATGTCTTTGGTCTCCTCACTCCCTTTGATACCAGCTCACACACTGAAGACTTCCATTGAAAAGGAACTCATCATCTCTCGTGGCCACCTCTTTCACTCGTTGATCACCCTCACTGTCAAAATGTTTCATCCCATTGCTTCTAGTCTTTCCTTGTGCAAATGATAATAAAGGTGATCTCTCTACAGTGTGACAGTTCTTGAGATATTTGTAGAAAGCTATTAAGTATCTTCTCGGTGTTCTTTTTGGCAAGGTAAGCATTCCCAAATCCTGTACCCATTCCTCATAGGACATAGATTGCAGACCGGTCACTTTTCTGGTATCTTTACTGTGAACTTGCTCCAGTTTGTTGATGTTTTTTTTTAAATGTGGTGCCCAGAACTGGACGCAATATTCCAGATGAGGTCTGATCAAAGAAGAGTAGAGGGCAATAATGACTTCACTTGAGCTAGACTGAATGTGATCTATTACAACCCCTGGCAAAAATTATGGAATCACCGGACTCAGAGGATGTTCATTCAGTTGTTTAATGTAGAAAAAAGCAGATCACAGACATGACACAAAACTAAAGTAATTTCAAATAGCAACTTTATGGCTTTAAGATACACTAAAAGAAATCAAGATAAAAAATGTGGTAGTCAGTAAGGGTACCTTTTTTCAGACCAAGCAGAGGGAAAAAATTATGGATTCACCCTGTAAATTTCCATTCCCAAAACTAACACCTGCATCAAATTAGATCTGCTCGTTAGTCTGCATCTAAAAAGGAGTGATCACACCTTGGAGAGATGTCAATTGAAACAAAGGAGAGGATTATCAAACTCTTAAAAGAGGGTAAATCATCACGCAATGTTGCAAAAGATGTTCGTTGGTCACAGTCAGCTGTGTCTAAAATCTGGACCAAATACAAACAACATGGGAATATTGTTAAAGGGAAACATACTGGTAGACCAAGGAAGACAGCAAAGAGTCAAGACCAGAAACAATATGTCTCCAATACAGGAAATGCACAACAAAACAAATGAGGAAAGAATGGGAGGAAACTAGAGTCAATGTCTGTGACTGAACTGTAAGAAACCACCTAAAGGAAATGGTATTTACACACAGAAAAGCTAATCAAATGTCTCCATTAACACCTAACCAGAAAAAACAAAGTTACAATGGGCTAAGGAAAAGCAATCGTGGACTGTGGATGACTGGATGAAAGTCATATTCAGTGATGAATAGCGAATCTGCATTGGGCAAGATGATGATTCTGGAACTTTTGTTTGGTGCAGTACCAATGAGATTTATAAAGATGACTGCCTTAAGAGAACGTGCAAATTTCCACAGTCATTGATGATAAGGGGCTGCATGTCAGGTACAGGCACTGGGGAGATGGCTGTCATTATATCTTCAATAAATGCCCAAGTTTACATTGATATTTTGGGCACTTTTTTATCCCATCATTTGAAAGGATGTTTGAGGATGATTAAATAATTTATCAAGATGATAATGCATCCCGCCATAGAGCAAAAACTGTGCAAACATTTCTTGAAAGAAGACACATAAGGTCAATGTCATGGCCTGCAAATAGTCAACATCTCAATCCAATTGAAAATCTTTAGTGGAAGGTGAAGAAAATGGTCCATGACAATGCTCCAACCTGCAAAGCTGATCTGGCAACAGCAATCAGAGAAAGTTGGAGCCAGATTGATGGTGAATACTGTTTGTCACTCATTAAGTCCATGCCTCAGAGACTGCAAGCTGTTATTAAAGTCACAGGTGGTGCAACAAAATGCTAGTGATGTGTTGGACTGTTCTTTTGTGTGCTTGTTTTTCATGATATCATAATTTTTTCCTCAGAATTGAGTGATTGCATATTTTTTTCCCTCTGCTTGGTCTGAAAAAAACTACCCTTACTAACTACCACATTTTTTATCTTGATTTATTTTAGTGCTTCTTAAAACCATAAATAGGGATGAGCAAGTATACTCGCTACTATTCGGAACTCGCTGAATAGTAGCGGTATTCAGGTACTCTCTACTCTCCGAGTATCTTATGAGTACTCGGGAGTAGCGAGTAGTCCGATTACTTTCGCAGTGTATCTATGGATACACTGCGAAAGTACCCTAAAAGTGAATAAAAGTTGTTAAAAATAATAAAATTACAAAATCGCTAGCGGCCACCTGATTGGCCAGATTGCAAGGTCCTAGGTGTACTGCCAGGACCTTGCAATCTGGCCAATCAGGTGGCCACTAGCGATCACGTGGTTGTGACGTGTCACCATCTGATTGGCCAGATTGCTACCGGCCATCTGATTGGCTGGAAGTCACAGGTTCTTGTCCGGTCGCAGGTATTCTGGGATGGTCCCGGTGCAGGCGTCGGACAGGTGAGTATGTAATTTTATTATTTTTAACAACTTTTATTCACTTTTAGGGTACTTTCGCAGTGTATCTATAGATACACTGTGAGTGTATCTATAGATACACTGTGAGAGTAATCGAACTCGCTATACTCGCAACGAGTACCGAGTACCGGTGTAACAGGCCAGATTAACCCCCCGACCAGAATATACCCGGGGTTAAAGTGGCCTAGCCCAGTTTATACCCCGGGTATATTCTGACCTAGCCTAGTTTATACCCCGGGGTATAAACTGGGCTAGCCCAGAATATACCCCCCTGGGCCAGAATATACCCCGGGTATATTCTGGCCTAGCCCAAACTATACCCCGGGGTATAAACAGGCCTAGGCCAGATTATACCCTTCTGTATACCACAGCAGCAGTAGATCAGGGGCCCAAGCCGTGCACAGGGCCCCAAGCAACGCATGGGGGCCCGAGGCTGGACAAAGTGGCCCCAGGCAGCAGAAAGTGGCCCTACGCAACATACAGGGGCCCCAGGCAGTGCTAGGGCCCCAGGCAGCCCATGGGGGCCCGAGGCAGCACACAGGGGCCCCAGGCTACACACAGGATCCCAGGCTACACACAGGGGCCCCAGCCAGCATGCAAGGGCCCCAGGCAGTGCACAAGGCCCCAGGCAGCACAAAGTGGCCCCAGGCAGTACTAGGGGCCCCAGGCTACATACAGGATCCCAGGCTACACACAGGGGCCCCATGCAGCATACAAGGGCCCCAGGCAGCACAAAGGGGCACCAGGCTACACACAGGATCCCAGGCTACACACAGGGGCCCCAGGCAGCACACAGTGGCCCCAGGCAACATACAGGGGCCCCAGGCAGTACTAGGGGCCCCAGGTTACATACAGGATCCCAGGCTACACACAGGGGGCCACATGCAGCACACAGGGGCCGCATGCAGCATACAGGGGCCTCAGGCAGCACAATGTGGCCCCAGGCAACATACAGGGGCCCCAGGCAGTACTAGGGTCCCCACACTACACACAGGATCCCAGGCTATACACAGGGGCCCCATGCTGCATACAAGGGCCCCAGGTAGCACAAAGTGGCCCCAGGCAGCACAATGTGGCCCCAGGCAGCATAATGTGGCCCCAGGCAACATACAGGGGCCCCAGGCAGTGCTAGTGGCCCCATGCTACACACAGGATTCCAGGCTACACACAGGGGCCCCATGCAGCATACAAGGGCCCCAGGCAGTGCATGGGTGCCCCAGGCAACACACAGGGGCCCCAGGCTACACACAGGATCCCAGGCAACATACAGGGGCCCCAGACAGCACACAGGGGCCCCAGGAAGCACACGGGGTCAGAGACAGCACAAGGGTGGGGGAGAGACAGCGTGCAAGGGGACAAGAGACAGCGTTAAGGGCCCTTTTGTGCTGCCTGTGATCCTGTGTGTAACTTGGGGCCCCTGTGTGCTGCCTGGGGCACCTTTGTGCTGCCTGGGGCTCCTAGTACTGCCTGGGGCCCCTGTATGTTGCCTGGGGCCCCTTTGAGCTGCCTGGGGCCCTTGTATGCTGCATGGGGCCCCTGTGTGTAGCGTGGGGCCCCTAGCACTGCCTGGGACCCCTGTATGTTGCCTGGGGCCCCTTTGTGCTGCCTGGGGCCCTTGTATGCTGGCTGGGGCCCCTGTGTGAAGCCTGGGATCCTGTGTGTAGCCTGGAGCACCTAGTACTGCCTAGGGGCCCTGTATGTTGCCTGGGGCCCCTTTGAGCTGCCTGGGGCCCTTGTATGCTGCATGGGGCCCCTGTGTGTAGCGTGGGGCCCCTAGCACTGCCTGGGACCCCTGTATGTTGCCTGGGGCCCCTTTGTGCTGCCTGGGGCCCTTGTATGCTGGCTGGGGCCCCTGTGTGAAGCCTGGGATCCTGTGTGTAGCCTGGAGCACCTAGTACTGCCTGGGACCCCTGTATGTTGCCTGGGGCCACATTGTGCTGCTTGGGGCTCCTTTGTGCTGCCTAGGGCTCTTCTATGCTGCATGGGGCCCCTGTGTGTAGCCTGGGATCCTGTGTGTAGCCTGGGGACCCTAGTACTGCCTGGGTCCCCTGTATGTTGCCTGGGGCCACATTGTGCTGCATGGTGCCCTTGTATGCTGCCTGGGGCCCTTGTATGCTGCATGGGGCCCCTGTGTGTAGCCTGGGATCCTGTGTGTAGCCTGGGGCCACTTTTTGCTGCCTGGGGCCCCTTTGTGCTGCATGGGGCCCTTGTATGCTGCATGGGGCCCCAGTGTGTAGCCTGGGATCCTGTGTGTAGCGTGGGGCCCCTAGCACTGCCTGGGGCCCCTGAATGTTGCCTGGGGCCACTTTGTGCTGCCTGGGGCCCCTTTGTGCTGCCTGAGGCCCTTGTATGCTGGCTGGGGCCCCTGTGTGTAGCCTGGGATCCTGTGTGTAGCCTGGGGCACTAGTACTGCCTGGGGCCCCTGTATGTTGCCTGGGGCCACATTGTGCTGCATGGGGCCCCTGTGTGTAGTCTAGGATCCTGTGTGTAGCGAAGGGCCCCTAGCACTGCCTGGGGCCCCTTTGTGCTGCCTGGGGCCCTTGTATGCTGCATGGGGCCCCTGTATGTTGCCTGGGGCCACATTGTGCTGCCTGGGGCCACATTGTGCAGCCTCAGGCCCCCATGCGTTGCTTGGGGCTTTGTGCACGGCTTGGGCCCCTGATCTACAGCTGCTGTGGTATACAGAGGGGTATAATCTGGCCTAGGCCTGTTTATACCCCGGGGTATAGTTTGGGCTAGGCCAGAATATACCCGGGGTATATTCTGGCCCAGGGGGGTATATTCTGGGCTAGCCCAGTTTATACCCCGGGATATAAACTGGGCTAGGCCAGAATATACCCGGGTATAATCTGGGCTAGGCCACTTTAACCCCGGGTATATTCTGGTCGGGGGGTTAATCTGGCCTGTTACACCGGGACCTACTTGTTGCGAATATAGCGAGTCTGAATAGTGCACTACTAGCTCATCCCTAGCCATAAATTTGCCATTTGAAATTATTTTAGTTTTGTGCCATGTTTGTAATCTGCTCCAAGCCAGGTGATTCCATAATTTTTGCCAGGGGTTGTAGTATACCCAAGTCTTTTTCACATGTGCAGTTGCTTAGCTCTATTCCTCTGACTCTGTATATGCTTTCTTCATTTTTCTTGCCCAGTTGTAGGACTTTGCATTTAAGCTAGTACGCTATATGGTAAAATGAATGATATAATCCAAAAGTACACCTTATCCCACAAGATTCAAGCCCTAATATGGCTATTTTCAATGGAAAATGTAAAAAGTTATAGCTCTTGTAAGAAGAGGAAAAAACAAAAAATGAAAAACACAAAATATCATGGGGGTGAATGGGTAAAATAAAATGCAATTATAGCGTTATTTGGAACACAAAATGGTATAAATTAAAACTACAGAGTGCAAAAATCAAGCTCTTGAACCAAGATTATTATTATTTTTTTTTTATAAATGTTGTGAACACCATCCACATGTGACAATGAGCTACGTGCACCCGACAGCCAGTTCATACTGGCATGTATGCTGCATTCAGGCAAGGGGTCCCCCATGTCTGTGTGCGGCTGGTACCCCAAGATATAGGCTTAGAAAAGCTTACAGTTAGAAGCCATGGAGGCTGGCCCTTGTGCTGCAGCCAATTCGTAGCATGGGTGCATTTCACACCCCCTGCTTCTTTGTCTTTACATGCCCTCACCCCCTCCCTCCTGCCAGTCATGTCTTCCTCCCCTGCACCTGCTCCTCCTTGTGCTGCTTGATGCAGGCGCAGAGCGAGGTATCGCTTCTTGCGGTTCCCGGGCATCTGTCCCGCTTCCTGCAGTGACGTCCTCTCCTTTCCCCACCCTGCTCCGTGTTATACTATGGAGCAGGGCGGGGAAAGGAGATGACGTCAGAGCGCCTGTCCCGCCTCCTGCTCTGACATCGGCTCCTTTGCCCACCCTGCTTCATGACAGCATACAGCGTCCTCATCTGACCCCTTGCTGTTATAGTAACGTATCATGGCCCCGTGATCATATCACGGGGCCGCCAGTGCTAATGGGAAAGAATGTGATCTGCACCTCAGTGCTTTGGATCCCACTGTCAGTGATTGACAGCACAATCCAAAGGGCTAATAATGCTGATCTGATCACTGATCCGATCGATGCTGTAAGCTACACAAGTCAGCTGATCAGATCAGGTGTGTGGGAGATGATGCAAACTCAGCACGTGAGCTGGCATCAGAGGGAGGGAACACGGCCAAGGACGTATAAAAACGCCATTGGTCGTGCAGGGATCAAGGATATAAAAATGAAAAATTCCAAAATTTTGTTTCATGGTTTCATAAAAAATTTTGATGTTTAAAAAAACAAACAAAAAAAACCCACGAAAAAACTATCTAAATTTATGAACTTATAATGTGTCTTAATAAAGCATTCTGAGAATGACTGAGACCCATGGAAGTGTTCCAGAGTTATTATCACATAAAGTGACACTGGTCAGATTTCTAAAATTTGGCCTGGTCCTTAAGGTCAAAATTAGCTCAGTCACTAAGGATTTAATAGCTCACTATCTTATTAATTTTTCCTAGTGCCTGACATCATACAGAAAGGGAGCTACTAATCAGGCTAATGAGGGTGGAAACAACCTCAGGTGACACCTAAGCTGATCTGTCAGGCTAGAGCACTTAAAGGAGTATTCCCTTGTCCATCATAATATGTAGTAGGTGTAATAATATTAGCAAATACCTCCAATGAGAAATGTAGTATAGTTCTCCTGTTAGCTGTGTCGCTTACCTCATGTGCAGGGCATTGCAGTAGCTGATATATCCATAGTTATGACCACTCATGAAGAGACAGTTTGTTTATAGAGGTCATAACCATAGATAACTCAGCTACTGTAATGCCCTGCACATGAGGTAAGTAACATAGCTAACAGGAGACCTATACCACATTTCTAATTGGAAACATTTACTAATACTGTTATTATTACACCTACTACATATTGGGAAACGATCTTGGAGAGGAGAATACCCCTTTAAGACTAATTTGTATGTCAACGATAACACTATTTACTCAGCAATATAATGGCTCTTGGTGAGTGGGATGATCTCACTGATGAGGCGAGAGATATAGAGGCGCACTGCCTGGATTTAGAGTATAGCAATGTGGCTGTGAAGAGGAGACGAAAGTGCTTCTGTATAGAAGTGCGCACAACCAATTGCAGGTGAAAAACTTTTACATTTGTTGGTGGATGAAAGACAGAAAACCTTGAATGACATTAAAAACAATTAAAAACATTCACCTTCTGACTCGCAGAGCATAAACAAGATACCCAGGGCCAAGGTGGGTAGTTGTTGAGGGGGTACAGTAGTAATTGGGTACAAGGATTATATGGAGCAATAAATATCAATTAGAGTCAATAGCTTACCCAATAGAATGAATATCAAGAATTTGATAGATCACAATATGTCAGGCTGAAAATGAATGCTTAGAATCACATAACAGACTCCTATACATAATTTATATAAACAGTATGCGGTTAATGCGGTAAATAAGGAGCAGTAAGTTGTTTAGTATGAAACTAGTGACAAAGACTGTGTAATCAAGGTAAAGGTACCAAGTGGCTGTAGTGAGACACAGGCAGTGATTCACTACTCGTCGTCACGTGGGTAGCAAGGTCAATAATCCTAAAAAAGAGCTCCTAAGTATCTAGTGCAGTACACTCCAAAATGTCAGAGCCCCCACGATCCGTTTCAGTCCATATACAAACAGGGACATAACCCCATAATCAAGCAGGGCACCCACAGCAGAATGCATCAAGTAGCAGGGCACACAGAAATACAAGGTCACATAACAATAAAAAATTGTACATAGAAAGCCCTGTCTAGTCAATTCATCAATTACTAATGGCCCACAGGGGGGTAGGGGGCAGATGAACCAATATAGCAATGGCTATCATGAAAACCTGTGGGAGAGCAAGGTACTGCTAGTGGGATCCTGTAATTGCAATGTAACCAGCCTAGTTTTTATCTGTCTGGTGGGGGATTTCAGATAGCGGGCTGCTCTGAGTTATACGATAACCATAGGTGGAGGGCCTGGGATGTGGGCAGAGGGGACTGAGCCCAACGTGTATCGCCACTGCCGTGGCTTCATCAGGAAGATGTGCATGTGTGCATCAAAGATTTAAGGACCTGTCTGCCGGTAAACCCTGTGTGCTGCCATTGTGCTGATGTAATGGCCTGCACATGCGCAGTCAATGTCGGTGGTGGGTGGGCGGAGAGTAGGCGGGCCATGAGCGTCATCAATAGTTGATGCTATGATTGGCTGTGGTCTCTGCAGCCTTGGTAGCCGATAGGCTGGGGGCGTTTTAGTGTGGGAAATGTAAACATTATAAACCTCTCTAGGCTGATGTAAGTAAGTATCAGCAGAGAGAGTATGTACAAGGAAGGGGGGGAGGGGCCACAGTATTAGTATCTAAGCTGTACTAAAGAGCCACTTAGTCACTGGTGAATGATCAATGGGAATGCCCTCTCCAGCAAGAAAGTCCCGGGAGAGGTTTGCAGTCTTATGTCATGGTTGGCTAGGATGACTTAAGTAAGCAGGTATCAATAAGCATGGAAAATGGGCATGGTTCACCCATAACCTGATATGATACCCTGTATGAGAGCATTTTATTGGTAAGTCCACATTGGAGGTCCGTGGGGTTAGTGTGGGGGCTACAGAACCGGACATTAGGGTACAAGTAATAACCCAGCCTATTGGGTGCTAGGTCCCTCTACCATGCTGAAAGGATGTATATCCGTGGTCCAGCAGCGCTATTATGGACCCTGATAAGGGGTGCGACAGCTGATGCAGTGATGTAATAAGATTGTGAATATATTATGGGATGGCTGGCCAGCCTTATCATCTGGCACCACTATGCCATGCTGTGTCAAAATTCGGTCCATATATAAAATTGCCCACTCATCTATAGCCAATGTCAATAATTAGAAGAAGCCCTTGTAAAAGTCAGTGATAAATGAGATTCAAATATAGATAAGAATTATTTTGTGAGAACGGGAATGTTTAATGCGTGAGAACTGAGAAGAATAGATGAACATATATATAGGTATGGATGTACAGTCCGGTATTATGGATCCAGTTGGATTGTGGATAACCAGGACTGTCCATTTCCAATCATCATTAGTCCTATTGCATATAACCTTGATATATATGCTAATAAATTCATCAGTAGTTCCTATGTTGATGGATGGTGTATGTTGTTGTTCCACCACGGTAACCGAGCAGGGGTGTCCAATCCACGAGTCTGTAGATTCTTGTGTTTCGCCTGTATGTCCAATGTCTCAGTAGGCCATCCGGCCATGCCACTGTTAATAAAGGTGTAGGTGTAGAGGGTCCATGATGTCAGCCATGGGCTACCTTCCAGAAGGGGTTGGTCATAAGCGAGGTTGTAACAGACTGGTGATGTATTGCAGACTGAGATGGAGCAACTAGGTCCGATATACGTAAACCAGAGAAGGGTATCCATGCTTGGTGGGAGGAGAGCTGGGGAAGAAAAGCAAATATTAGTATCAGGCTGTTTAATCATGAGACAGTCACGTCGTAGTGGTGGTCGTGTCATCGTTTATTTACCTAAGAATCCTGTGAAGAGGACCTCTTCATTAATCCTGTTGGGATTTACAGTGTCGAGTTTGTAAATCCATCTAGACTCAACCTGTAAGAGTTTTATGAAAAAAATTGGTCCGTCCCGAGCCCTTAATCTTCTGTATCCCTACAACCCCCAGACAATTGCTCCTATCTCCATGATAGTCAAGGAAGTGGTTGTTAGCGGATTTCCCTTCTCCCAATCTGTCGCTGCTGTGTTTATGGTAGATACGTGTTTTTGGATCCTCTGTCTCAGTTCCTGTGAAGTTTGACCAACGTATAGTTTAGGACATGGACAAGAAATCACATAAATTACATTGTGGGTTTTGCAATTAATGTAGTCAGGCAAGCTGAAGGATTTTCCATTTGTGGGGTGTGAGAAATAGTCTCGAGTCGGTAGAATGAGAGCGCAGATGTTGCAATCCCTGCAGGGAAAGCAACCCCTCAGTTTAATCCCCCTGTTGAGGCTCATAGTGGGTCTCCGATAGTGGCTTCTGGTTAAGATATAACCTAGGTTGGGTGCCCTTCTGGCAGTTAGGTTGGTTGTGTACCTATATATTGTGTCAATTGGGAGTCGGTAGCCAGGACATCCCAATGTGAGCGTAGGATATTTCTCACCTTGTCCCATTGGTTGCAAAAGTCTTCCACGAAGTGCACGCGGTCCTCTGTTGGTTGGGTCCTTGTTTGTAGTAGTTGTTCTTTTGTCTGTAGGTTAGCCCGCTGGTAAGCTTTGGAGATGATTCTCCTGGGATATCCTCGTTCTTTGAAACGATCAGAAAGAAGGAGAGCTTGTCGTCTGAAATCCTTTGTTCGGGTACAGTTCCTCCGTAACCTAAGAAATTGCCCAGTGAGTATACCTGCCCAGGTGTGGTAGGGATCGAAGCTCCTGAAGTTGAGCAGGCTGTTGGTGGCTGTAGATTTCCAGTGGAGGTCTGTGATCAGCGAGTTCTCTTGGATCTTGATGTCCATATCTAGGAAGGTAGCCAAGTCCTGGGAAATTGAGGAGGATAGAAAAATGTTTAGGCTGTTGGAGTTGAGCCATAAATAAAGGACACTAGTGATGGGCGAATCCTACATTACTCGGACTCGCTTGACTCTACCGAGTCCGAGCCCGGGACTCGCTACTCGTAGCGAGTCTAGCGAGTCCAATGTTAATGAATGGGGAAGCGAATAATAGCGAGTAATGTGTGATTTAAAAATCGCATATGTGTGTCGGAAAGCGCTCGCATTGCCGTGTCGGAAGCCCCACTGGCAACTGTATTTTGCTGCTGTCTCCGAGGCCAAAGTCGCATGTGTTGGAGGCGAGGCAAGCGACTTTCTGCAGCAAACCCCATGCTTTGTGCAAACAGGAAATAAGCCGACTCGAGCTTCCTGGCTGGACGCGCAGAAAGTCACAGCGAGGAAGCATGGCTCCTGTCGACACCCTGCAATTAATTGCTCTGGTGGAGGCTCGGCCCCTGCTTTGGCTGCCCACTGACCCTGCATATGGGGATAATGTCCAGCGGACTACGGCCTGGAGGGAGATCGCACAGGGCGTTTTCCCAACGTTTCATCGTTGTGGCCATGATGTGCAGACCAATATGGGTGAGTTAAATGTGTTCACACGTTATATTGCATTTACCGTATATAGTCGTGTATAAGCCGACCGTGTATAAGCCGACCCCCCTACTTTAGCCCCAAAAAAGTGGGAAACCATATTGACCGCCATTCTTGTATACAGCGGCTATCACTGTTAGACATCCCCCCAGCAGAGTATACAGCTCCACCTGCAGAGTATACAGGGCCCCCCAGTGTGTATATATGCCACCGATATTAGGGTATACAGCCCCCCCGTGGGTACACAGGTCCCCCAAGACTGGGTATACATGGCCCCAGTGGTTATACAGGGCCCTCATAGTAGGGTCTACAGCCCCCCCGTGGGTATACAAGACCCCAGCAGTGGGTATACAGGGCCCGTGGGCATACAGGGCCCCCATAGTAGGGTATACAGGGCCCTCAATGTGTTATAATGCGCCGTTGCATGGTTGCCTATATTTGGATGGGTTCACAATAGTACACTTAGTTTAAGGGCTGTTCCTCCTGGCTCTGAAGGCCAGGGGGTTGGGTGTATATAAATACCACTAATGAGCGGAGTCTGGTGCCCGCACTATTACATTCTCTATGCGTTGACATGTGCCCTGCCCCATTTGTGATTGTGGCCACGTGAGCTCAATGTCCGTAATGCTGTTGATGATGTTCCACACTGTCGTTTCCATGTGCCTTGTATACACATTTCACACACAACATCATTAAAATGTTATTGTTGATTTGTACACATACTTTTAGTGTTTCAAATGTTAAAGAGGTCTAAACCCGGTTTGAAATCATTTCACAGTTGACCACATTATGAAGCGCTGGAGGAGCTGCCGCGACCAATTTAAGCGGCAACACCGGAGGATCATGGAGGGGGGCCCGGAAGCTGGTCACGGGATCATATATTACCACTATGAACGGCTGTCATTTCTGGAACCGGTGGCCCGTATGCCAAGGTATGTGTCTGCCGCACTGTTGTTTACTATTATTGTTATTATTATTTTTTAATATAGCGCCATTAGGTTCCATGGCACTTTACATGAGGATAAGGGTTAACGACAAAAAACAGTACATGAAGACAATCAGGTCATACAGGTACAAGAGGGCACACAATGTACGTATGAAGCTCTATAATGAGTGTGCTGGTTTACATACCCACACAGGGGTTTGTTTCTGCCATGGTGCAACACAATTCTATTACCTTTGGCAATGATCCAGGACATACACATTTATAGTCACATTGTGACGTTTGGACAAATAAGCAATGTTCTGCAGGGTGGTCAGACACAATGTTCCGTGACCTCACAATTAGCTATTATTGTTGACATGTTTGTGGAACAAAGCCATGTTCTTCCCTCCAATGGCCTCTAAGGTGTGTGGCCCTGTCTGGTTTGCCTGTCATAAGCCTCAGTTGTATCAGTTCCTAATGGCCTCGACTTGCATAAGGGCCACATACATCCCTACACATTTAGTTGTGGGTGTTTTTTTCAGCAAAATAACGTTGCAAGGATATACCCCTTTTGCACTAAACTGTTTGTACACCATCCCAGATTGCTGACACATTCACACACATTTCAGAACATACCCTGTATCACTACAAATATGTGTGGTTCAGTTTTCCCATGGGTTTATTTGGGGCTGCAAGGTGATGGTGTAGATATTAGGGCCCACATGTGAATTTTACTTTTTTTGTCGTTAACTCATGGCCACATTACGAATCCTCCGGAAAAGATAGCGTATTAATGCTGTATTAAATCAAACTAAAGAGGGCCATATTTTAAGTGCAACAGCCTTTTATGTCCAAGGTCCTTTAGGAAACCCGAGGTTTGTCCTTGCTGTTCCCGTTTTTTTGTTCGGCCCGTTGGAATAACTAAAACTGTCCATCTGTGCATACCACCTTGTTTGGCACCAACAATGTGTGACCTGCTGCTCAAGACAACCCCATACTCTATGTCCATTACAGTCGTTTCAAATCCAAGCCATCTGTTTGGTGTGTTTTATTTACCAAGACATTCCTGATTAGCATACATGGCAGCAACAAGGAGTGTAGGCCACTAACGCCAAATGCTCATGTGTCACCTATGCTGCAGGACTCCATTTCCTGTCTTGCTCACCTGCCCTATAGATCTGGGTTATGTGCATTGAGACCAAGGCCGTCCACACTGTGTGTTTTTGTGTCCATCTGATGGCAAACAACCCTGAATAATGTGTTTGCCTCACAGTGTCAGGCTATAGCTTTGTCCACATAAAGTTTCCACAAAAAGTCAAAACAATAGTTGTGGCCACTAATATGTCTTCAAGTGACTACATAGCTGTCCTGCCTAAGTCAGGGCACAGTGTAATAGTGCAGACTAATTTTAAAATTTGTAATGTAATGGCAAAAAATCGTGGAGCAACAGTACCCACACATACAATATAGTTTGAGGCATGAGCCAAAAATGTCATTAATTTATTTGCTGCAATTCCATCTTAAGGGCAACAATGAAAAGACACAGAATACACAGATACACTGAGTCAAAAAAGCGTGCACATGTTATGTTTGGCCTATGGTTTTGTTTCCAAAGTCAACCCATTCACCAAATGTTTTTTATATTTACCCACAGAGCTGCTCACTTTCGGAGGCGGCGTTGGAACCCGCCACCACAGCTTCCTGAGGAGGGGAGGGAGGCCCCTCAACCCCCACCAGATGAGGAGGAGGGAGTAGCACCACCACCACCACCGCCACCACCGCCACCACCACCACCACCGCCGCCACCACCACCACCCACCGCCACCACCACCACCACCACCACCACCGCCGCCACCACCACCACCACCTTTGGGGCCGCAGAGACAAGAAGAGGAGGATGAAGGGCCACACCAGCGCCCTCCAGTGCCGACTGCCAGCAGCAGTGTGGGGAGTCACTGGAACCCCAGCAGCCCTGCTCTGATCCCGGGGGCACCACAAGACCGCAGAGGACAGTGTAGTGCTGACTTTGCCCGCAGTCTCATACCGTTCTTGGATGACATTCCATTCGAGAGACGACTGCGGGCATGGTCAGCAATACACATTGTCCTCGATGCGTGTAGGCCCCCAAACCATCCTGGGCAGGTGTTTGATTTTTTGGAGGAGTGGCGGCTCAGCAGATCAAACATCCTGGACAGGGCCACACCCCGGACAGGTATGTTGCGACCCAGAGGTGGTGTCCCAGAATCAGGGGCCTACCAAGCCAAGGCCAACCGGCCCAGATGCCCCAGCCTACAGGCTTCCAACCACTGGGTGAGGTACTGCATGGGGCCCTGGACCTACTCAACGAGCAGGGTGATGGTGCCACGTTACAGCCAAGGCCGGAGGATGCGGCAACCTACCACCAGCTGTAGACCCCTTTTTTTTTTTTTGTTTATTTTTTGTTCCTGTGCATTGCACAATTTGTTTGTTATGTTATTATTTGTTTTTACAAAGTTTAAACCCCAAAAAAAAAAAAAAAAAAAAAATCTGACATCTTTGCCATTATGGCGAAATAATACCCAGTTGACAAAAACTGCTTTGTGTCTGTCTTTTTTCAGGGAATGGATGTGTAGGTTTTTTTTGTGGGTGGGCTTAAAGTCATCATCATTAGCAAGTACTTTACGGCCCGCATAGCGCATGAAGGCACCTTGGTTATTATGTGGAAAATCATGACTGCACATACAAATGTTGCTGACAAATAAATAGTGCCTGTGTTTGTGGGGGGGTTACTTAATGACTCGGTATGGCAACAACACTGGGAACATAGATGCGATAGGCTGGGACGTCTACTTGCAACAGAGCGCGTCTACGCGTTATCTCCGTAGCGTACAGTGGGACCCTTCGCCATGCTCCAGCAGGATCTTAGTACAAGCCACGTTTTCGATGCAGGCATAGGCCTGTTGCCACAAAAAATTAGCCCAAGGGGCGAGATCAACTCTATTTTGAAGTTGAGGAGGGCGCGTGGCCCATACTATTTGCTTGTCCTGAGAGCATAGTCCAAGCAACGTATTCGATGCAGGTATAGGCTTGTAGCCTCAAAAAATTAGCCCAAGGGGCGAGATCAACTCTATTTTGAAGTTGAGGAGGGCGCGTGGCCCATACTATTTGCTTGTCCTGAGAGCATAGTACAAGCAACGTATTCGATGCAGGTATAGGCTTGTTGCCTCTAAAAATTAGCCCAAGGGGCGAGATCAACTTTATTTTGAAGTTGAGGAGGGCGCGTGGCCCATACTATTTGCTTGTCCTGAGAGCATAGTACAAGCAACGTATTCGATGCAGGTATAGGCTTGTTGCCTCAAAAAATTAGCCAAGGGGCGAGATCAACTCTATTTTGAAGTTGAGGAGGGCGCGTGGCCCATACTATTTGCTTGTCCTGAGAGCATAGTACAAGCAACGTATTCGATGCAGGTATAGGCTTGTTGCCTCTAAAAATTACCCCAAGGGGCGAGATCAACTCTATTTTGAAGTTGAGGAGGGCGCGTGGCCCATACTATTTCCTTGTCCTGAGAGCATAGTACAAGCAACGTATTCGATGCAGGTATAGGCTTGTTGCCTCCAAAAATTACCCCAAGGGGCGAGATCAACTTTATTTTGAAGTTGAGGAGGGCGCGTGGCCCATACTATTTGCTTGTCCTGAGAGCATAGTCCAAGCAACGTATTCGATGCAGGTATAGGCTTGTAGCCTCAAAAAATTAGCCCAAGGGGCGAGATCAACTCTATTTTGAAGTTGAGGAGGGCGCGTGGCCCATACTATTTGCTTGTCCTGAGAGCATAGTACAAGCAACGTATTCGATGCAGGTATAGGCTTGTTGCCTCTAAAAATTAGCCCAAGGGGCGAGATCAACTTTATTTTGAAGTTGAGGAGGGCGCGTGGCCCATACTATTTGCTTGTCCTGAGAGCATAGTACAAGCAACGTATTCGATGCAGGTATAGGCTTGTTGCCTCAAAAAATTAGCCCAAGGGGCGAGATCAACTCTATTTTGAAGTTGAGGAGGGCGCGTGGCCCATACTATTTGCTTGTCCTGAGAGCATAGTACAAGCAACGTATTCGATGCAGGTATAGGCTTGTTGCCTCAAAAAATTAGCCCAAGGGGCGAGATCAACTCTATTTTGAAGTTGAGGAGGGCGCGTGGCCCATACTATTTGCTTGTCCTGAGAGCATAGTACAAGCAACGTATTCGATGCAGGTATAGGCTTGTTGCCTCAAAAAATTACCCCAAGGGGCGAGATCAACTCTATTTTGAAGTTGAGGAGGGCGCGTGGCCCATACTATTTCCTTGTCCTGAGAGCATAGTACAAGCAACGTATTCGATGCAGGTATAGGCTTGTTGCCTCCAAAAATTACCCCAAGGGGCGAGATCAACTTTATTTTGAAGTTGAGGAGGGCGCGTGGCCCATACTATTTGCTTGTCCTGAGAGCATAGTCCAAGCAACGTATTCGATGCAGGTATAGGCTTGTAGCCTCAAAAAATTAGCCCAAGGGGCGAGATCAACTCTATTTTGAAGTTGAGGAGGGCGCGTGGCCCATACTATTTGCTTGTCCTGAGAGCATAGTACAAGCAACGTATTCGATGCAGGTATAGGCTTGTTGCCTCTAAAAATTACCCCAAGGGGCGAGATCAACTCTATTTTGAAGTTGAGGAGGGCGCGTGGCCCATACTATTTGCTTGTCCTGAGAGCATAGTACAAGCAACGTATTCGATGCAGGTATAGGCTTGTTGCCTCTAAAAATTACCCCAAGGGGCGAGATCAACTCTATTTTGAAGTTGAGGAGGGGCGCGTGGCCCATACTATTTCCTTGTCCTGAGAGCATAGTACAAGCAACGTATTCGATGCAGGTATAGGCTTGTAGCCTCAAAAAATTAGCCCAAGGGGCGAGATCAACTTTATTTTGAAGTTGAGGAGGGCGCGTGGCCCATACTATTTGCTTGTCCTGAGAGCATAGTACAAGCAACGTATTCGATGCAGGTATAGGCTTGTTGCCTCAAAAAATTAGCCCAAGGGGCGAGATCAACTCTATTTTGAAGTTGAGGAGGGCGCGTGGCCCATACTATTTGCTTGTCCTGAGAGCATAGTACAAGCAACGTATTCGATGCAGGTATAGGCTTGTTGCCTCAAAAAATTAGCCCAAGGGGCGGGATCAACATTTTTAAAATTTATGCAAGGCACTTGAGCCAAACTATATGTTTTATTTCAGTTTGAGAAATGCCCACAATGCAGGCATAGGCTTGTTGCCTTAAAAAATTCAGCCAAGAGACTGTTTTGGATTGTTTGACATAATTCAACGGTCAAAAAACATCACAAGTGCATGCATTATTAAAGTAACATTACTGACACTGATTGTGTAGTTTTGTTGTCATGCAGCAAGTGTTGCAGGAACATTATTTATCCAATCTTCTTAGCAGAGGGACATTGTTTATCCTTTGTGTCAGAAGAGGACATAATGTTTAAACCGCACTGAGCCAAACGTAACAAATTTGAAAATGTCCCTCTAGGTTTGGGTACTGTCGTCTGAAGGGGTTAAGAACTTTGATGATATCCAGTCCTTGTTAAACTTAATGAGAGTGAGTCTGTCGGCATTTTCTGTTGTCAGCCGTGACCTTCTATCAGTGACAATTCCCCCAGCGGCACTAAAAACACGCTCTGATGTCACACTAGCAGCTGGGCAGGCCAGCAACTCCAAGGCATACAAAGACAGCTCAGTCCAAGCGTGAAGCTTGGAAACCCAGTAATTAAAGGGTACAGAGGGGTCGGTTAAGAAGCTGGTAGTGTCACACACATACTCGTTCAACATGTTTGACAATGTTTGTCTCCTAGACAAGGGGACCGTAGGCACAATCCGTTGCAGATTGGAAGGTCTGTTAAACATCGCCCAGTTGGTGGACATCTTACCACCACCTCTTCTTGACAATGTGGCAGTTTGTGTTCGAACCAAAGGCTGCTGTGGCAAAGAGCTGCTTGTTCGTGGTATAGCGGAGTCAGATGGTGAAATTGACATTAAATTGTCAACCACCACACTTTTGAAATAATCCATCGTTAAGCCCCTTGGTGACTGCAACAGCAGCGATGGAAACTTGTCTTTGTAGCGTGGGTCAAGGAATGTTGACAACCAGTAGAGGTCGCTGTCATAGATGTTAATGACGCGTGGATCCTGGGACAGACATTGAGACATGAAGTCAGACATGTGTGCTAGGCTACAAAGACTCATGTCTTCTGTGTCACCTGACTGATGAACAATAGGCATCATGGTCTCAAAATCGGTCTCCGCCTCCTGCTCTTCAGCCCACCCATGCTGTACCGACATAAAACTGGGGTTGGGAGTTCCATCAGGGTGCACCTCAGTACCATGGAGAAATAAATCGTCTTCATCTTCCTCATCACTGTTTTGTTCTGCAGCCAATGTTGCCGGCTGAAATTGGCTTTGCTGGCTCTGATCCTGGATGTTAAAATGTGGATCCATAGCCCTCTGCTGTGCCCTCAATGATTCTGTTTTAAGATTCAGGAGAGAATCTTTAAGCAAACACAGCATGGGGATGGTGAGACTAATAATGGACTCATCACCGCTGACCAGTTTTGTGCAGTAATCGAAGTTCTCTAGAACCTCGCAAAGGTCAGCGATCCAGACCCACTCCATCGTACCAATGTGTCTTGTATTACTTCCTGGGTGACGGGCATGTTGCAGCTGATATTCCGCTATAGCCCTCTGCTGCTCATTGAACCTAGCCAACATATGGAATGTAGAATTCCATCGTGTGGGCATGTCGCAAATTAATCTGTGTTTGGGCAAATTAAATTGCTGTTGAAGGGCAGATAGACTTGCAAGTGCCGTTGATGAATGTCGGAAATGTCCGCAATTTCTACGCACCTTCTCTAGTAGATCAGATAACTCTGGGTAATTTTTCAAGAATTTCTGAACTACAAGATTCAGTACGTGAGCCATGCAAGGCACGTGTTGAAGTTTACCGAGCTTTATTGCTGCAACAAGGTTTCGTCCGTTATCACTGACAACAAGACCTGCTTGTAGTTGCAGTGGGGCCAGCCACTCATCTGTCTGTTGTTTAACACCTTTCCACAGCTCGTTTGCAGTGTGAGGTGTGTCACCTAGACAGATGAGCTTAAGAAGAGCCTGTTGTCGCCTGGCTGATGCAGTACTGCAAAGCTCCCAACTTTGACGTGATGTGGCGGACAAATCAGCAGTGGTCAAGGAAGTTGAAGACGCACATTGTGTTGTAGAAGTATATGAGGCCGCGGACACCCGGAATGATGCTGTGCCCGCTATTCGTGGAGTTGGTAGGATCGCAGATATTCCACTATTACACTTTGGGACACTCTCGACAAGGTTGATCCAGTGAGCTGTCAGGGATATGTATCTGCCCTGTCCACAAGTACTTGTCCAGGTATCAGTTGTCAGGTGAACTTTTCCGCTCACAGCATTTGTCAGTGCACGCTTCAAGTTGTTAACCACGTGCAGATGTAGCGCGGGTATGGCAGTACGTGAAAAAAAATTGCGACTGGGGACAGTGTATCGTGGTGCTGCCACAGCCAATAACTCCCTAAAAGCCTCAGTATCAACAAGCCTAAATGGCAGCATTTCTACAGCTAACAGCTTAGAAATTTGCGCTGTCATTTGTCGAGAAAAAGGGTGTGTGGATGGGTGTTTCCGCTGCCTCTCATACAGCTGTGGAACAGACAACTGGACAATTGGCGCAGACTCACAAGTCACTTGACTACTGTCATATCTCTGGTCTAATGCAGCTTGTGGTGAGATCGTATGAGTAGGAGCTGCTGCATGAACAGTAGATGGTGAAGGACGATTCTGAAGTGGCATAACGGTGTTGAGGTCAGAAGGCCCTGCTGTCGAACCCTGATGGGCCAACCACTGACTAGGGTGCTTAAGAGTCATGTGTTTTCGCATACTGCTGGTGCTCAAGTTTACTTTGCCCTGGCCTCTGCTCAGCCTGGCATAGCAGATGTTACATATAACCACATTTGGTACTGATGGGCTATCTTTGAAAAATTTCCAGACAATGGATGTTCGTCCTTTAGGTTGTGGTGTAGGAACTGAAGGATGAGTCTGGCCAACACAAACTGTAGACACATTTTGGCCAACTGTTCTTAAAGTTGGGGCAACAGTTGGTACAGTTTGTGCAACAGTTGACACAATTTGGGCTACTGTTGTCACAGCTTGGATTCGGGATAAAGGAGTAAGCCTGGGTGCTTTAGGCGGTGGTACATAACCACTTTCCTCCTCCTGGCTGCTCTGTTGGCTCTGCATGTCAAGTGTCCAGGTTGGATCAGTGGTCTCATCATCCACCCCCTCCTCCTCAAAGTCATCTGGATAACGTGACTGGTCAGGCTGGCCAGATGAGATGTGTGTCTCATCATCATCATCATCCTCCACCTCCTGAGACGGCCTATGGCTTTGTTGAAAGGGACGTTCTTCAGGACGAGGTGAATCCAAACGTTGTCCATAGATGGAATGTACGTCTGGTTCAAGTATCTGTTCAGGCAGTGACAAAGAAAGGTCCGGTTGTCTGAATGGCTGATAAGAACCAAATAAATCTTCCGAATGCCCAAGTTCGCGGTCTAAATTTTCCTCCGTCTGGCGATGGCTTGAGGAAATAGGAAGATTTTGTGGATTAGATGACCCCGCGTTGTCAGTAGCGGCACTTGAATATGGTGTAAAGGATGATTGTGTGCTGCCAGAACCCGTGGTTGATGTCTTGTCAGCCATCCAAGATGTTATTTGGTCTTGATCTTCCGGCCTCAAGACACGTTTCGGTTGAGTACTGGGAAATTTAGACAGCAGGAAGGTGGATCGATCAATCCTTGTCTGTCTACTTCTACCAGTGCCTTGTTGTTCACGACTGCTAGGGCCCCGACCTCGTCCCTGTCCCTTAGCAGACTGGTTTTTGGGAATTTGGTGTTTTTGGGACATTGTTGACAAATGCACAGCCACCGAGATGGAGTTTGGTGTTGCTGCAGGCGTCACTTACTGGCGGGTTAAGTGTGTGCTAACACTTGACAGTGAAGCACTACACTATTCCCTGAAAAAATTAGAAAGTGCGCACAGCCACCGAGATGGAGTTTGGTGTTGCTGTAGGCGTCACTTACTGGCGGGTTAAGTGTGTGCTAACACTTGACAGTGAAGCACTACACTATTCCCTGAAAAAATTAGAAAGTGCGCACAGCCACCGAGATGGAGTTTGGTGTTGCTGTAGGCGTCACTTACTGGCGGGTTAAGTGTGTGCTAACACTTGACAGTGAAGCACTACACTATTCCCTGAAAAAATTAGAAAGTGCGCACAGCCACCGAGATGGAGTTTGGTGTTGCTGTAGGCGTCACTTACTGGCGGGTTAAGTGTGTGCTAACACTTGACAGTGAAGCACTACACTATTCCTGAAAAAATTAGAAAGTGCGCACAGCCACCGAGATGGAGTTTGGTGTTGCTGTAGGCGTCACTTACTGGCGGGTTAAGTGTGTGCTAACACTTGACAGTGAAGCACTACACTATTCCCTGAAAAAATTAGAAAGTGCGCACAGCCACCGAGATGGAGTTTGGTGTTGCTGTAGGCGTCACTTACTGGCGGGTTAAGTGTGTGCTAACACTTGACAGTGAAGCACTACACTATTCCCTGAAAAAATTAGAAAGTGCGCACAGCCACCGAGATGGAGTTTGGTGTTGCTGTAGGCGTCACTTACTGGCGGGTTAAGTGTGTGCTAACACTTGACAGTGAAGCACTACACTATTCCCTGAAAAAATTAGAAAGTGCGCACAGCCACCGAGATGGAGTTTGGTGTTGCTGTAGGCGTCACTTACTGGCGGGTTAAGTGTGTGCTAACACTTGACAGTGAAGCACTACACTATTCCCTGAAAAAATTAGAAAGTGCGCACAGCCACCGAGATGGAGTTTGGTGTTGCTGTAGGCGTCACTTACTGGCGGGTTAAGTGTGTGCTAACACTTGACAGTGAAGCACTACACTATTCCCTGAAAAAATTAGAAAGTGCGCACAGCCACCGAGATGGAGTTTGGTGTTGCTGTAGGCGTCACTTACTGGCGGGTTAAGTGTGTGCTAACACTTGACAGTGAAGCACTACACTATTCCCTGAAAAAATTAGAAAGTGCGCACAGCCACCGAGATGGAGTTTGGTGTTGCTGTAGGCGTCACTTACTGGCGGGTTAAGTGTGTGCTAACACTTGACAGTGAAGCACTACACTATTCCCTGAAAAAATTAGAAAGTGCGCACAGCCACCGAGATGGAGTTTGGTGTTGCTGCAGGCGTCACTTACTGGCGGGTTAAGTGTGTGCTAACACTTGACAGTGAAGCACTACACTATTCCCTGAAAAAATTAGAAAGTGCGCACAGCCACCGAGATGGAGTTTGGTGTTGCTGTAGGCGTCACTTACTGGCGGGTTAAGTGTGTGCTAACACTTGACAGTGAAGCACTACACTATTCCCTGAAAAAATTAGAAAGTGCGCACAGCCACCGAGATGGAGTTTGGTGTTGCTGTAGGCGTCACTTACTGGCGGGTTAAGTGTGTGCTAACACTTGACAGTGAAGCACTACACTATTCCCTGAAAAAATTAGAAAGTGCGCACAGCCACCGAGATGGAGTTTGGTGTTGCTGTAGGCGTCACTTACTGGCGGGTTAAGTGTGTGCTAACACTTGACAGTGAAGCACTACACTATTCCCTGAAAAAATTAGAAAGTGCGCACAGCCACCGAGATGGAGTTTGGTGTTGCTGCAGGCGTCACTTACTGGCGGGTTAAGTGTGTGCTAACACTTGACAGTGAAGCACTACACTATTCCCTGAAAAAATTAGAAAGTGCGCACAGCCACCGAGATGGAGTTTGGTGTTGCTGCAGGCGTCACTTACTGGCGGGTTAAGTGTGTGCTAACACTTGACAGTGAAGCACTACACTATTCCCTGAAAAAATTAGAAAGTGCGCACAGCCACCGAGATGGAGTTTGGTGTTGCTGCAGGCGTCACTTACTGGCGGGTTAAGTGTGTGCTAACACTTGACAGTGAAGCACTACACTATTCCCTGAAAAAATTAGAAAGTGCGCACAGCCACCGAGATGGAGTTTGGTGTTGCTGTAGGCGTCACTTACTGGCGGGTTAAGTGTGTGCTAACACTTGGCAGTGAAGCAGCACACTAGTCCCTGAAAAAATTAGAAAGTGCGCACAGCCACCGAGATGGAGTTTGGTGTTGCTGTAGGCGTCACTTACTGGCGGGTTAAGTGTGTGCTAACACTTGGCAGTGAAGCAGCACACTAGTCCCTTAAAAAATTAGAAAGTGCGCACAGCCACCGAGATGAAGTTTGGTGTTGCTGCAGGCGTCACTTACTGGCGGGTTAAGTGTGTGCTAACACTTGGCAGTGAAGCAGCACACTATTCCCTGAAAAAAATTATTAAGTGCGCACAATTAGTCGCAGAAGTAGGTGGCGTACGTGCTATTTGCAGCTAGGAGAGCAGCAACGCACTGTTCTGCCACAGACAAAATAACGCTGAAGGGGTTTTTAGGACCCAAAATCTATCAGCTGGCAAAAAATTGTAAATAGTACCTCAGCTAAGCCTCTCACTTCAGCTATTAGAACAGCTGAGTGAGTAAGCGAAGCTATGAGGTCGCTCCTGTGAACACTGTAAAGGCTGCAGCTCCCTGCTTCCCTGCCTGCCTACAGTGTCACTGTACACAGTACTCCTCTGTCCTCCTGCTAGCTCTCACAAGAGCTGTTTGGGGTTAATATAAGGAATCTTGAAGTTCCCTACACTCACTGACAATCCCTATGATCTGCTCCAGAATCTACCTCACCCTGTTCTAGCTCAGATCTTCAGAGAAATGTGCTCAAAATGGCGGTGGCAAGGCTTATATACAGCCTTGCCTGTCATCGATGACATAGCCATCACGATGGACAGAAGCCAATCATAGTAATGCCACAAGAAGAGGGCTGTGGCATTACTGAATAAGATTGGCTAACATCCTTGTCCATCTTCACAAGTTTGTCTGACCTAACACGCTAGGCTGTCTCGGAAGATTTGTCGGAACATAACAGATTCTGTATTCGCGAGTCCCGAATACAGAATACAGGACTCGGATTCGTAGACTCGCTAGGATTCGCTAGGAGTCGCTACGACTCGCTCGGAATCGCTACTTACAGCGGGTATCCGTGAAGCGGTGCCATTCTCTAAACGATTTGGGGGAGATTCAACCTACATAGCGATGTGATATAGCGAGTCTCGCTAGTAAAACTAGGATTCCCATTTACTTGCATTGGACTCGCTACTTTGCGAGTCCTCGCTGGGAAACTCGCCGAGTAGCGAGTCCTGCGAGTCCCTTACTACTCGCCGAGTAACGAGTCCTAGCGAGTAGATTCGCCCATCACTAAAGGACACACATTCTTCTTTGGTTCCAGACCAACCAAAGAAGATATCATCTATATATCTCTTCCATACATGCAAATGGTTCTTGAAAGGGGTCGACGGGTAAACGTGGATTGATTTCTACCATCCTAGAAATAATTTAGCCACAGCCGGTGCGCATCTAGAACCCATTGCAACCCCTGAGACCTGGCGGAAATACTGGAGGTCAAACAGAAAGAAATTATGTTTCAGTACAAACTCCAAGAGGTCGATGATAAACGAGTCATGGAGTTGGTTGGAATTGATTTGTCCATTGAGGAAGGACATGGTGGCCTGAATCCCACGCTCATGCTCAATGTTGGTTTAAAGGGACTCCACATCACAGGTGACTAAGTAGTCGCCTGGGGTGTATGACACTGATCACCATGTGTTGATAAAGTCAGCTGTGTCCTTAAGGAACGATGGCAGGGAGTTCACAAAGAGTTGGAGAAAGAAATCTAAATAGATGCATGCTTTCTCATTCAGGCTACCAATGCTTGCCACTATTGGTCTTCCTGGTGGTTTGATAGTGGTTTTGTGTACTTTAGGTAGTAAATAAAATGTGGGGGTAGTCGGATGTTTAACCGTTATGAACTGTTTTTCCTTTGGGAAATGACTCCAGCCATCTGTGCCGCTTTCAGGAGTCTATCCAGTTCATTTGAAAAAACAGTTGTGGGGTTGGAGGCTAATGGTGAGTAGAACCTCCGATCGTGGAGTTGCCTGTGGGCTTCCTCCAAATACATCTGTATGGGCCACATGACTACATTCCCCCCTTTGTCTGCTTCCTTTATGATTAAGGTGGAGTTAGTGGACAGCTTCCTCAATGCTTTGGTTTCTGCCAGGGTTAGGTTAATCTGACCCCTGCCGACCAATTGGAGTCTCATAATATCTCTTTTGACAAGGTCAATGAAAATTTTGATGTTTGGGATCAAGGACAGAGATGGTGTTACCTGTGATCTGTTTCGGTGAGGGAATCTGCGACGTCCCAGGGAGTGGTCAAATTCCTTGCTTGATGTTAGGAGTTCCCTCATCACCCTTTGTTCGTCCTGAGGTACATGTTGTGCCAAGTCAGGTTTGTGATGAATCATTTTCAAGGTGAGTTTTCTACCGAAGATGATCTCACTGATAGATTTCATTTAATATTGTAATTTTAATATTGTAATGAATTTAAGAACTATTTAAAACTGTTTTCATTGTTGATCTGTTTACAAAGACATACACCTAATTTAACACAAGTTGAAGACAGAATGGCTAGCACTCAGTTTGGTTAGGAGATCACGGTGCAGGTGAAAGGAACCAAAGGGTCCACAGTCCAATGTATTCAGAATCACTGTGCACGTACAAAGGAATGTTTGCTTATAGGTGAGAGTTTATTTATAGTGTAGTACGATCTCATATCACATAGTTGCTAGTTCTGTATTGAATGTGTTGAAAATGTACTTGGATGCGATTCCAAGTTTGCTTCTTGGAGGTTGATTCTGTGGAATCAGACCTAGAGGGTGTTGCCCTATTTTTTTGTAGTGAAGGGATCCCAATTGGATGTTCACTAGGTAGCAGTTACTGTAGTAGATGATCCCTGTAGGTTTCAGAACCAGGCATAGAGTAATTACTCAAAGGAGGGGAGGAGCAGCCTGGTGGACAGTGTTTCCACTTCAACGGTCCACCAGGCTGCTCTCATCTATAAGCAAACATTCCTTTGCACGTGTGCAGTGATTCTGCATACACTAATTTAACACAAGTCAAACTCATGAAATGCTATGCTTATCATGAAAGAATACAAAAGTTTTAGTCTGATTTTCATTATTTATGTTGCAATTACTTTGGATTCATGATTACTGTCTCAATACTTTCTAAGCATGCAAATTTTCTAAAATATCATGACTATAAACAGTAAAAATGCAGCACCAAGTCGATGATGTGTCTCTTGGTATTTTCTACTGGAAACGTCAATGACATTTTGTATATTTATTGAAATCTATTCTATGAGTTCCTACATCTACTGAGCCGGTGATTTTCTCACTATATTTAGGAGCACTGAAACATTATGCATTATACGGATAGCATATTGTTTGGATGTGACTAATTTGGATTCAGACTTCCTCTGAAAATTAGATTGAAAGAGCACAGGTTAAAAATCTACGGTTACAGATAATCACTGACGGAGCTAAGCCTGAAATGTTAGAAGAGATGTGAAAGTTATTTTTAACCTCGTTCAATTTTATTTTGCATCTGCTCAAAGTGTGTTTAGCAACTAAGTCTGGAGGAAATGTAATGGAAATTAAACTTTGCAAATAGCTGTACTAGAGCAATTATAATCCAGGAACCATTATCATATCAGTGACTTTTTTTGCACTCTCTACAATTGGCTTTTAGTCACCCTCCTGTGGTTCACCGTGTATGTTCTCAAGTTTATATAGTAGCTCAAACAAAATAAGAATTCAACTTTCTGTAGTCTTGGCATAAGGAAACCATGAGATAATAATTTTTGGTCTGTAAAATTCAACGTGAAAAATTGTGACATTTTTTTTTACAGCTGCAACACAAGATAAGTATTTGTGGCAGAATATAAGCAAACAAAATACTGAACAAATGCTGAATAATATTATGATTTAAATATACCTACAGCAGGGGAAGTAAGTACTTGATCCCTAGCTGATTTATGTAAGTTTGCCCACAGACATGAACAGTCTATAATTTTAAGGGTTGGTTAATTTTAACAGTGAGAGATAGCATATCAAAAATAAAATCCAGAAAATCACATTGTCTAAATTATATAAATGTATTTGCATTTTGCAGAAAGAAATAAGAATTTCATCCCTCTGGCAAACAAGGCTTAACCCCTTACAGACCCATAATGTAGGAGCTCACATCAAACACCCAACATCTCAGCTGATCTCATCAGCTGAGATGTCGGGCTTCCAGCACCGATTGGATCCGGGATCTGATCAGTGCTGTTGACCCCTGGATCCCACCATCAATCACTGACGGATCCAAAGGTTCCACAGTTGGGAATTGCTGTTCCCCAGCTGCACCGGAGATCCCGCGATAAGATCGCTGGATCTCTGGCGCTTACATGACAACCTGGGGTCCTGGCTTGACCCCGGAAGCTGTCATAGAGCATTTCCCCTCAGTGGTTGGTGAGCACTGCCAACCACTGAAAGTGAAAGTAACTGCCATGTCCCGATGTGCTGCAGCTCATCGTGACATGGCAGAAGCAATCGGATGGTGCAGTGCTGTGGCGCCCTATGGGGCTTTGTGTAAAACCAAGAATAAATTGTGAAATAAAGTTTTTAAAAATATGAGAAAAAAAAATCTAAAAGTTCAAATCACCCACCTTTTCCCCCATTCAAAATAAAAGTATTAAAAAAAAAATACACATATTTGGTATTGCAGCTTACAGAAACACCTGATCTATCAATATATAAATCAATTAATGAGAGCCGTAAACTGCGTAAAAGAAAAAAAGGTCCAAACACCAAAATTACCTTTTTTTTGGGCCCTGCAACATTGCTATAAAATGGAATAAAGGGCGATCAAAACAGCGCATCCTCACAAAATTGGTATAATTAGAAACGTCAGCTCAAGCCGCAAAAAATAAGCTGTCAAACAGCCCCAGATCCCAAAAAATAAGAACGCTACGGGACGCAGAACTTGGTGCAAAAAGTGTCCCTTTTTTTTTCCATCTTCTGAATTTTTTTTCAGCTCTTAGATACCAGTGCAGTTATTCATGTATGGTATCTACAAACTTATACCAACCAGAGGCATCACACCGTCAGGTCAGTTTTACCATATAGTGATCATGGAGAATAAAAAATCCAAAAAACTGATGTGTTTTGGCAATTTCACCGCGTTTGGAATTTTTTCCCCATTTTCCTGTACACAGTATGGTAAAATAAAAAATACAACTTGTCCCGCAAAAAACAAGCCCTCATATGTCTATATTGACTTAAAAATAAAAAAGTTATGGCTCTTGGAAGCAGGGGAGCAAAAAACTAAAAACAAAAACTAAAAATTCCTGGGTGGTGAAGGGGTTAATAGTTGGTGGCAAAACTCTTGTTGGCAAGTACAGCAGATCAGGACTTCAAAATCCCAGGTAACTTCAGTTGCACCACAAGCAATGGGGTGTATTTAATTATATGTACCAAATGTCCAACAGGTAGCATGTACGTAGGGAGACCTGGCAAAAATTCAGAACAAGAATGAATTCTCATCGCCACACAATAAAAGAAAGGTGTATGGACCTACCTGTAGCAAAGCATTTTTGCAGCTCTGACCACAATGAAACTGATATGAGGCTGCTCATTTTAAAAAGTAACTTCAAATCTCAGAAAGAGAAAAGAATTTGGGAATACAAATTGATAACGACCTTTGACACATTCAAAACTGGATTGAACGTCTCACATGGATTCATGCATTTTTTATATCAATTGAAAGGGAATTTAGGGATATCACATCTTCCAACAGGCCCCAGTTAGAGGACAATGAACTTTTGACACTTCTTACGTGAACTGTCTCGCATGGATTTATAGCTTTCTACTCTCACTGAGGAATTTTCAGGTCTCCACAGGCCACTAATCATAGAACAATAATACAATCGGTTTCTCTTATCTCAGAATTTTGATTTTACCTCCCCAGCTTCTCTCCCCTCCCAAGACTGCCTTTGCTTTACGTCACCTGTCATATTTACTGCATCGTCTCACCCTGCTTATGTATATATGTGTGTGTCTTCAGAATTTGTGTCATTATCAGCCTGATAAAGGGGCCATAGTGTCCCGAAAGCTTGCTTTGCTTACCATCTGTTCAGTTAGCCATTAAAAGGTATTCTCAGATTCTAATATTTTTGTAAGTAAAACAAAATTCTTCTGGCAAAGTGTCTTGTGGACAAATGAGACCAAGATATACGGTAGGTTTTTATAAAGCACATCATTCTACTGATTACTGAAAATGAAATCAAGCCTACAAAGAAAAGAACACAGTACCTACAGTCAAATATAGTGGAGGTTCAAAGATGTTTAGAGTTATTTTGCTGCCCCTGGCACTGAGTGCCTTGACTATGTGTCTGAAGATTAAAGGATTTTGGATTGCAATGTAGTGCCCAGTGTCAGAAAGTTATGTTTGCATTCTACGTCATGATTTTTCCAGCAGAAAAATGACCTGAAACATACTTGAAGAAGCACCAGAAATGGATAGAAACAAAGTGCTATAGAATTGTGAAATGACCAGCAATGTGTCCAGATGTAAATCCCATTGAACACCTGTGGAGAGATTTTAAAATTGCTGATGGAGAAGGCACCCTTTATGTTGTCTGGGGCCAAGGGCTTGGGGTACTCGGATCTCGGGCGTACTGGTACGGGGATGTCACAGGTGGTCGGTTCCCGAGTCCGTGCCCTTGAGCAGACAATAAAAAGGGGAAAGGAAATAAAGTCCATAACGCTACCTGTAGGTCCGGTGATTGCATCGGCGCTGCTGGAACCTCCAAGGTGATGTGCGGATGCAAAATGTCGTAGCCCTCTACAGGTAGGGCTGAGTCCCCGGGGTGTTGTAAGTAGCAATGGTAGAAAAGGGCAGTGTAGTTGTCGTGCCTTTCTTTGAAATACGTGCATTTAGTTTGCTTGGGACAATACTGTATATTGTTTGCTTGTTCAGCAATGATTTATCCCATAGCGCCATCTGTTGACAATGTTCCCACATTACATTATGTTTACTGCATAGTCTAATTTTGGTCCCTCCATGCCTATGTAATCCCATGAGGCCGTGCTCTAGGCTCTGCCCCTTCTCCTCCAGAAGCCATTACAGCCTCATACAAGCTGACATCCTGGTGTGCTGACCCTTCTCTCCCTAGATTTCAGCTTATCTGCATGTTTCCCTCAACATAGCACAGTCGGTGAGTTTAATATGCTGCTGCCCACCTATATGTAACAATGTAATGTTTTGCACTTCATGTATACTTTTGTTGTACTGAGAATTTCTATCTGTTTTTTCTAGTTTTACACTTAACCCATTATTAAAAGTTGAAAAGGACCCCCAGCGTCCATGTCAATGCATTGATCGGAAAGAGTTTACCTGTCTGTTAACTCGTTCTTCAGGAGTACAGAGCGAGGGTGCCAGAACAGTAAAACGACTACTATAAACGGGGTCGAAGCACAGACACTGACTTCTAGCAGAGAACAGTAAAGCTGCATTCAGACACAATGTCAGATATAGGATCTGAAGTGTATGTGACACGCTCCCATGTAAGCGCATCTTCACGGAAGTCTGTGAGCAGCGCTGCAATTGCCATCGCCAGGTCAAAGGCGGAAGCTGCAAAAGTGAGAGCTGCTTACGCTGAACAGGAGTGGTTATTAAAGAAAGAAAAGGCACGTCTGGAAGCCGACCTCGCAAAACTCGCCATAGACACAGAAGCAGCGGCAGCAGAAGCTGAGGTACAGGTTTTAGAAGAAGCAGCACGCTGCGATAGTGAAAGGTTCAGCTTAAGGCTCGGACCTGAACTTAATCATCATGATATCTCACAACGCACTTCAGACTACGTGCTACAGCATGCCTCATTAGATGACCATCTACATTCAGCTCCAAGAGAGAGACCGAATCCTGTCATTCAGCCATCAACCTTCATTCATCAATCATCCCACATCCCACATTAAACATGAAAGTAATTCTGTCCACCTTCCATCATCAGTGAGACCAGCACCCGGACCTGTATATCCCTACTACACAGAGAACACTTTCAAGATAGGTGACTATCGTGACGAAGATGCATTTTACGGCAAGGATAGCTCATTGAGACCTCATCACAGCAACAGGCACCCGGACCGCCTTCTCAGAGAACAAAAAGCTACCAGCTTTCCTCAAGTTCTTTGCACGTCGTGAGTTACTCACCAAAGGTCTCTTAAAGTTAACGACCGTCCTGAAAGTTTCAGAGCGTGGAGAGCTTCCTTCAGAAACGCCACCGCTGACCTAGACATCTCTGCAAGCGAAGAGATCGACCTCTTGGTTAAGTGGCTAGGAAATGAATCGGTAGAACACGCGAAACGCATCAGAGATCTCAGCATCAACAACCCAAGGAAAGGTTTGTGCACGTTATGGGAAAGACTTGATGAGTGCTATGGCTCCTCAGAAATGATAGAAGAATCCCTCTTCAAAAGGTTGGAAGACTTTCCTATAATCTCTAATAAGAACTTTCACATGCTAAGAGAATTGAGCGACCTCTTAGTAGAACTCCAAGTCGCCAAGACTGAAGGAGACCTGCCAGGCCTCGCATTCCTAGACACAGACAGAGCCATCAAACCCATAGTGAAGAAACTACCTTACAGTTTGCAAGAGAAATGGTTGAACTGGGGTTCAGATTACAAGCAGCGTCACAACGTGGTGTTCCCTCCATTCCACATTTTTGTAGATTTTGTCCGCCAGCAGGCCAAGATAAGGAACAATCCCAGCTTCAACCTTTCTGCCGTAGATCCTGTCAACCCAAGAACAAGTAAACCTGGTCCAGTTCGCAACCCCAGAGACTCACCTGTCACCGTACACAAAACTAATGTGTCTTCTGCAGACTCATCACACAAGACCCACAGTACAATAGACCCGGAAAGGGAGTGCCCCTTACATAAAAGGCCTCACCCACTACAAGAGTGCAGGAGTTTTAGGGGAAAATCCCTTAAAGACCGTAGACTCTTCCTCAAAGAGAATAACATATGCTACAGATGTTGCGCATCTACATCCCATTTAGCTAAAGACTGCAAAGCCGGTATTGTTTGTTCGGAGTGTAACAGCCAAGAGCACAGCACAGCTCTACACCGAAGGCCAGTCCTGCAGACCCCCTCATCCATAGACCGACTTACAGAGCACGGCGGGGAGGAGAAAGACAGTACACCTCCTGAAGTGTCACCCTAGTGCACTCAAGTCTGCGGAAAAGGTCTTATTAACAAATCCTGCTCAAAGATCTGTTTGGTTACAGTTTACCCTATTGGCCACAGAGAAAAATCGGTTAAACTCTACACTATACTCGATGACCAGAGTAATAGATCACTTGCCAGCTCAGTTTTCTTTGACATCTTTAAAATCGAGGGACTCGGCTCGTCCTACTCCCTAAAAACATGCACAGGAGTGAGTGAAGAATCTGGGAGGAGAGCTACAGGTTATCAAATCGAATCCCTGGATGGGAAGACATCCTTAGCCCTTCCTACACTAATCAAGTGTAATTCTATCCCGAACAATAGAGAAGAAATCCCCACTCCAGAAGCGGCACTACATCACCCTCATTTGAGAAGCATAGCGCATCTTATTCCCGCACTCAATCCCCAAGCCAAGTTAGTCCTTTTGCTGGGGAGAGACATCATCAGAGTCCACAAGGTGAGGAAACAGATAAACGGTCCTCATAACTCGCCCTACGCTCAGAAGCTAGACCTGGGATGGGTAGTAATAGGGACGTTTGCCTCAGAGACGCTCACAAGTCAAACAACGTTCACTCTCTCTACACAAACATGTTGGAGAGTGGCCATCCATTCTTTTTCCTACCCTGCCCCAACAAATTCCTTGTGAAGGAGAAGCCCTCCAACTCAGCACAATTAAATGGCAGAGAAGACAACGCCACTGAATCGAAAGTCCTAGACTCATCCACAGTCTCTCTTCCTGTACAACGCAGTCTAGGGTTTAATTGGGACTCAGAGTCTGATGACTTAACTTTTCAAGTCAACCTAGAGAAAAATCCCTTCACATGATGAGGCGTCCTATCCACAATCAACGATCCTGATGACCCATCTCTGCTTACTCCTGCAACTCTCCTTACCCAGAAGTTTAATGTGAGCACGCCGACGTCCGGAGAGTCTACTACTAAAGACTTGTACAAATCCCAGTGGAAAAGAGTTCAAATGCTAGCAGACCTCTTTCTGAACTTATTCTATTGCTCTAGTTGAAGTTTATGTGGCATCCCCCGGATACCAGACGGGGAGTGTCGTGCCTTTCTTTGAAATACATGCATTTAGTTTGCTTGGGACAATACTGTATATTGTTTGCTTGTTCAGCAATGATTTATCTTATAGCGCCATCTGTTGACAATGTTCCCACATTACATTATGTTTACTGCATAGTCTAATTTTGGTCCCTCCATGCCTATGTAATCCCATGAGGCCGTGCTCTAGGCTCTGCCCCTTCTCCTCCAGAAGCCATTACAGCCTCATACAAGCTGACATCCTGGTGTGCTGACCCTTCTCTCCCTAGATTTCAGCTTATCTGCATGTTTCCCTCATCATAGCACAGTCGGTGAGTTTAATATGCTGCTGCCCACCTATATGTAACAATGTAATGTTTTGCACTTCATGTATACTTTTGTTGTACTGAGAATTTCTATCTGTTTTTTTCTAGTTTTACACTTAACCCATTATTAAAAGTTGAAAAGGACCCCCAGCGTCCATGTCAATACATTGATGGGAAAGAGTTTACCTGTCTGTCAACTCGTTCTTCAGGAGTACAGAGCGAGGGTGCCAGAACAGTAGTCGCTATGGAACAAAGCAGGTAAATCACAGTTCTCTGAGAAGAAGCACAGACAAGTTGCTCACTCTGAATGGGTACTTTACTCCGGTAATCTGCAGGTTTACAGGGTAATGCAGTTCTTTCAACTAAGGTAGTGGACTGGGTGGTTCTGGCAATGATCAGTGTCCCTCTGAAGCTCCACTGGTGTTCCTTCTCTATCACTTCCTCTGTCCTTTGCTGTGGTGTCCTGCACAATCCCACTTCTTGAACCAGGCCCGTCTGGTGATATGGGAACCTTTTATCTCTCCAAAGGTGAACCCAACACTGTTTAGTGCTTCTGGTGGAGACCGTGCTTGGTGTAGGGCGGTTGGATTGTGCTCCTAGAAAGCTATCGACCACGCTGGTAATTTGCAGTTCAGGGATGGACCTCTGATCCACGTCGGAGCCGGTTTCCCACTTTGGACTGGGCCAGGGTATTTGGTTAACTTGCCGTGGTGTAAAACTGGCCTATCTTCATTGTGCATTTGTATCAGGATTTGCTGGGTAATAGTAATATGGTACAATTTCGAAAAACAACTGACTAAAGAAATGCTCCCAATGCTGCTTGTACAGTATTTCAGTAGATTAATTATTTCATACTCTCACATCTACTTCCCAAGAATGGGGAATAAATAACATACATAGAAGAAGCAAATACATCAACCTCTCAAAACTCTTTTGATCAAAAAGCATATTTGTTCCAAATGTTCAATTCACATCAAAAGATGTGTACTTTCATCAATCTCAGTAAGTTCACAAAACCTAAAGTAAATCAGCGGTAAATTGAAAAATTGTCAATTGGGCAGTAAACTTTTTCACATTTGTCTTCATACACTGGGAGGTAATGCTATCTCCAAGCAGGTGAATGTCAATGAATTAGAATATCATCAAAAAGTGTTCTTTTTTCAGTAATTCAATACAAAAAGTGAAACACATACAGCTGTGGCCAAAAGTATTGACACCCCTGCAATTGTGTCAGATAATACTCAGTTTCTTCCTGAAAATGATTGCAATCACAAATTCTTTGGTATTATTATCTTCATTTAATTTGTCTTCTATTAAAAAACACAAAAAGAATTGTCCTAAAGCCAAATTGGATATAATTCCACACCAAACATAAAAAAGGGGGTAGACAAAAGTATTGGCACTGTTAGAAAAATCTTGTGATGCTTCTCTAATTTGTGTAATTAACAGCACCTGTAACTTACCTGTGGCACCTAACAGGTGTTGGCAATAACTAAATCACACTTGCAGCCAGTTGACATGGATTAAAGTTGACTCAACCTCTGTCCTGTGTCCTTGTGAGTACCACATTGAGTATGGAGAAAAGAATGAAGACCAAAGAACGGTCTGAGGACTTGAGAAACCAAATTGTGAGGAAGCATGAGCAATCTCAAGGCTACAAGTCCATTTCCAAAGACCTGAATGTTCCTGTGTCTACCGTGCGCAGTGTCATCAAGAAGTTTAAAGCCCATTGCACTGTGGCTAACCTCCCTAGATGTGGACGGAAAAGAAAAATTGACGAGAGATTTCAGCACAAGATTGTGCAGATGGTGGATAAAGAACCTCGACTAACATCCAAACAAGTTCAAGCTGCCCTGCAGTCCGAGGGTACAACAGTGTCAACCCATACTATCCGTCGGCGTCTGAATGAAAAGGGACTGTATGGTAGGATACCCAGGAAGACTCCACTTCTTACCCTGAGACATAAAAAAGCCAGGCTGGAGTTTGCCAAAACTTACCTGAGAAAGCCTACAACGTTTTGAAAGAATGTTCTCTGGTCAGATGAGACAAAAGTAGAGCTTTTTGGGCAAAGGCAACAGCATAGAGTTTACAGGAGAAAAAAGAGGCATTCAAAGAAAAGAACACTGTCCCTACAGTCAAACATGGCGGAGGTTCCCTGATGTTTTGGGGTTGCTTTGCTGCCTCTGGCACTGGACTGCTTGACCGTGTGCACGGCAATATGAAGTCTGAAGCTTACCAACAAATTTTTCAGCATAATGTAGGGCCCAGTGGGAGAAAGCTGGGTCTCCCTCAGAGGTCATGGGTCTTCCAGCAGGACAATGACCCAAAACACACTTCAAAAAGCACTAGAAAATGGTTTGAGAGAAAGAACTGGAGACTTCTAAGGTGGCCAGCAATGAGTCCAGATCTGAATCCCATAGAACACCTGTGGAGAGATCTAAAAATGGCAGTTTGGAGAAGGCACCCTTCAAATATCAGGGACCTGGAGTAGTTTGCCAAAGAAGAATGGTCTAAAATGGTTCCTGGAAGCGGTTGATTGCAGTTATTTTGGCTAAAGGTTGTGCAACCAAGTATTAGGCTGAGGGTGCCAATACTTTTGTCTGGCCCATTTTTGCAGTTTTGTGTGAAATGACAATGTTTTGCTTTTTGCTTCATTCTCTTTTGTGTTTTTTTCATTGAAGACAAATTAAATGAAGATAATAATACCAAAGAATTTGTGATTGCAATCATTTTCAGGAAGAAACTGAGTATTATCTGACAGAATTGCAGGGGTGTCAATACTTTTGACCACAACTGTATATTGCATGGAGTCATTACAAACAGAGTGATCTATTTCAAGTGTTTATTTCTGTAAATGTTAATGATTATGGTTTACAGCCAATAAAGACCGAAAGGTCATTATCTTAGAAAAGTAAAGTAGGGAGGATGAAGGGTTAAAAATCACGCCGCCGTATTTCACGAGACATCAAAGACTGAATATAATATTGAGTTACAAGTCAACTTGTTTCAGGGCTCCCTGAAATGCCTTTAAACATGGCACTATATTGATTTGTTCTGAGAAATGGGCCAGGACCCCTGAAATGCGTTGACTAATAAATCAACATTAATGTTCACTCTTTGATGTCTCATGGAATACGGCAGCACAGTTTAGAACCCTTCATCCTACCTACTCTATATACACCACCGCAGGGGACTGCAGCTGCCGTGATATGCTTTTATAGTGGTGACTCTCACAACCACACAAGGTGAAGCCTCTGATATCTATTTAGGTAATATTTTAGTTTTGTTGGTTATATTCAATCATAGGGAGGTGATGTTAATTTCCTATATAGGGAATGCTGTTATCTTCATACACAGTAGTGGTGTTGTTATATACATAAATGAGAGCTCTTGCTTTCTTTATACACAAGAGAGGTACTGTTATCTCCATATACATGGGAGGTACTAGTGTCTACATACACATGGGAGTAACTGTTATCTCCATCCAAAGGTTACGTACTGTTATCTACATATACAGGGGAGGTACTGTTATCTACATACATACGGGAGGTATACGCTTATCTCCATTCTATGATTGGAGTTTTTAGAGCTCGAACATTGGCTTAAATTCAATGATTCAGACAATTTCATTTTCACCAGGATGTACCGTTACATCCAAGGAAGGGAAGTACTACCAACCTGAGATGTAACGGTGCATCTAAGGTTGTGAAGGGGTTGAAATGACTATTATGTGTTAGAAAAATTTGCAAGAATAGGAGATAATATAGTTATTTCTGAATCAAAATTCAATATGAGCTTCATTGTTGGGATCTATAGCCTTTAAATAGTTAACAGCTGCAATTGCCTTTCTGAAAACATCAAAAAAATATATGGATAGCCTTCCTTCGCCTTGGGTAAGGGATATGGGTATGTAGAAGTGACCCGCCCCAGGGCCGTGGGGTACCCGGTTCCGGGCATTGTAGTTCACAGGGGATGTCACGGGGCCTGTTGCCCTGTCCCGTGGCCCTGGTGGTCGCTTAAAAGAGTCAATAAAAATAAAAGTATTCTGGTAATGTTACCGGCGCTGCGGAACAGACCTCCAGGGTGATGGTGGAGCAGGAAGATGGATATGCTCCCCGTAGTTGGAGCGGGATCCCCGGGGCAGTAATGGATGTTATTGTGGTTTTTACACAGGGACGCAGTTTACACCAGGCCTTGTCACTTGTCCTCCTCTCTGCTGTGGTCGGCGGCTCCTCAGGTGGAGATAGAAACAGGGTGCCACACAGTCTTTTTACTCTGTAAAAGTTTACTGGCAGTTCTTCATTAACACAGTCCCTTCGGGTCTGCCTGGCCTGGATAGTCACAGGGAATTAGGATGCTTTACTCAGGACCCTCGGTGGTATGCCTGCCGTTCCTCTCCAGTCCCTTCCTGCGCTTTCTCCTGTCTCCCTTAGCGCTCCTGCGCACAGAGCCTGAAGCCAGTTCCCACGAATCTCTCGGCAGAGAACTTTTTTCCGGGTCCCCCAGACCCTATACAGTGTCGTTTTCTGGATGCGTTGGGGGTCAGCCACAACTTCCTCTAGAAGCTCAGGCCTCCAGTTCGATGGCTTGGGGGGTGAACATCCGGTCGTAATTGTACACTACCTAGTGCCCTTAGGATCCCCTTCCTTCCTGACGGCTTCTCCGCCGTCCTGCACCCCTCAACGTAGCTCTCTGACTAACCTCACGTTCCTCCCACCCAAACACTTCTACCCTGTCACTCCTCCCACGATACTGGGTCCTCCCTACAGCAGGTCCACTCATGGTCCCCCACCTAGGGTGTGTGTGGATATGTAGTGAGAGGGCCCTTTGTGCAGCATCCTAATTCCTCAGTCACAGGAATACTACACACTCTTTTATGGGTGCAGTACCCCTTCATGGCGTCACGATCGGTGGGGCGCCACAAAAGCATCAGAGGTGCAGCTACTTGCTTGGTTTGATGGGGGGGGGGTGAAACATTTGAGTGGGCCTATAACCAGGTAACCCAAATTACAACTATGGTGGCACACCCTAATTATGGATGTAGGAGAACCTCACCAGGTGACTGCTATGTTACTAAAAAACATAGACCAACATTTGTATTCCTGCCATATGGTGACCATATATTGGTAGATACCAGTTCTGCAGAACGTATATTGCAGTACAGTTTTAGGCTAGGGTCACACTTGAGGGATGGATGCGTTTTTCCATGCGTTTTTCACACTAGTCTTTTGTGAAAAACGCATGCAAAAACTCATCCTTAGACACCAATACAAAAAACACATGTCTCAATGCCAAAAATGCATGGTTAAAGTGCCATGCATTTTTGGGATGCATTTTTGGCTCAGCACCAAAAAATGCATCATGCTGCATTTTTTGCTGCTTTTTCAAAAATGCATGCGTTTTTTTAACATGTTGCCCTATGGGAAACGCATGCGTTTTCGCATGCGTTTTTTAAAGCTGCTCCAGACCTAAAAAAACGCAGGCTGCAAAAAGCAACCTTAAAAACGCATACACGTGTGACCCTAGCCTTAGATCGTGACTTATAGCTGACGTTCTTTCTGATGGAGTCGTTCACTTTTCCTGTCTTCTTATATATAAAACCCGAAGGCCACTTCCGGTGGAATCTGGCCAACTTCCGTGATGGCCTGTGCCCTGTGTCACAGACCGGAACCGGAAGTTCCAGACCCACGAGCGATGAGCACATAGCGCTCACCGCGAGCCGCTGTCAAACCTGCATAGCGGCTCACAGTGGGCGCTAAAGCGCCACCACTCGCCGCTATCCCGCCACCGCCCCCCCACACAGAGCCGTCTGCTCCCACCCACATCCGAAAACCGGCCCGCCCCGGCCCGGCCCACACTCCGGTGTGCGGCCTCCGCCGGCACCGCCCACTCTCCTCCTCCATCAGGGACCACCATTCCGCCACCGGCCCCGCACACAGCCCCGCCGACAGCCCGGTGAGTGTTCTGCCCCCCAGCCTCCCCTCTCCTGTGCCCCCCAGCCTCCCCTCTCCTGTGCACCCCAGCCTCCCCTTTCCTGTGCCCCCCAGCCTCCCCTCTCCTGTGCCCCCCCAGCCTCCCCTCTCCTGTGCCCCCCCAGCCTCCCCTCTCCTGTGCCCCCCCAGCCTCCCCTCTCCTGTGCCCCCCAGCCTCCCCTCTCCTGTGCCCCCCCAGCCTCCCCTCTCCTGTGCCCCCCCAGCCTCCCCTCTCCTCTGCCCTCCATCCTCCCCTCTCCTGTGCCCTCCAGCCTCCCCTCTCCTCTGCCCCCCAGCCTCCCCTCTCCTGTGCCCCCCCAGCCTTCCCTCTCCTGTGCCCCCCCAGCCTCCCCTCTCCTGTGCCCCCCAGCCTCCCCTCTCCTGTGCCCCCCAGCCTCCGCTCTCCTCTGGTCTCCAGCCTCCGCTCTCCTCTGGCCTCCAGCCTCCGCTGTCCTCTGCCTCCGCTCTTCTCCAGCCTCCGCTCTCCCCTGCCTCCGCTCTCCCCTGCCTCCGCTCTCCCCTGCCTCCGCTCTCCTCTGCCCTCCAGCCTCCGCTCTCCTCTGCGCCCCCAGCCTCCGCTCTCCTCTGCCCCCCAGCCTCCGCTCTCCTCTGCCCCCCAGCCTCCGCTCTCCTGTGCCCCCCCAGCCTCCCCTTTCCTGTGCCCCCCAGCCTCCCCTTTCCTGTGCCCCCCAGCCTCCCCTTTTCCTCTGCCCCCCTCAGCCTCCGCTCTCCCCTGCCTCCGCTCTCCTCTGCCTCCGCTCTCCCCTGCCTCCGCTCTCCCCTGCCTCCGCTCTTCTCCAGCCTCTGCTCTTCTCTGCCTCCGCTCTTCTCCAGCCTCCGCTCTCCTCTGCCCTCCAGCCTCCGCTCTCCCCTGCCTCCGCTCTCCCCTGCCTCCGCTCTCCTCTGCCCCCCAGCCTCCCCTTTCCTGTGCCCCCCAGCCTCCCCTTTCCTGTTCCCCCCAGCCTCCCCTCTCCTGTGCCCCCCCAGCCTCCCCTCTCCTGTGCCCCCCAGCTTTCCCTCTCCTGTGCCCCCCAGCCTCCCCTCTCCTGTGCCTCCCCCAGCCTCCGCTCTCCCCTGCCTCCGCTCTCCCCTGCCTCCGCTCTCCCCTGCCTCCGCTCTTCTCCAGCCTCCGCTCTCCTCTGCCTCCGCTCTTCTCCAGCCTCCGCTCTCCTCTGCCCCCCAGCCTCCCCTCTCCTCTGCCCCCCAGCCTCCCCTCTCCTCTGCCCCCCAGCCTCCCCTCTCCTGTGCCCCCCCAGCTTCCCCTCTCCTGTGCCCCCCCAGCCTCCCCTCTCCTGTGCCCCCCAGCCTCCCCTCTCCTGTGCCCCTCAGCCTCCCCTCTCCTGTGCCCCTCAGCCTCCCCTCTCCTGTGCCCCCCAGCCTCCGCTCTCCTCTGCCCCCCAGCCTCTGCTCTCCTCTGGCCTCCAGCCTCCGCTGTCCTCTGCCTCCGCTCTTCTCCTGCCTCCGCTCTCCCCTGCCTCCGCTCTCCCCTGCCTCCCCTCTCCTCTGCCCTCCAGCCTCTGCTCTCCTCTTCCCTCCAGCCTCCGCTCTCCTCTGCCTCCGCTCTCCTCTGCCTCCGCTCTCCCCTGCCTCCGCTCTCCCCTGCCTCCGCTCTGCTCTGCCCTCCAGCCTCCGCTCTCCTCTGCCCTCCAGCTTCCGCTCTCCTCTGCCTCCGCTCTCCTCTCGCCTCCGCTCTCCCCTGCCTCCGCTCACCTCCCCTGCCTCCCGCTCCCTCCCTGCCCTCCGCTCCTTCTCCAGCCTCCACTCTCCTCAGCCTCCGCTCTTCTCCAGCCTCCGCTCTCCTCTGCCCTCCAGCCTCCGCTCTCCCCCTGCCTCCGCTCTCCCCTGCCTCCCCCTGCCTCTCCCCTGCCTCCCTCTCCCCTGCCCTCCCGCTCTCCCCCCCTGCCTCCTCTCGCCCTCCGCCTGCCCTCCTCTCCCCAGCCTCCCTCGTCCCCCTAGCTCCCCTCCAGCCTCCCTCTCCCCTGCCTCCGCTCTCCCCCTGCCTCCGCTCACCTCTGCCCCTCCATCTTCTCGCCTCCTCCCCTGCCTCCCTCTCCTGTGCCCCCGCCTCCCCTCTCCTGTGCCCCCAGCCTCCCCTCTTCTGTGCCCCCCAGCCTCCCCTCTCCTCTGCCCCCTCCCTCTCCTCCCTCTCCTTGCCCCTCTCCCCGCCTCCGCTCTCCTCTGCCTCCGCTTCCCCTCTGCCTCCGCTCTCTCCTCTATTCCGTCTCTCCCCTGCCTCCGCTCTCCCCTGCCTCCGCTCCTCTCCCCTGCCTCCGCTCTCCCTCCTGCCTCCTCTGCCTCCGCTCTCCCCTGCCTCCGCTCTCCCCTGCCTCCGCTCTCCCTGCCCCCCCCTCTCCCTGCCTCCGCTCTCCTCTGCCTCCGCTCTCCCCTGCCTCCGCTCTTCCCTGCCTCCGCTCTCCCCTGCCCTCCAGCCTCCGCTCTCCCCTGCCTCCGCTCTCCCCTGCCTCCGCTCTCCCCTGCCTCCGCTCTTCCCTGCCTTCGCTCTCCCCTGCCCTCCAGCCTCCGCTCTCTCCCCTGCCTCCGCTCTCCCCTGCCTCCGCTCTCCCCTGCTTCTGCTCTCCCCTGCCTCCCCTCTCCTCTGCCCCCCAGCCTCCCCTCTCCTGTGCCCCCCCAGCCTCCCCTCTCCTGTGCCCCCCCAGCCTCCCCTCTCCTGTGCCCCCAGCCTCCCCTCTCCTGTGCTCCCCAGCCTCCCCTTTCCTGTGCCCCCCAACCTCCCCTTTCCTGTGCCCCCCAGCCTTCCCTCTCCTGTGCCCCCCAGCCTTCCATCTTCTGTGCCCCCCAGCCTCCCCTTTCCTGTGCCCCCCAGCCTCCCCTCTCCTGTGCCCCCCCAGCCTCCGCTCTCCCCTGCCTCCGCTCTCCTTTGCCTCCGCTCTCCCCTGCCTCCGCTCTCCCCTGCCTCCGCTCTTCTCCAGCCTCCGCTCTTCTCTGCCTCCGCTCTTCTCCAGCCTCCGCTCTCCTCTGCCCTCCAGCCTCCGCTCTCCCCTGCCTCCGCTCTCCCCTGCCTCCGCTCTCCCCTGCCTCCGCTCTCCTCTGCCCCCCAGCCTCCCCTTTCCTGTGCCCCCCAGCCTCCCCTTTCCTGTTCCCCCCAGCCTCCCCTCTCCTGTGCCCCCCCAGCCTCCCCTCCTGTGCCCCCCAGCCTTCCCTCTCCTGTGCCCCCAGCCTCCCCTCTCCTGTGCCTCCCCCAGCCTCCGCTCTCCCCTGCCTCCGCTCTCCCCTGCCTCCGCTCTTCTCTCCTCCAGCCGCCGCTCACCTCTGCCCTCCAGCCTCCGCTCTCCCCTGCCTCCCCTCTCCTGTGCCCCCCAGCCTCCCCTCTCCTGTGCCCCCCCAGCCTCCCCTCTTCTGTGCCCCCCAGCCTCCCCTCTTCTGTGCCCCCCAGCCTCCCCTTTCCTGTGCCCCCCAGCCTCCCCTCTCCTGTGCCCCCCCCAGCCTCCGCTCTCCTCTGCCTCCGCTCTCCTCTATTTCCGCTCTCCCCTGCCTCCGCTCTCTCCTGCCTCCGCTCTCCCCTGCCTCCGCTCTCCCCTGCCCTCCAGCCTCCGCCTCTCCCCTGCCTCCGCTCTCTCCTGCCTCCGCTCTCCCCTGCCTCCGCTCTCCCCTGCCTCCGCTCTCCTCTGCCTCCGCTCTCCTCTGCCTCCGCTCTCCCCTGCCTCCGCTCTCCCCTGCCTCCGCTCTCCCCTGCCCTCCAGCCTCCGCTCTCCCCTGCCTCCGCTCTCCCCTGCCTCCGCTCTCCCCTGCCTCTGCTCTCTCCCTGCTTCTGCTCTCCCCTGCCCCCCCCTCTCCTCTGCCCCCCAGCCTCCCCTCTCCTGTGCCCCCCCAGCCTCCCCTCTCCTGTGCCCCCCCAGCCTCCCCTCTCCTGTGCCCCCCAGCCTCCCCTCTCCTGTGCCCCCCAGCCTCCCCTTTCCTGTGCCCCCCAGCCTCCCCTTTCCTGTGCCCCCCAGCCTCCCCTCTCCTGTGCCCCCCAGCCTTCCATCTTCTGTGCCCCCCAGCCTCCCCTCTCCTGTGCCCCCCAGCCTCCCCTCTCCTGTGCCCCCCCAGCTTCCGCTCTCCTCTGCCTCCGCTCCCCTCTGCCTCTGCTCTCCTCTGCCTCCGCTCTCCTCTGCCTCCGCTCTCCCCTGCCTCCGCTCTTCCCTGCCTCCGCTCTCCCCTGCCTCCGCTCTCCCCTGCCCTCCAGCCTCCGCTCTCCCCTGCCTCTGCTCTCCCCTGCCTCCGCTCTCCCCTAGCCTCCACTCTCCCCCAGCTTCCGCTCTTCTCCAGCCTCCGCTCTCCTCTGCCTCCGCTCTTCTCCCAGCCTCCGCTCTCCTCTGCCCTCCAGCCTCCGCTCTCCTCTGCCTCCGCTCTTCTCATGCCTCCGCTCGCTCCGCTCTCCCTCTGCCTCCGCTCTCCTCTGCCTCCGCTCTCCCCTGCCTCCGCTCTCCCCTGCCTCCGCTCTCCCCTGCCTCTGCTCTCCCCTGCCTCTGCTCTCCCCTGCCTCTGCTCTCCCCTGCCTCTGCTCTCCCCTGCCTCCCCTCTTCTCTGCCCCCCAGCCTCCCCTCTCCTGTTCCCCCCAGCCTCCCCTCTCCTTTGCCCCCAGCCTCCCCTCTTCTGTGCCCCCCAGCCTCCCCTCTCCTGTGCCCCCCAGCCTCCCCTCTCCTGTGCCCCCCCCAGCCTCCGCTCTCCTCTGCCTCTGCTCTCCTCTGCCTCCACTCTCCTCTATTTCCGCTCTCCCCTGCCTTTGCTCTCCCCTGCCTTTGCTCTCCCCTGCCTTTGCTCTCCCCTGCCTTTGCTCTCCCCTGCCTCCGCTCTCCCCTGCCTCCGCTCTCCCCTGCCTCCGCTCCTCTCCAGCCTCTGCCTCCGCTCTTCTCCAGCCTCCGCTCTCCTCTGCCCTCCAGCCTCCCCTCTCCTTTGCCCCCCAGCCTCCCCTCTCCTGTGCCCCCCAGCCTCCCCTCTCCTGTGCCCCCCCCAGCCTCCCCTCTCTTGTGCCCCCCCAGCCTCCCCTCTCCTGTGCCCCCCAGCCTCCCCTCTCCTGTGCCCCCCAGCCTCCCCTCTCCTGTGCCCCCCAGCCTCCCCTCTCCTGTGCCCCCCAGCCTCCCCTTTCCTGTGCCCCCCAGCCTCCCCTTTCCTGTGCCCCCCAGCCTCCCCCTCCTGTGCCCCCCAGCCTCCCATCTTCTGTGCCCCCCAGCCTCCCCTCTCCTGTGCCTCCACTCTCCCCTGCCTCCGCTCTCCCCTGTCTCCGCTCTCCCCTGACCCCTCCCTCCTCTAACCCCTCCAGTTTCTGCCTCCTCCGTCCTCTGCCTCCTCCCTCCTCTGCCCCCTCCAGCCTCTGCCCCCTCCAGCCTGTGCTGCACTCACTGCTGACCACTGAGCCACCGCACTCACTGCTGACCACTGAGCCACCGCACTCACTGCTGACCACTGAGCCACCGCACTCACTGCTGACCACTGAGCCACCGCACTCACTGCTGACCACTGAGCCACCGCACTCACTGCTGACCACTGAGCCACCGCACTCACTGCTGACCACTGAGCCACCGCACTCACTGCTGACCACTGAGCCACCGCACTCACTGCTGACCACTGAGCCACCCCACTCACTGCTGACCACTGAGCCACCGCACTCACTGCTGACCACTGAGCCACCGCACTCACTGCTAACCACTGAGCCACCGCACTCACTGCTAACCACTGAGCCACCGTATACTCTGCTAACCACTAAGCCGCCTGTATACACACAATTAATTTCACAGCACTCCCCTATTACTAAATAAACTATATATAGATTCTAGACTACCCGATTCTTTAGAATCGGGCCACCATCTAGTTTTCATATACTCTTCAACCTGCTGATAGCCCAATACTGAGTCACTGCTGCCGTATTTGTCTTAATTACTGCCCTACTGTGTGGTAATGTGTGCCCTCTAGATGGTAAAACAAACCTCTAGAATATATTATTGCCCTGTGCAAGTGCTCTAGAAAACAGTGACCACATGGTGCCCCCTAGAAAGTAATAATGCCCTCTGTTTGCCCTTTGACCATCACAATAATGTGAGTGCTTATATAACAATAAGTGCCCACTTAGCATTTAATAATGTCCTAAGTCTTCCCCCATACAGCTACCCACTACACAGTATGATGCCCTCACATTGTATAGCATATAAATGTAGTACACAAATATGGTGGCACCACAGTATGTATTTATAGTGCATAGTTGCTACAAGCCAGAAATACAAGAGCCTAGGTACAACAAGTATATGGTCAGAAATAATAGCAACAAAACATATTATTTTAGTACATAAAATTTCAAATAAAAGATCAAAAATTTAATTAGACACACAAGGGAGGGTGGCAGAGACAGCAAGAGGAGATGAAATGTACAAGCAATGGAATACAGTGTACTTGCTGTTTCATGTAGACAATCCAGTGAAGAACATACAATGGTTGAGCTTTTAAGCAATTTTCTGATTATACCTTGAATAATGATGATATGGAAGTGAAAGGAAAATCCTTTTTCCAGCTCCAATGCATCACTCTAACAAATAAAGATGGAACTCAAGGAGACAGAATAGGAGGTCACAAAAAGGAGGAGTGTCAGGAGAAAACGGATATGGTAAATTACAGATGCCGATGACATAGAATGCATTTTATAACAATGGTCAAAACTTAGAGGACAGCAATGACACAATTATCATTATTTAACAAAGATATACTATGAATAATGACTGCTAATGCACTACATTCTAGCAAGCAGATAATCCTGCTATAAAAATAATGTAGGATGCGTGCACAAGTGTGTGCTACAGAGTTGTGCGTACTTCATGTATACAGTAGATATATATGTGTGTATCTGTATACTGCAGAACTGTGTGTAAATGTGCTTTCACATAGCAATTTTTTGCTGTCTGAGTTGATCCCTTTTTTTGAAGGATTCCCGGACAGCACTAGATCCAAACTGATGCCTGCAATCAGATGCCAAATAGGCATCCGTTTGCGTATTTTTCAGGATCAGTTTGGGGTTCTCTCCCTCTCTCCTCCTTGCCCCGCTCCTCCAACTTTTTCCTGTTGCCTCAATCCCTAATCCTCCATCTCTCCTATCTTCTCTTGCCCCTCCTCTCCCTGCCCCCTCAGTCTCTCCCTTGTCTTCCCCCTCCCCTCGGTCTCTCCCTCTTCTCCCCTCTCCTCCGGTATAAAAAAAAAGTCCTCCGTGATGATCTCTCACCCTATACCGGCTACCGATGTGACCATCTGCAGCTCCGATGGTTCTGCCAGGACCTTGACACATGACCAACCAATCAACTCATGTGTCACATGACCGCATATGTGGTGCCCCACTGGTCAGTGCACCACAGTAGGACTACTGCACCCAAAACAGAGTGTCCGGAATCCATGTCATTGGAGGGGATAATGTTGAACTGAGGCTCTCTTCCCAGCATCCCTACACCTAGACTAGGGGACCAATCAGCTAAGCCGTCACCAGGGTTACCGGTCCCGGTGGGAGGAGAGTAAAGGTGCCGTCACACGCGGCAATATTGCTTGCAATTTCACTGGCAATTTACTGGTTGCAGTGAAATCATGGACACATCGTTCCATTTTGTTGCCGTGTACAAATGGAACAATGTGTCCATGATTTCACTGCAACCAGCAAATTTCCAGTGAAATTGCTAGCAATATTGCTGCGTGTGACGGTACATTTAGGGTAGAAGGAGCGGGAAACACACAGACAGATAGAGTCTAGTCTGAGGAGAGCAAGGAACAAGTTACGAAAAGGAGTGGCGACCCAGTCAAAAAGGGGAGACCCAGTGCCAGACTGTCCAAGTAAACGGTCTGGTGGAATCCCAGTCCACAACGGAGTACCGACTCTGAGTCGCGGTGCAGGTGAGTCCAGCCCTGAGCCACCAATACCAGTGGGTCGCAGGTCTGCCAAGCAGTCCCCGACCTCGTCCACAACATGCAGTCCCACCAGGTATCCTCAAACCGGGTTGAGACCCTTAGAGAAGAAGGGGTTACCTCATCACACCCAATGGGCCTGGTAGGAAGTGGGTTGTACAGGGCAGCGCACGTATAGAAAGGAGGCACAAGAAAGACAGAGAGGACGTGGCAGAAGGAACACTTGGGAGCCTCAGAGAGACTTTATACCCTCCATTGACTACCCGGTCAGCTACCCGCAAAGACTGTGTAACTGTGTACCTGAACTGCCGTGAACTGTTGCCAGTAAAGCACCCGTATAGAGTCAGCAAGCCTCTGGTGTTTTATTTTGTTAAGCTAAAAAGTAGCTGCTGCAACATCGTCCAGCTCAGCAGCAGCACTGCCCCGGGGACCCCGCTCCACCTGCAGGGAGTGTTGTCAACTGGCTGCAATACCACCATCCTCGGCAGTCTGACAGCGGCATTGGTGAGATCACCAGAAACTGCAGGTGGTGTCATGAGACTTTATTCTTTATTTTTATTCTTTTTTTCCTTTCTACCCAGTGACCCCCAGGGTACGGGCCCGGGCACCGGCCACCGAGACATCACTTCCCAGCACTAACGCCCAGGTACCGAGTTCCCAAAGACCCCTGGACGGTTCACATATACACCGGCCGCCCAGCTGATCGGTCAGTCAGGAGCCGGCGGCGGAGGGTGAGGAATCCTCACAGAGGACTTTTTTTTTTTATACACGAGGAGTGGGTAGAGGAGGGAGAAGAGGGAGAGACTGAGGAGACAGGAGAAGAGGGACAGACGAGTTATATACTGAGCACAGCTTCTGAGCATGCTCAGTACACAACAACGGTTCCGACATCGGATCCGATGTTTTGAGGGATCCGATGTCCATAGAGTCCAATGTTAAAGGGCAGCAGACAGCAATGGTCCGATTGTGTCTGATTTTTCTGACGGACACCAAAATCGTTGCAGGGTACGATTTTGGTTCAGTTAGAGAATCGGACACAATCAGATGGTGCACAAATTGGATGCCAGTAGGAACAAATCCGAGCAGATCTGTTGTCCATAGACATACATGGGGGCCAAATCTGATTCGTTGCTGTCTGTTGAAAAATGTACAAAAATCGCAATGTGAAAACACCCTAAGTATGCTACCAAGTTGCATATATGTAGCAGAGCTGTGTGTGCATATCCATTGTTTGGGCAGCAGAGCAGTTTGTATGCATCTATTGTGCAGAAGAGTTGCTTGCATGAGTTTGTATACATAATATACTGTATATACTGCAGAGCTATGTGTGTTTCATGTATATTGTTGAACTGTGTGTGTGCAGCAAGGCTGTGTTTGTTTGTATGCTACAAAGATGCATGTATGTAACAGAGCTGTGTGTATGTATGGCCATGTTCACACACATGCGTTTTTTTGACCATCTCTGCGTTTTTTGGGGTGTTAAAAAAAACGCAGGTGTGTTAACGCAGGGTACATTTGAGTGTACATGCGTTTTTCACCTCCACCTGCGTTTTTTTCCCCCAGTCCAAAAAACGCTGCATGCAGCGTTTTTGGGTCCTGGAAAAAAACGCAGGGGTGGTTTTCCAAAAACGCATGTTTTTTTTTAACATGGGCCCCTATGGGAAACGCATGCGTTAACGCAGGGCACATATAGGCACCTGCGTTAACGCATGCGTTTCCCATAGGGGCTAATGTTAAAAAAAGCATGCGTTTTTGGGAAAACGCACATGCGTTTCTATAACATGGGGCCCTATGGGAAACGCATGCGTTTTTAAAAGGCACATTTATGTACCCTGCGTTAACGCTTGCGTTTTTGCCTGCGTTTTTGGTGAAAAAATGACTAAGTCCAAAAACGTGGCAAATCCTTTCAGACACACGAGACATTTTTTAGCACTCTTAAAAAAACGCAAGTGCTTTTAAGAGTGCTAAAAAAAAACGCAAATTGTGTGTGAACAATGCCAACGTCACATTTCCTTGCCATATAAGAATTGGCCATTTTCCCTCCTCGCCATTTTATCAGTGTTGGAGCTCAGTCTCAGACTGCTGCTGTGTGCACCAAATAGAAAGATAGGCATTGTTCACACACAATTTGCGTTTTTTTTAGCACTCTTAAAAGCACTTGCATATTTTTAAGAGTGCTAAAAAATGTCCCTTGTGTGTCTGAAAGGATTTGCCACGATTTTGGACTTAGTCATTTTTTCACCAAAAACGCAGGCAAAAACGCAAGCGTTAACGCAGGGTACATAAATGTGCCTTTTAAAAACGCATGCGTTTTCCATAGGGCCCCATGTTATAGAAACGCATGTGCGTTTTCCCAAAAACGCATGCGTTTTTTTAACATGGGCCCCTATGGGAAACACATGCGTTAACGCAGGTGCCTATATGTGCCCTGCGTTAACGCATGCGTTTCCCATAGGGGCCCATGATAAAAAAATTGCATGCGTTTTTGGAAAACCACCCCTGCATTTTTTTCCAGCACCCAAAAACGCTGCATGCAGCGTTTTTTGGACTGGGGGAAAAAAACGCAGGTGGAGGTGAAAAACGCATGTACACTCAAATGTACCCTGCGTTAACGCACCTGCGTTTTTTTTAACACACCAAAAAACGCAGAGATGGTCAAAAAAAACGCATGTGTGTGAACATGGCCATAGTTAGATAGCGATTCCATTCCAAGTTGGATAGAGAGATAGTAGGTTTAGGAACTACTTTCAAGAACAGCCCTTTCTCGGGCTTAAAAGCATTGTGTGCCAGGCAGGTCTCTTCCATTGCTGTGCAAGTGTTTTCTACAGCATCTGGCCAAATCTAGCCAAGTAAATCCTTTTTGGCTAGTAGCAGTGTGTGGCGTGTGCCAGGCACTGGTGTAGCACTGTTGTGAAGAAAGTTACACCTCCTCTGTTTACTAGCCTATTTTTACTGCATCTAGCCAAGCAAATCCTTTTTGGCTAATAGCAGTGTGTGTCAGGCACTGGTGTAGCGCTATTGCAAAAAAGGTTACACCTCCTGTGTTTAGTAGCCTTTTTTGACTGCATTTAGTCAAGCAAATCCTTTTTGGCTAATAGCAGTGTGTGCCAGGCACTGGTATAGCACTGTTGTGAAGAACGCTACACCTCCTGTGTTTACTAGCCTTTTTTTACTGCATCTAGCCAAGCAAATCATTTTTGGCTAATAGCAGTGTGTGCCAGACACTGGTGTAGCACTGTTGGGAAGAAAGTTACACATCCTGTGTTTACTAGCCTTTGTTTACTGCATTTAGCCAAGCAAATCATTTTTGGCTAGTAGCAGTGTCTGCCAGGCAGTGTGTGCCAGGCACTGGTGTAGCACTGTTGGTAAGAAAGCTACACCTCCTGTGTTTTCTAGCCTTTTTTTCTGCATCTAGCCAAGCAAACCTCTTTTGGCTAGTAGCAGTGTGTGTCAGGCACTGGTATAGCACTGTTCTGAAGAAAGCTACACCTCCTGTGTTTACTAGCCTTTTTTTTTTGCTGCATCTAGCCAAGCAAATCATTTTTGGCTAGTAGCAGTGTGTGCCAGGCACTGGTGTAGCACTGTTGTGAAGAAAGCTACACCTCCTATGTTTGGCTAGGGTCACACTTGCAGATTTTTCATGCTTTTTTGGAGACCTGCATTTGTAAAAACACATGTATAAATGCACCCATAGGCCTTGTTCACACACCTATGCGTTTTTTTAGCATTTAGAAAAACTGAGCAGTTTTTCTAAGGGTGCCAAAATGTGTACCCTGTGTGTCTGAACGTTTTTCTGAAGTTTTTGAATTTTGTCATTTTTTTCATTAAAAACGAATATGTGGAAACGCATGCGTTAACGCAGGTGCCTATATGTGTACTGCGTTAACGCATGCATTTCCCATAGTGCCCCATGTTAAAAAACGCATGCACTTTTGGAAACAACCCCTGCGTTTTTTTACAGCACCCAAAAAACGCTGCATGCAGCTTTTTTTGGAATGGGGAAACAAAACGCAGGTGAAGCTAAAAAACGCATGTACACTTAAGTGTACCATGCGTTAACGCATCTGCCTTTTTTAAAAACTGCAAAAAAACGCAGAAAAGGCCAAAAACGCAGGTATGTGTGAACAAGACCATAGGCACCCATGTAAAAACCGCATGCCCTAATAGCAAAAACGCATGCCCCAATAGCAAAAATGCTTGCCTAAAGTGCCATGCGTTTTTGCACTTATGTGAGAAGCTGCCATCAAAAACGCATGCAAAAGCGCATGGTACCTTAGTACCATTTAATACCATCAAAAAACGCATGCGTTTTCCATAGGGGCCCATGTTAAAAAACGCATGCGTTTTAAAATCAGCACAAAAAAATAGTTCATGAACTTCTTTTGGGTGTGATTCAAAAATGCACGGAAAAACGCATGGGTGCCTAAAGGCACCTAAAAAAACGCATGCAGAAATAAAAAAAGCATGCAGAAACGCATGCTTATTTTTAAGGCACTTAAAAAACTCATGCCAAGTGTGACCCTAGCCTTTACTAGCTTTTTTTTCTGCAACTAGTCAAGCAAATATTTTTTTGGCTAATATTAGTGTGTGCTAGGCTCTGGTATAGCACTGTTGTGAAGAAAACTACACCTCCTGTGTTTACTATCCTTTTTTTTACTGCATCTAGCCAAGCAAATCATTTTTGGCTAGTAGCAGTGTGTGCCAGGCACTGGTGTAGCACTGTTGGGAAGAAAGCTACACCTTCTGTGTTTACTAGCCTTTGTTTACTGCATCTAGCCAAGCAAATCCATTTTGGCTAGTAGCAGTGTGTGCCAGGCACTGGTATAGCACTGTTGTGAAGAAAGCTACACCTCCTGTGTTTACTATCCCTTTTTTTACTGCATCTAGCCAAGCAAATCATTTTTGGCTAGTAGCAGTGTGTGCCAGGCATTGGTGTAGCACTGTTGTGAAGAAAGCTGCACCTTCTGTGTTTACTAGCCTTTTTTTCTGCATCTAGCCAAGCAAATCCTTTTTTAGCTAGTAGCAGTGTGTGTTAGGCACTGGTGTAGCACTGTTGGGAAGAAAGCTACACCTTCTGTGTTTACTAGCCTTTTTTTACTGCTTCTAGCCAAACAAATCTTTTTTGGCTAGTAGCAGAGTGTGGCAGGCTCTGTTGTAGCAGTGTTGTGAAGAAAGCTACACGTCCTGTGTTTACTAGCCTTTTTTTTACTGCATCTAGCCAAGCAAATAATTTTTGGCTAGTAGCAGTGTGTGCCAGGCACTGGTGTAGCACTGTTGTGAAGAAAGCTACACCTCCTATGTTTGGCTAGGGTCACACTTGCAGATTTTTCATGCTTTTTTGGAGACCTGCCCAAACCTACTTGCCAAAACCAATTTAGGGTAGTACCATTGTTTGACTAGGTAGGTGTGGTTCAGTGTTCTGTTGAAATCTACCACCACACAGTGCAGAAACCACTTTTGTATTGCATCTGCCCAAACCTACTTACCAAAACTTATTTAGGGTAGTGCCACAGTTTGACTAGGTAGCTGTGGTCCAGTGTTCTGCTGAAATCTACTGCCACACAGCGCAGAAAACACTTTTGTATTGCATCTGCCCGAACCTACTTACCAAAATCTATTTCTGGGTAGTACCACTGTTTGACCTCTCAGCTTTGCTAGTTTTACATCTATATTTTTTTGTGCCAACAACTGCATAGTTGCCAATTAGTTACCCTCAAATGTGATTGGTAAAAGGTCTACTGATGGTGGAAAGGGCAATAGGCGTGTTGGAAAGGGTAAAAATCTGTTCGTGAGGTAGGGGCTAAAGTAACAGAAATATCTGCTGAACAAATACCGTCTTCAAGCCAAACTGAGGCTAGGGTCACACATGCCATGCATTTTTTCGGTGCCTTAAAAAAAAGCATGCGTTTTTACATTTCTGCATGCGTTTTATGACACCCTGCATTTTTGCATGCGTTTTTGAATCAACACCAAAAAAATACTGCAAGCTTTGTTTTTTGGTGCATTTTTAAAAACGCATGCGTTTTTTTAACATGGGGCCCTATGGGAAACGCATACGTTTTTATTTGGCACTAAATGGTACCATGCGTTTTTGCATGCGTTTTTCAAGGCAGCTCCTCACTTAAGCACAAAAACGCATGCCAAAAACCCATGGCACTTTAGGCATGCGTTTTTGCTATTGGGGCATGCGTTTTTTGCATGGGTGCCTATGGGTGCGTTTTTACATGCATTTTTAAAAACGCAGGTCTCCAAAAACGCATGTAAGGCTAGGGTCACACTTGGCATGAGTTTTTTTTTTTAGTGCCTTAAAAAAAAGTATGCGTTTCTGCATGCTGTTTTCCATTTCTGCATGCGTTTTTTAAGGTGTCTGATGGCACCCTGCGTTTATGCATGTGTGACCCTAGCCTAAATCAGCACCCAAAAAAAGTGCATGAACTATTTTTTGGTGCTGTTTTAAAAACGCATGCGTTTTTCAACATGGGCCCCTATGGAAAACGCATGCGTTTTTGGATGGTACTAATGGTACTATTGTACCATGCGTTTTTGCATGCGTTTTTGAAGGCAGCTACTCACATAAGTGCAAAAACTCATGCCAAAAACGCATGGCACTTTAGACATGCGTTTTTGCTATTAAGACATGCGTTTTTGCTATTAGGGCATGCGTTTTTTAACATGGGGGCCTATGGGTGCGTTTTTACATGCTTTTTTAAAAACGCAGTCTCCAAAAAAACGCAAGTGTGACCCTAGCCTTAAATAGGCATGTGTGACCCTAGCTTAAAATGTCTACTTCTTTTCGTGGATGATCTGCTATCATCCCTTTTTTAGGCTGGGGTCACACTTGCGTTTTTTTCATGAGTTTTTGGAGACCTGCATTTTAAAGAAAACATGTAAAAAAACGCACCCATAGGCCCCCATGTTAAAAAACGCATGCCCTAATAGCAAAAACGCATGTCTTAATAGCAAAAACGCATGTGTGACAGTACCATGCGTTTTTGGCATGAGCTTTTGCATTTATGTGATTAGCTGACATCAAAAACGCACGCAAACATTCATGGTACATTAGTACCATCCAAAAACGCATGCGTTTTCTAAAAAACGCATGCGTTTTCCTTTCTGTCGGAGTCCCCCAAGGTTCGGTCCTGGGACCCCTACTTTTCTCCATTTACACTCTCGGCCTAGGGCAACTCATCGAGTCCCATGGCCTCCAGTACCACCTCTACGCCGACGACACCCAAATCTACCTGTCCGGCCCTGACATCACCTCCCTACTCTCGAAAATCCCTCAATGCCTTTCCGCCATCTCATCCTTCTTCTCTGCCCGCTTCCTTAAACTCAACATGGACAAAACTGAATTCATAGTCTTCCCCCCAAGAAATTCCACCCCACCTCCCAACCTATCCATCTGCATCAACGACTGCGCCCTCTCCCCAGTCCCCCAAGCCAAGTGCCTCGGGGTAATCCTCGACTCCTCCCTATCCTTCAAACCCCACATCGAGGCCCTCACCACATCCCTCCGGCTCCAGCTCAAGAACATCTCACGGATCCGCTCCTTCCTCACCCACGACACCGCTAAAACACTCATCCATGCTCTTATCATCTCCCGCCTTGACTACTGCAACCTCCTTCTCAATGGCCTCCCGGCTAACTCCCTCACACCTCTCCAGTCTATCCTCAACTCCGCTGCCCGACTCATCTATATGTCCTCCCGCTACTCCCTGTCTCCCCCCTCTGCCAAGCCCTTCACTGGCTCCCCGTCTCCAAGAGATCCCAATTCAAAACACTAACCATGACGTACAAAGCCATACACAACCTGGCCCCACCATACATCTCCGACCTGGTCTCCCGATACCTACCCTCACGCAACCTCCGCTCCTCCCAAGAACTCCTCCTCTGCTCCCCCCTCATCACCTCTTCACACAACCGAGTTCAGGACTTCTCCCGGGCATCTGCCTTACTCTGGAACTCCCTACCCGAACACGTCAGACACTCTCCTACCCTGAGTAACTTCAAGTGTCACCTGAAGACTCACCTGTTCCGTCAAGCCTACAACCTGCCATGAGACCCAGGCGAACGCCCCATACCTGACATTCCCCCATCCTACTGTATCCTAACCCGCCCTCATAGACTGTGAGCCCTCGTGGACAGGGTCCCTGCCCCTCCTGTACCTGTACGTCCTGATCGCCTAGATTTAGTGTACTTGTTCTTGTCTCCCTCATCCTCATGTAAAGCGCCATGGAACCCAATGGCGCTATATAAATAAATAATAATAATAATAATAATAATAGGGTCTCATGTTAAAAAAACGCATGCGTTTTCAAAAAAACGCATGTGTTTTTAAAACAGCACCAAAAAATAGTGCATGCACTATTTTTTGGTGCTGTTTTAAAAACGCTTGCAAAAACGCAGGGTGCCATCAGACACCTTAAAAAATGCATGCTGAAATGAAAAAACGCATGCAAAAACGCATGAGTTTTTTAAAGTCACTAAAAAAACTCATGCCAAGTGTGACCCCAGCCTTAGGCTACGGTCACACTTGTGTTTTTTTCATGCTTTTTTGGAGACCTGCGTTTTTAAAAAAGCATGTAAAAACGCACCCATAGCCCCCCATGTTAAAAAGCGCATGCCCTAATTGCAAAAACGCATGTCTTAATAGCAAAAACACATGTCTAAAGTGCCATGCGTTTTTGGCATGAGTTTTTGCACTTATGTGAGTAGCTGACATCAAAAACGCATGCAAAAACGCACGGTACATTAGTATCATTTAGTACCATCCAAAAATGCATGCGTTTTCCATAGGGGCCCATGTTAAAAAACCACATGCGTTTTCTAAAAAACAAATGCGTTTTTAAAGCAGCACCAAAAAATAGTGCATGCACTATTTTTGGGTGCTGATTTAAAAAACACATGCAAAAACACAGGGTGCCATCAGACACCTTAAAAAACGCATGCTCTTTTTTTAAGGCACTAAAAAAAACTCATCCAAGTGTGACCCTAGCCTTACTCAGCAGAGTATCGCTAAAACTTGTAGATGAGGTCCAAAAAGAGCAGGTGCTTTAATGGATATCAAGCGCCCCGTCAAATGGGCTCTCCTCCACCTTAACGTCAAGATCACAAACACTCTAGTCCTCAGCAGTGTCACCCCAATTGCACTTGCTTAATCACAGCTCACAAGTCTCCAGCTGTCCTCCTGACTATGGGTTAATACAGATGGGTGAGTCTGCAGAGCTGTTCACTCATATTATAGCCTGGGAATCAGAGGTCTGATCCAAAGCTTCATTGAGTCAAGACAAGGAAATGATCTGCACCGATGCCCCAAATCTTTTTGAGTCGGATCCAGTTCCCGATGAAGAAGGGTCCGTGCATAATGTAGACCCTCATTCCCAAACTGTAACCCCTGTTGGTGGAGACAATGAGGCAGATGATGATGAGACTCAGATACCTGATTGGAACGACAACTTGACTTTGCACTCAGGGCAGGAAGAGGTTGGCTCTGAGGATGACGAGTGTGAGAACACACAGGGTGATGATGAGGTTGGAGATCCCTCTTACTGTCAACCCATAGGCAGGCAGTTGATGAGTTCAGCAGTGGAGGTGGAGGAGGATGCTAGTGACGAGGTTAGATTGCGGCTTCCTGAACAAAGATGAAGTCCTGGAAGCACGTCAACAACCGCGTCCACAGCCACAACTCTGCCTTTGTGCGTTAGCCGTGGTGGCTCTGCAGGTCGCATGGGCGCTAAGCCTTGCCTAGCCTGGGCCTTTTTTCAGATCGCAAAGGATGACCCATCTCATGTTATCTACAAAATTTGTAAACAAAATCTGAGTAGAGGCCAAAAAATCAATAATTTCAGTATTTCTTGCATGAACCATCATATTTACATGAAGCATAAGTCACAGTGGGAAGCTCACTGTGCTACAATGCGGCCTAGCGGGCCTGGCCAACCACCGTCTGGCCCATCAAGTGTATCTGCGGCCTCTTCATCCTCTGTGACTGTGGGGACAGCTGTCACACAGGCTTTCGGCGGCAGAACTTCCATATTTTTACCCGCAACAGCCAGTGTGATTGACAGGTCGTCAGCTGTTTTGGAAGTGGAACCACCTGCTTGCGTTGAGCACTGTCAGACATCGAGAGCATCACCTTTTTATGAATGCGACATAATATGTTTGCCTGCACCTCCCTCACAGACCAGCAGTTTGTCTGGGACACCCTACTCAACCCTGCCTCAGCACAGAAGCCAGCCCTCGGTCCCTCAGATATGGACAAGTAAAAGACCATTTCCTCCTAGCCATGCCAAAGCTAAGAGGTTGAATTTCACCATCTGCAAGCTGTTGGCTATGGAAATGCTGCCTTTCTGGCTGGTGGGTACAGAGGAATTTTGATAACTTATGGCCGTCGCAGTGCCCCAGTACCAGATGCCCAGTCGCCACTACTTCTCGAAGATAGCTGTGGCTGCACTACACCAGCATGTTGCTCGAAGCATCACCACTTCCTTGAGAAACTCAGTGTGTGACAGGGTGCATTTCACCACAGACACGTGGACGAGTAAGTATGGACAGGGGCATTATATGTCGCTGACTGGGCACTGGGTGACTATGGTGACAGCAGGAGAAGGGGCTGCTGTACAATTCTTGCCTTCCCCGCAGGTTGTGCGTCATACCTCTGTATCTAGAAGTTCCTCCACTGCTTCTGCCTCCTCCACCTCTTCTAGGTCCTCCACCTGCGCCCAAAGCCTGTCTGGTAATGTGACCCGCGTACCCGATGTGCAGAAGGAATCCAGCACACCTCCTTACTATGCTGGCAGCAGGGCTCAACGCCATCAGGCGGTGTTTATGTTAAAATGTCTGGGAAATGTGAGTCACACAGCTAAGGAGTTGTGGTCAGCTCTGGAGACCGAGTATAATTAATGGTTGTCTCCACTGAACCTGCAGCCAGGGAAGACCGGGTGCGACAATGCTGCAAACCTGGGTGCCGCCCTTCGCCGGGGCAAGTTGACACATGTGCCTTGTATGGCTCATGTCTTGAACCTGGTCGTTCAGCAATTTCTAGCCCACTATCCCAGCCTAGATGCGCTTCTGCAGAGGGTACGGTCGCTGTGTGCTCAACAACTTGCATCTCTACAGATGTCGTTCGGCCTGTCGGTTCACCGCCTGGAATGCGATGTGCTGACACAATGGAATTCCACTGCACATGTAGCAGCGACTGTGGCAGCAGCAACGAGCTCTGGTGCAATATGTTAAGACATATAGCCTGGGCCAATACGATCCAGAGGTGGGGCAAATCACACTGCTGGAGAGGTCTCAGATCAAGGACCTCTGCACCCTTCTGCAGAATTTTGAAATGGCTACTAAGATGTCTAGCGCTGACGATGCCATTATCAGCATGACTATTTCGGTCATCTACATGCTGGAGCACACTAACAAGTATTCGGAGTCAGGTGATGGGCCAAGAGGAAGGGGAGGAAGTACATGGAGGAGGTGTATGAGGAAGGGAGAAGAAGATCTCAAAAGTCCAGACGGTCGGCAGCACCAAAGCGGCAGGCATGGGAGTGTGGGGGAGAGGGAACAATGAGGGCGCATGATAACAGCCAAACTGTTGAAGGTGCAGGAGCCGAGGAAGAAATGGAGGACAAAGAGGCGATGGGCATGGAAGACTCAGCAGATGAGGGAGATCTTGATCACATTTCTGTTGTGCGAGGTTGGGGGGAGAGGGCAGAGGAAGGAAACGTGAATGTTACCTCGCTGCCACCAACACAACAAGAACTTGGGCCTCCTAGATGCGCAAGACACATGAGAGCCTTCTTGCTGCACTACCTGTAACATTATCCTTGGATTGTTAAAATTCAAAGTAATGTCGACTACTGGGTTGCCACACTGTTAGATCCTCGATACAAGAGTGAATTTGGCCAAATCATTCCTGCCCTGGAAAGGGACGCACGCATGCAGGAGTATCAACAAAAGCTTTTACACAATCTAAGTACTGCTTTTCCCCAAAAAACCAGTGGTGCACAGTGAATATCGTAGTTTTAACTTTCCAACCCGGGGAACGTCGAGTCGTCATCAATCAAACATTAACAGTAACAGTCTATGTGGTAACAGCAATTTTGTAGAATCGTTTCACCATTTTTTTTAAACCATCTTTGGCAAAGCCAGAAGACAGAACAAGTCTGAGACATAGTGAACACCTAGAGAGGATAGTACAGGAGTATCTACAGCTGAATATCGATGCCATGACTGTGGAACTGGACCCTTGTGCATTTCGGTCTTCAAAACTGGAAAAATTGATTGAGGTCACCAATCATGCCTTGGAGATTTTGTCTTGCCCTGCAGCCAGCGCTCTCTCTGAACGTGTCTTCAGCGCCGCTGGTAGTGTGCTGACGGATAAGCGCACGTGGCTGTCCAGTGACAGTGTAGACCGATTAACGTTTATCAAGATGAACAAGTCATGGATCCGCAAGGACTTTTCCACCCCTGTGTCAGCCTGAGGAGACTAAATGCTTGTGTACTTTTCAATGTGCTGCATTAATTAAACACCCCATTTCAATATTTCAACTCTACGGCAATAGATGTCACTTAAGTAGTGGCTTTGCATCATTTTTTAGGGGAAAATGGAGACTGTTGTTGGGGTCTCCTTGCTGTTTGTTGCTTGACTTGAGTAGGGCCCTCTGGGCTCAATACCTATCACTGACACTCCTGCCCCTGTTTCTGAATACTCAACCTTTTTGTCCATTAAACCAGAGATTAACAAATTTGATGTATTCACATCCACCATTTTTGGGTGCTTAAAACCAGTGATTACTACATTTCCTTTATTGATTGCGTAAACTGGTTTTGGGCATCAAACCAGGTTTTGGCAAATGTGATGTATACACATGAACAGTTTTTGGGCCCTTAAAAGCATTGTTTGGTCAATCTCCCCTGTCCACTAGGCCTATACAGATCACTAACTTACCTGACTAGTTCTTCCTTTAATACTTAACAAAACTTATAGTTGTCCCACCTGTGTGTGGCGGGGTATAACATTGATAGGAGCGCTTGCATGAGCTTTGAGTTTATCTGGCCTGCTAGGCCTAAACAGGTCACTGACCTACCTGACTAGTTTTTTCGGTAATACTCCACGAAACTGATAGTTCTCCCACCTGTGGGTGGCGGGGCATAACATTGATGGGAGTGATTGCATGAACTTTAAGTTTATCCGGCCCACTAAGCCTAAGTAAGTCAATGACCTACCTGACTAGGTTTTTTAGTAATATCCAACAAAACTGATAGTTAGCCCACCTATGTGTGGCGGGACATAACATTGAAAGGAGTGCTTGCATGAGCTTTGAGTTTAATCGGCCCAGTAGGCCTAAACAGGTCACTGACCTACCTGACTAGTTTTTTTGGTAATACCCCACGAAATTGATAGTGGTCCCACCTGTGTGTGGCAGAGCATAACATTGATGGGGGCACTTGCATGAGTTTTGAGTTTATCCAGTCCAGCAGGCCTAAATAGGTCACTGACCTACTTCTCTATTATTTCCTGTAATACTCCACAACACTTATAATTGACCCACCTGTGTGTGGCGGGGCATAAGATTGATGGTACTGCTTGTATGAGCTTTGAGTTTATCTGGCCTAGTAGACCTAAACAGGTCACTGACCTACCTGACTAGTTTTTTCGATAATACTCAACGAAATGTATAGTGGACCCACCTGTGTGTGGTGGGGCATAACATTGATGGGAGCACTTGCATGAGCTTTGAGTTTATCCAGCCCACTAGGCCTAAACAGGTCACTGACCTACCTCTCTATTATTTCCTGTAATACTCCATCTCCATGACACTGACAGTGGTCCCACCTGTGTGTGGCGGGGCATAACATTGATGGGAGCACTTGCTTGAGCTTTGGGTTTTTCCGGCCCAGCAGGCCAAAACAGGTTACTGACCTACATATCTATTATTTCCTGTAATACTCCAAGAAAGTAATACTTGTCCCACCTGTGTGTGGCAGGGCATAACATTGATGGGAGCGCTTGTATGAGCTTTGAGTTTATCCATCCCAGTTGGCCTAAACAGGTCACTGACCTACCTCTCTATTATTTCCTGTAATACTACACGAAACTAGTTTTTTCGGTAATACTACACAAAACTGATAGTGGTCCCACCTGTATGTGGCAGGACATAACATTGATGGGAGCACTTGCATAGGCTTTGAGTTTATCCAGCCCAATAGGCCTAAACAGGTCACTGACCTACCTCTCTCTATTATTTCCTGTAATACTACACGAAACGTATGCTTGTCCCACCTGTGTGTGGCAGGGCATAACATTGATGGGAGCGCTTGCATGAGTTTTGAGTTTGTCCGGCCCAGTAGGCCTAAACAAGTCACTGAACTACCTGACTAGTTTTTTTGGTAATACTTCACGAGACTGATAGTTGTCCCACCTGTGTGTGGCAGGGCATAACATTGATGGGAGTGCTTGCATGAGCTCTGAGTTTATCCGGCCCAGCAGACCTAAACAGGTCACTGACTTACCTCTCTAGCTTTTCCTGTAATACTCCACAAAACCTTTAGTTGCTGAGCAATGTTTAATCTTGAAATGCTAGGCCAGGTGCTGTTTCAGACCCTGTGCAATGCAGGCAGGCTGGGCCACTTAGCAATTTTTGGACTGGGACAATTGATGCCATTTTGCTGTGGTCTGACCCTTTGGTAAGAGTGAGGAGTCTTTGTTAGCAGCGGGTTAATCAGCGTGATGTCCACAGTGAGCAACAGAGAATGTTCATTTATTGAGAATTAAGAACATTCAGCTTACAACATGAGAATAGGATCAATCTGGTTTCTGGGAGAGGGAAAGAGAAAATCTGCTGCGACCTTCAGCTTCCAGTTCCACACTAGAATGTACACGCTGGGAGCAGGAGGAGGAACATCCTGTCTCTGAATGAGGACTTTTTTTTTTTTTTAACTTTGTTGACATCTGAACATGCAGACATAAAATCACATCATATTAAACAAACAATAGTTGTTGCAATACATACAGATTAATATTAGGGATGGGCGAGTCTACTCGCTAGGACTCGTTACTCGGCGAGTAGTAAGGGACTCGCAGGATTCGGTACTCGGCGAGTTTCCCAGTGATTACTCGCACAGTAACGAGTCCAATGCAAGTCAATGGCAATCCTAGCTTTGTCAGAGTTTACTTTTTCTCACTCGCTAGACTCGCTATATCACATCGCTATGTAGCTTGAATCTCCCCAAATCGTTTAAACAATCGCACCACTTCACGGATACCCGCTGTCAGCAGCGAGTCTGAGCGAGTCTGAGCGAGTCTACGAATCCGAGTCCTGTGTGCTGTATTCGGGACTCGCGAATACAGAATCTGTTATGTTCTGGCAAAGCTTCCGAGACAGCCTAGCGTGTTAGGTCAGAAAACTTGTGAAGATGGAGAAGCATGTTAGCCAATGACATTCAGTAATGCCACAGCCATGTTGGTTGTGGCAGGACTATGATTGGCTTCTGTCCATCGTGATGCCTATGTCATGTATGAGAGGCGAGGCTGTATATAAGCCTTGCCACCACCATTTCCTCCACATTCCTGTGACGATCTGAGCTATTGCAGGGTGAGGTACAGTGCCTACAAGTAGTGCTCAACCCCTGCAGATTTAGGTGGTTTGATAAGATGCCAATAAGTTAGAGCCTTCAAACTGCAAACGAGAGTAGGATTTATTAACAGAAGCATAAATCTTACAAACCAAAAAGTTATGTTGCTCAGTTAAATTTTAATAAATTTTAAACATAAAAGTGTGGGTCAATTATTATTCAACCCCTCAAACCACCAGCATTCTGTTTGGTCCCCCTAAAGTATTAAGAAGTAGTTTAGGCACAAAGAACAATGAGCTTCACATGTGTGGATTAATTATCTCTTTTTTGCCAGCCTTTTCTGACTATTTAAGACCCTCCCCAAACTTTTGAACAGCACTCGGACATGGTCAACATGGGAAAGACAAAGGAGCATTCCAAGGCCATCAGAGACAAGATCGTGGAGGGTCACAAGGCTGGCAAGGGGTACAAAACCCTTTCCAAGGAGTTGGGCCTACCTGTCTCCACTGTTGGGAGCATCATCCGGAAGTGGAAGGCTTATGGAACTACTGTTAGCCTTCCACGGCCTGGACAGCCTTTGAAAGTTTCCTCCCGTGCCGAGGCCAGGCTTGTCCGAAGAGTCAAGGCTAAACCAAGGACAACAAGGAAGGAGCTCCGGGAAGATCTCATGGCAGTGGGGACATTGGTTTCAGTCAATACCATAAGTAACGTACTCCACCGCAATGGTCTCCGTTCCAGACGAGCCCGTAAGGTACCTTTACTTTCAAAGCGTCATATCAAGGCTCGTCTACAGTTTGCTCATGATCACTTGGAGGACTCTGAGACAGAGTGGTTCAAGGTTCTATGGTCTGATGAGACCAAGATCGAGATCTTTGGTGCCAACCACACACGTGACGTTTGGAGACTGGATGGCACTGCATAAGATCCCAAGAATACCATCCCTACAGTCAAGCATGGTGGTGGCAGCATCATGCTGTGGGGCTGTTTCTCAGCCAAGGGGCCTGGCCATCTGGTCCGCATCCATGGGAAGATGGATAGCACGGCCTACCTGGAGATTTTGGCCAAGAACCTCCGCTCCTCCATCAAGGATCTTAAGATGAGTTGTAATTTCATCTTCCAACAAGACAACGACCCAAAGCACACAGCCAAGAAAACCAAGGCCTGGTTCAAGAGGGAAAAAATCAAGGTGATGGAGTGGCCTAGTCAGTCTCCTGACCTTAACCCAATTGAAAACTTGTGGAAGGAGCTCAAGATTAAAGTCCACATGAGACACCCAAAGAACCTAGATAACTTGGAGAAGATCTGCATGGAGGAGTGGGCCAAGATAACTCCAGAGACCTGTGCCGGCCTGATCAGGTCTTATAAAAGACGATTATTAGCTGTAATTGCAAACAAGGGTTATTCCACAAAATATTAAACCTAGGGGTTGAATAATAATTGACCCACACTTTTATGTTTAAAATTTATTAAAATTCAACTGAGCAACATAACTTTTTGGTTTGTAAGATTTATGCTTCTGTTAATAAATCCTACTCTCGTTTGCAGTTTGAAGGCTCTAACTTATTTGCATCTTATCAAACCACCTAAATCTGCAGGGGGTTGAATACTACTTGTAGGCACTGTAGATGCTGGAGCAGATCATAGGGAGTGTCAGTCAGTGTAGGGAAACTTCAAGATTCCTTATATTTAATCCAAACAGCTCTTCTGAGAGCTACCAGGAGGACAGAGGAGTACTGTGTAGAGGACTGTAGGCAGGCAGGCAGGCAGGGAGGAGCAGCCTTTATGGTGGGTTTACACATTGCGATATCGGCGTCCAACTCCGACCAAAAGTCACGTGGTTCGTGCGTTGGACCCGATATCGTTCCTGCATTGTACGGTGTGAACATCCGATACGATGCAGGAACTATGGTAAACTGATATCGGGGGTCGAATGAGCGTGCTATTGAACCGCCCGATATCGGATGCCGGTTGGAGCTGGATCGTCCCGTGTGACAGCCCAACTCCGATGTGCACTGCAACGTCACCCATTCACTCCCATGTTAAATGGTTGTTCTTGGGTCGGGGGCGTACACATCGTAGGGACGTTGTATCCCGATATCGCAGCGTGTAAACCGCCAATGCGATTCAGGGAAAACCGGGCACGAAATGCACGCTCCCGCGCAGTTGTATACGATATCTGAATGATATCGTGACGTGTAAACCCACCATTACTGTGCACACAGGACCGACCTCATAGCTTAGCTTACTCACACAGCTTTCCTAATAGCTGAAGTCAGAGGCTTAGCTGAGGTACTATTTCTTATTTTTTTTGCACCTGATAGATTTTGGGTCATAATAACCCCTTCAGCTTTATTTTCTCTGTGGCAGACAAGTGTGTTGCTGCTCTCCTACCTGCAAATAGCACGTACGCCACCTGCTTGTGCGACTACTTGTGCGCACTTAATAATTTTTGCAGGGACTAGTGTGCTGCTTCACTGCCAAGTGTTAGCACACACTTAACCCGCCAAAACGGCAATGCAAGCGCTTTCCGAGACACATCTGCTATTTGCAAATCGCACATTACTCGCTATTACTCGCTTTCCCATTCATTAACATTGGACTCGCTAGACTCGCAACAAGTAGCGAGTCCCGGGCTCGGACTCGCTAGAGTCAAGCGATTCCGAGTAATTTAGGACTCGCCCATCACTAATTAATATGCATTAGGCCAACAGTCTTGTTGGGGTCCCCTTGCTGTGTGGTACATGATTTTTGAAGGGTGTGACATGCCTATACCTGTGTCTCATCCTACTTTTACTCCTCCACCTCTTTTTACCAAATGTAGAAAACTACTGCCACTTTTCCGCTGTAACTCATCCATTTGTCAATTCAAAGTCAGTTTCACTCACCTCTGAAATTTTAGGTGAATGTTAACCACCTTCTATTTTGAAGTGCTTTGGAAGGGTATGCAGGCTGGCACAGACCGTGTCTCTGCACCATGCTACGCCATGAGACTAATTGTACTGTAGATAGATTGTTGTCACTTTTCCTGGTGTTTGTTGTCTATTCTGAGTAGTTTGGCAGCTTTTGAAGGTGTTTTCTATGTGTTTGCTTTAGCCTACCTTTGATTCCATTGGGGTTCAATGGTGCTCGACAAATAATTTGTTGAACACACCCCAATTCAGCGAATCAAATCAAATTCAAACATTAAGGGTACAGACACACTGGCATTAAAGTCGGACAACTGTGACACGCTCCAGGGCCTTGGGGTACCCGGTCCCGGGAGTTCCAGCTCACAGAGGATGTCATGGGGCCTGTGCCCAGTCCCGTGGCCCTGGTGGTCGCTGAAAAGGGGAATTGAAGTCAATGGGATTTAAAATAAGGGAGGATTTGTGATGCCACCTACGGTACCAACCCGTCTGACTGATAGATGATGCTGGTGTTCCCACCACACCGCGCGGGGCCCGGGTGCCCCGACTCCCTCCGAACTTTCAGTTTCATCCTCCTCGGACTCATCCTCCTCCATGGGATCCTCATGGCTGGTCAGCTCCTGCATCTCGGGCTCCACCACCACTGCAGGCCTCTCTGCTGGGACCTCCAAGGCATCTCTCTCAGTCACATCAGCCATCACTGAGACCTCCAGCTTGGCCTCGTCCTTCCTGCCGCCATTTACTGTCTCTGGCAGGAACATTTTAATCTCAGCCCACCCCCTTGGTTTTTCCTTGGCAACTCGGGCGGGTCTGGATTTTGGCACCTCTGGCAGGACCCTCCCATGATGAGGGGCTGAGGCACTCCCCAGGGCCTCCACATGGCATTTTGGTCTCTGACCCAGCCATCTTGGGACCCAACAACAAAGTTCGGTTTAAACAAAGTTCAAGGTGCACAGTACCCGGTTTTTACCGGGCATGGAATCCTGTTCGTGATGCCAGAAGCTGACCCATCCCAGGGCCTTGGGATACCCTGTTCATGGGGGATTTCACGGTGCCTGTGCCCAATCCCGTGGCCCTGGTGGTCGCTGAAAAGTCTTTTTAGGTTTGCCTGGCCTGGGTAGTCACTGGAAATTAGGATGCCACACTTGGGTCCCTCGGTGGAATGCCTGCTGTTCCTGTCCGGTCCCTTCCTGTGCTCTCTCCTGTCTCCCTCAACACCTCCATGCACAGAACCTCAAGCCAGCTCTCTATCCTCTCTATCTGGGCAACTCCTCTCCAAGTCCTCGGGATCCAGAAAAAAATCAAAAACAGCACACAATACCGGCTAAAAACAGGGTCGGGTTTCAGGTACAGTCCCGGTGGTCATGGGCGGGTCAGTTTCATGGGCGATCGTCATGGGCGAGTCATGGGCGGTTTCATAGTTGATACCAAGAGAAGTCATCCCTTGTACATCTCAACCAAAAGAAGAAAGGAAAGAGAAAGTGATAAACACTGTTCTTGGAGATTTTCCTGAAAGTTGGCCTCAGTACAATGGAGTCATAATAGTACTATTAATCACTTTCCCGCAACCAGTGGAAGTCCTAAGAAGAACCAGTTCAAGTCCAAGAAGGACCACCTGTTATAGCAGAACCAAAGGATCCTACAATCGGTTAACCTGCCATTCCTACAGTAAGACTGATGGTACCTTTACACGCCGCAACGGCAGGCTGGATACATCCCGCTACAGGCTACAAATGTAGCTTGTAGCACCAATGTAGCCCGTCGTAGCGGCGTCTGAAGACGTGACGCTACAGCCGGCAACAGATACATCTGTTTCCTAGGTCTGCTCGAAAACTGATGGCTACAACGCCGATGGTAGCGAGCTGTATCGGCGTGTAAAGAGGCAACGGAAGGGAACTCTGGACACCCGGGGCTGTAGCTGCAATGTAGCTAAGGCGTGACCCAGGCTCCGGGATACCGCGCCCCATCACCGATCATTGGAGGAAGCTCCTGCATGACGATTGGTATTCGCTGCCTAGGGCGGCATATTTAAGGAGCTGACCAGTCACACTACACAATCGCTCGAGCGTGCTGTATTTCTCAGCCTCCTGCGATGCCTGGCCAATCATGATGATATTGCGCTGTCCTATCATCGTACGGACGGCTCGTAATCCAAGATTGTGGCACGCCTATGTGCTCTCCCTGCTGTACCAGGTCCGCCCATATTAGCTTATTGTAGCGCTGTGTAAACGTGGTACGCTAAGCTACAGCTGGCTACTTGACACACCCGGCGATGTAGCTAGCTATAGATGTAGCGTGGCGTAGCGCACCTTGTGTAAAGGAGATGCGTTGACCGTTTGTAGCCGTTTGAGCGTGCTCGTGCACGTGAAGTAGCGGGATGTATCCAGCCTGCCGTCGCGGCGTGTAAAGGTACCTTAAGAAATCGCAGACGATTGTCAAGCCTACTTGTGAGACATAAGCCTACTCATGGTACAGACACTAGTGAGACACCAGCAGTAGACACTAGTACACAATTAGTTGAGACTCCAGTGCTATGCAGATCAACCCGTAGCAACTTGGGTCAGCCACCACTGAGGTATAGAGAATAGAGTGTACTAAGGAAAACTTGTAAATAGGTGCTCTTGTGTAAATAGACTGTAAATACTAGTGTACAGAAGGGTGGAGGAACAGGACTTAACCCCAGGAACATTAAGTTAGGAAGGCAAGTTACTGGAGGTGGGAGGTTGAACCCAGGTCTCCTAAACTGAGACGCCCATAGGTAAAATGTAAATATGTTTTGTGTATGTTATTTGCAACCAAGTGAACCGTAACCGTTAAGCGTATTGTGTCTGCAGGACTTATTGCATGAACTTTGCACCTCTTTTGAACTTTTACTTGGACCATTAGCCACAGGACTGGTTGTGGCAGGCTTTATCAGCCTGCGACGGATGGACTAGCGCCGTATGGACTGCACTTTTTTCCTGTTTTTCACGTTTTATTGGTTTTTGTAAATTTTTTACTTTTGAGACTATGTACAATTTAATTGTTATTAATGTTTGAAAATTGTGCTTTTCAGTCCAGGAGTACTGAATTTAACTAGCGGGGAATGCGGCACCCAACTCCACGGTTCGGATGCCACAGGAACACCTAGAGCAGGGAAGAATTTCCACATCAGGTAAACTTACACACAACACCTTCCACCCCAGACCTGAAGGGGGAGCTCTACTTGCCGACTTAAGGCAAGGTCCCCTATAAATTCAGGCCCGGGGGAGGAGTTAGGCAGTTCAGTACGGAGCAGTACTGAGGAAGACACCTGGTGAACGGTGCCGCGCTAGGCCCGTGCCAGAGGGGAAGCCTAGCCAGTGTGAAGGAACCAAGAGTGAGGGTCAGAGGTCAGGCGAGTTAGCAAGGGGGAGCGGAACCTTGCTGATTCACCCTAGAAGGGCTACGTCGACAGCCTTGACACTGGAGTCCAAGACTGCATGGGTCAGTCAGCCCAGCAGTAAAACCGGAGACCAGGGAGGCTTCAAATCTCCTGGTGCAGCACTTGGGGCAAAGCCACCTAGCAGAGCCTGGGACCGCAGTGGATACAGAGGTGCCTGCAGCAGAGCTCTCATAGCCTGCCATACAAATGAGGACTACAGGAGAGGGTCAGGGACTAGCTTCAGACAAAGGACCAAAGCACACACACAGTGTAAAAGGGAGGCCTCATAACTCATCGGATGTGGAGATCCCGAACTGCTCCTAGCCTACCCTTTCTGTACCCTGGACTTCACCTTGCTCACATCATCAGTAAAGTACAGAAACAACAGCCCTGTGTTTGTGTGACTGTTATTGCGGCCCCTGATCAAGCTTCCTTCATAGACTTTTCGCAACCACAACTTCCACCAATGCCCCGGGATCCCGCTCAACCAGGGGGGAGCGTAACCATCCTGCTGCTCCCACATCATCTCCGGAGGTTGTCCGCAGTGCTGGTAATATTACGACCGTAGGCGTCCACAAGGCCCTTGACATCCCCCGTGAACTACAACGCCCGGGACCAGGTACCCCATGGCCCTGGGTTGGGTCAGCTTTTGGCGGAAGCTGACCTGCCCCAGAGCCTTGGGGTACCCGGGCATTGCAGTTCACAAAGGATATCACGGGGCCTGAGCCTGGTCCCGTGGCCCTGGTGGTCACTGAAAAGGGGAATTGAAGTCAATGGGATTTAAAATAAGGGATGATTCGTGACGCCACCTACGGTTCCGGTAATGTTACCGGCGCGGCGGGACAGACCCCCAGGGTGATGGTGGAGCAGCAGGATGGTTACACTCCCTGTAGGTGGAGCTGGATCCCGGGGCAGTAGTGGGAGATGGAGGTTGCAGATCAGTCCTTTTATTTACACAGGGTCGCAGCTACCCCAGGCTTTGTTACCTGTTGTTCTTTGCTGCCGTCGGCGGCTTCTCAGGTGCAGGTGAATAAAGTACAACACACAGTTTATAACTCACAATGGGTTTACTGGCAGTTCTTCAAAGCACAGTCTTTTCGGGCCTGTCTGGCCCGGGTAGTCGCTGGAAATTAGGATGCCGCACTTGGGTCCCTTGGTGGAATGCCAGCTGTTCCTGTCTAGTCTCTTCATGCACTCTCTCCTGTCTCCCTCAGCACCTCTGGTGCATAACCTCAAGCCAGCTCCCTCGATCCTTTCTATCTGAGCGACTCCTCTCTGAGTCCTTGGGATCCTCTATGGTGCCTTTTTCTGGGTGCGACCGTCGGCCACAACTTCCTAAAGAAGCTCGGGTCTCCGATTCGGCGGCTTGGGGGTGAACACCCGTACCGCTCTCTGAGCCACTCCTCCATTCCGGGACTGAACCCCTCCGGCCGGTAGTCATACCACGTCCGGACCGGGCACACCGCCTACACCTGGTGCCTCTAGGGTCCCCTTCAGTCCAGATGGCTCCTCCGCCGTCCACTCCTCGCTCCCCAACGGAGGTCTCCCACTCACCAACTGACTAACGCTCCTCCTACCCACACATTTTTCTACCCTGTCACTCCTCCCATGGGGCTGGGTCCTCCCTACAGCAGGTCCACCCACGGTCCCCTACCTAGGGTGTGTGTGGATGTGTGTCATGTCATGCAGCATCTTAATTCCTCAGCCACAGGAGTACTACACACTCTTTTATGAGAGCTTCATTGGTGATAGGCTCCTGGGGCCTTGCACTTGCCACTGCTGCAGTCTGTTGGGTTTGCACTCCCGAGTGTTGATAGGTTGCAGGCAAACATTGTGCAGGGTTTGTATCATGAGGTTCCTCTGCTTGCACTATGCAGATGGCTCTGTCTTTGAACTGCAAAGTCAAGATCAGGGTTTTGGATGGCCATCATACACAATTGTCCCCTATGAGGAGGAGATAAGAGTCCATCAATTAACTGGTCGATGAGTAATTTATCCTCCCCTTGTGCCAAGACAGGTTCTATTTGCTTCAGTGCCCGGAGCGCTTCCTGTAAATTTAATGCAAAGTCCCGTGCGCTCTCCTGTGGTTTCTGCCTGCACCCAGAGAATCTCATTTTTATTCTGCAGCGGCACTGGTTTCAAAAGCGGCTTTTAGCCTGACGAGTATATGTTCTACAGTGTCTTTGTCAGTGTCCAGCCAGGACTTTGTCTCCTGCTGCGTTGTACCTGTTAACTGTCCCATTAATATGCTAACACGCTGACCTTCTGTCAGGGGGTACACACTATAACAGCTACCTAGCTTTTCTCTGAAGTCCGTCAGGGTGTTTGGTTCATCTGAGTATTGCAGCAGCTCCCGGGGAATACAGCATTAGCAATGGCATGATCAGGGACAGTTTCTTGCGCTGCAGCACCGCCCGGTGCTCCATCTGCTCCAGGTGCCACTGGGCCAGCTGCGCCTACTCCTTGCATCAGTGGTTCTCTTGCTCTGACATCTTTCCGCCCCCCTTAGTAAATCCTGACCCTTCCGGTTTTTCACTTCCATAGGGATGTACAACTTTTGTTCCGCCGGTGGGACAGGGTTTCTTGCCCCCTCCGGATGTCATCAGAGTGCAGGTTGGGCTTCATTTCACGCTCTTGCCAGGGTGCTCCTATGATGACATGCCCCCTCTGCTTCCTGCATGTGACACGCGTTAGTGATGGCAGCAGTCAAAAACACGTATTTCACACAATTCACGGCACACAGTACCCGGTGATACCGGCTGCGGGATCCTGTTCGTGATGCCAAGAGCTGTCGTACCCCAGGACCATGGGGTACTCGGAATCGGGCTGTACTGTCTCTGGGGAGCCATGGGGGTTGAGGCCTGGTTTCCATGACCCTGGGTGCAGCTAAAAGGGGGTTTTGGCTTAGTAGGGAAAGGGATGATGAGTATGGAGATTGTTCGTGATGCCACCCGGGGAATGTGGCTATGTGGGCACCGCTGCTGAAACCTCGGAGTAATGACGGGCAGCTAGGATGGAGTGACTCTCCACGGACAGAGCCGTTCCCTGGGGCAGTTAAGGTAGTTGGGTGTGGGGTGCAAGATGACGGGCAAAGTAATAGGCAGACTCACGGTTCTGTTGATCAAGCAGTCCTTTACTGGTGGTACAGTAATGAACAGCTGTCCAGGGAGTCCTTGCTGAGAGCAATTCGGGGTTCCTTCTCATTCGGCCGGGTCTTTGGCTCCCTCACTGCGCTCTTTCTGTATTGGCTCCTGCTCTGCGTTAGCTAAGCTGCCGGCCCTGTCTCTTCCTGCGAGGTGCGGTATGACAGGCAACTGAGTCCTTTCTAACCCTTGTCTGGGGTATCTCTTCCTGAATTCTCTCCTTTACTGTGTCTCCGGGCATGGTGTGGCTGGGAAACCTGGAATTCCTCACCTTCTGGTTCTAACTGCCGGGACGTTAGACCCTGCACAGTCTGGGACCCAGTGTCCGTTCTTTGCGCCTTCCTCTGGGGTAAGCATGGTGTCGCTCGGCTCCCCAGGTGTGTTTCTGTGACTCTCCTCAGACCCTAGCTTTAGGCCTGGCACCAAGTCAGCGATCCTGTGACGAGCTCAGGCAGCATTAAGTCCACCAGGATGTCTTCCTCAGTCCTCCTAGGAACTGAACTAACTGGCTCCACCCAGACCAGAATTTATAGGGGAGCTCACCCTGAACCCAGGCTTGGTCTCCCCCTTCTGGTCTGGAGGCAGAAGGTGTTATGTGTGGTTTGCCTGATGAGAAGGCCCTTTTGTTGCTCACTGCATGACACCACCACCCGGAGGTGACACAGTGGCACTTAGACCCTGGGATGCCACACTACATGTGGGTCTATGTAGCACTGGTATACTGGTGTGTCTTCTTAGTCTTATCATGGAACTGACAAGTTTTGCTCTTCCTGTTCTTCTACAGGCACTGCTTCTGATGCTTCCACTTGTGGTGCTTCCTCTGATGCCTCAGCTGGCGGTTCTTCACGTCTGGCTGGTTCGGGTACTACTACTTGAGGAAAGGCTAACATGGAAACTATGACTGCTCCATTATACTGGGTCCAGGTCTTGGGAAAGCTCCTAGAACCGTATGGATTACTTCTTCTTCTTGAGGTCATACTGGTACTGGAACTTCTGGTATACTCTCCTGGGATTTCATGGTTTAAGGACATATTTTGAAATGGTCTCTGGACACTGCTGCCAATGTTCTCCCATCATCTTTACTCAGTAAGCAAACCTTGGTATTATCAAAGTTGGATGGTAACACGGTGTATGGCACTACTTCCCACTGATCATCCAGTTTGTTCGTAAGTTTTTTCTCTTGAGAACTTGCTCACCTGGTTTCAAAAGGGGTTGCAGGAGCATGTTGGTTTATATGCTCTTTCTTGCCTTTCTCTTGCTTGTAATAATCTCTTCTCTACGCACTTTTGCACTTGGCGATACTTCTGTTGACGTTCTGTGTCCCAGTTGGTTTCTGGCGCATCTGCATCTGATTTCACAATTCCCATATCAAAATCAATAGGCAGCTTACCAGGTCTTGCTGTCATCAGGTAAGCTGGAGTACAGTTCGTAGAACTCACGGGGACATAAGTCCACCAAGTCTGGTAACTTCTTTGGCCACATGTTCCTTTCTTCAGCAGGCAAAGTGTTCAACAGGTCTATGACTACCTGGTTCATGTTCTCACACATGCCATTTGTATGCGGATGATATGGTGTTGTTCTGTTTTTCTTACAACTGTACAGATGACAAAACTCTTGCAACACCTCTGCTTGAAATGCGGGACATTGATCTGTAAGGACCTGTTCTCGATAGCCATGAAGTCTGCAAAAGTAGGCTTGAAATGCTCTAGCTGCTGTTCTGGTTGTCAGGTCTTTCCAAGTACTACCATCAGGAAACTAGAGTAATGGTCTACTATGGTGAGGGCATAGACATAGCCTGATCTGCTCGGGGTCAGTTTCACGTGATCCAAGGCTACAAGTTCAAGTGGTTTGGTAACGATGAGCTGGAGTGGAGCTCTCTGACTAATTTTATCTTTCCTCCTCAGGTTGCATGACAAGTTTCTGCACCATACCAGGCTCTCTCATGCAACCTAAATCTCTCTTCTCAGAACCAATCTCATGAATGCCTGCCTCGTTATGCTTCTAAACTCGACATCCCATTTTGGCACGACGATCTGTCAGACAAGTTCATGGGTTTTTGGGTTAGTGGGCTGTCTGCACAATTTTCCCCGGATACATGGACAACTTACTTCGCTCTTTCCATAGTTGTTGAGCTCTGGTGGGGCATCTGGACCAGGGTACAAACCCTCCTGCGTCAGTAGCTTCTTGATTAAGCATACAGCTGGATCACTGTCTTGTGTTTCAGCCCATCCATGGTGGGGTAACGGGTTCAACATGGTTTCTTGATATTTGTTATGCACCTGGCTCTTACATTGTGTCACATGAGGGCAGTAAAAGGCCGGTAGCTCTATCTCTTCCAGCTCCTCCGGTTCTTCCTCCATGTCCTGCAAGTAGGGATCCTGGATAATGCATCAGCATTTGCATTCTTGCAACCTGCCTGGTATTTGATAGTAAAGTTGTAATTAGACAGTCGGGCCATCCATCACTGTACTAATGCACCTAGCTTTGCAGAGTCCAAGTGAGTTAGAGGGTTGTTATCTGTAAAGATGGTAAATTTTGCGGCAGCCAGGTAATGCCTAAAGCATTCTATGACTGCCCAGACGATGGCCAGGAACTCTAACTTGAATGAACTGTAGGTCTCTGGGTTTCTTTCGGTAGGACGAAGCTTCCTGCTTGCAAACTCCATTTTTTTTTACCTCCTTGCGCTTGGGACAACACTGCTCCTGATCCCACATTACTGGCATCAGTATATGAGATAAATGGCTGGTTGTAATCAGGATATAGCCAGGATCTCATCTCCTTCAGGACGCACTTCAACTGCTTGAAGGACTCTTCTTTCTTACTGCCACATTTAAATGGAGGACTCAGGGCTCTCAGCCTTTTTGGAGTGTCCTACAGGAGGTCTTGTAAGGGTTCTGCCATCTTAGTAAATCCCTTGATAAACCTTCTGTAGTATCCTACCAGCCCAGAAACTGCCTCACCTCTTTGACACTGGTGGGTTTTGGCCAGTCCCTATTGACTGTTACTTTCTCAGAATCAGGTGCTACACCTTCAGAGCTCACTACATGACCGTGATACTGTAACTTTTGGTTTTAACAGGTCACATTTGGATGGCTTCACTTTCATGCTATAGCTGGACAAGGCTTCTGCCAAGTGCTCCAGATGTTTTTCATAGAGTAGATTATGACATCATCCAGGTACAATAAGAGGTTTCGAAATTCTTGACCCCACGCAGCACTCCATCAGCCTCTGGAATGTTCCCGATGCGTTACAGAGTCCGAACGGCATACAATTAACTCACAGAGGCCCATCGGCATGGCAAACGCAGTCTTCTCTCGATCCGCCTCAGCTACAGGACCTTGCCAATACCCACTAGTAAGATCTAAGTGGAAAAGTAGTTAGCAGTACGTAATGCAGCTAGTGATTCCTCAATTCTAGGCAATGAGTATGCATCCTTATGTGTAATGCGGTTGATCTGCCTGTAACTCTACACACATCTTCATTGTACCATCTTCTTTCTAACCAGGACTAGAGGAGCTGTCCAATGGCTACAACTATCTCTTATCACCCCAGCCTCCTTCATTTCCTTTAACATATCTTTGGCACATTGATAGTGAGCTGGAGGTACTGGCCTATATCTCTCTTTTATGGGCGAATGATCTCCTGTGGGTATGTGATGTGCAACCCCTTTTACCTGCCCAAAGTATAACGGATATTTACTAAGGACTTATTCATGTTCTCTCACTACCAGGTATACTCCATGCTTTTGATGGGAGGGTGTAGAATTGGACTTGTTGCTGTCCACTGTTGCGTCTGAGTCTTGACAATCTGCTATATATAACAAAACAATAATCTCTGCAAGACAATTTCCTATTACATTAGTGCCTAAAGTGATAATTGGATTATGTTCATGCCAATCAACATCAACAATTATAAATCCCTGGGACTTCAGTTCCACCCACCCCATCTTTATGGTTACTTCTTTAAACTCAATCTGTGGCACAGGTTTACCATTACTCGCCAATATAGTAAAGTCATCATCTGGGCCACGCAACATGTCAGAGTCTGCCCAGTACCTGCTATAAAGGTTATACGGTATCGAAGTCACCTGTGAACCAGTGGCAGCAAAGCGTTCATTGGGATGCCATCTAGCACAAGAGGTAGGACTGAACGTCCTCCCACATACCTGTGACGCCAACTTGGTGGGCCTGGTGGTCTTATTCCTGAGGGACGGCTCCTGCCCCTGGGTATTCTCCTTTTAAAGTATACTCCCTGGCAAGGTGGCCGGGTATGTCGCAACGGTGGCAGATGGGTTGTCCGTCAGGGTCATAGTGATCGCTGGGTGGTCTCTGGCTGTTGGGTATCTCTTCTGTCGCATACACAGGACATCATCTCTGCTGGAAGCCAACATCTTCTCCACTGGCTTGGATCCTTGCATCTTTTGCATAGCCTTAGCCATCTCAGCTACACTCTTAGTGCTTCAATATTTAAGTTTAGAGCCTCATTGGTGATAGATCCCATAGTCTGTGCACTTGCCCCTGCCGTGGCCTGGGGATCCTGCGCTCCCTGCTGATGGTAGGTTATGGCCAGACGTGGTGCCGGCTCAGAGTCTGGGGTGCTTCTTTTTACAATATACAGATAGCTCTGTCCTTAAACTGCACAAAGTCCAGATCAGAGCTCTGTATAGCCATTATGCGCAGTTGCACTTATGGGCAGGGGATAAAAGCCCATCAATTAACTGGTCAATCAGCAATTTGTTTTCTTCTTGCACCAGAGTATAGTCTGTCAGTTTCAATGCCATAAGCACTTCCTGTAGATTCCATGCAAAGTCTCTTGCGCTCTCCTGTGGCTTTTGTCTACACCCAAAGAATCTTATCTTCACTTTTGCAACGGTATGGGTATCAAAAGTAACTTTCAGCCAGGCTATTACATGTTCAACAATGTCTTTATCAGTGACCGGCCAAGACTTTACTTCCCGCTGGGCTGCTCCGGTCAATGTGTCCCATCAATATACTGACTCGCTGATTTTCTGTCAGGGGATACACTCTATAATAACTGTCCAGTCTCTCTCTGAAGTCTGTCAGGGTATTTGGCTCCCCTGAGTAATGCTGCAACACACATCCGCCCTGGCATGTACGGCATTAGGAACGGCATTACCGGTGACATGGCTGGCACCACGGCGGTGGCTGGTGCTCTGTCTGCTACTGGGGCTGCATTCGGTACCGCGGGCTCGCCTGCGACTGCCTCCGCACGGCCTCCTCTCTTCCGGCTCCGACATTTTTCTCCCCCTTAGTGAACCTTAACCCTCCCAATCCTTCACTTCCGTGGGGATGTTCAGCTTTAGTTCCACTGGTGGGGCAGGGTTTCTCATGCCCACCAGATATCGCCAGAGAGCAGGTTGGGCCTTGCTTCACGCTCCTTGCAGGGTACCACCCATGATGACATGCCTCTCCGCCTTCCCGCACGCCTCACGCTTTAGTAATGGCGACAGTCAAAAACACACAGTTCAATAAAGTTTGTGGCACACATTACTTGTATACATCGGGCACGAGATCCTGTTCATGATGCCAGAAGCTGCGGGGCCCCAGGGCCTTAGGGTACTCACAACTGGGCTATGGTGCAGTTCCGGGGGAGTCACAGAGGTCGAGACCTAGCTCTTTGACCCTGGGTGCAGCTGTTATGGGGGTTCCGGGCTTGATGTGAGATAGAATAATAAAGGGGGTAGTTATTCATGACATCACTCGTGGTTTATGGCTACTGGTGGCCACTGCTGCTGCAGAACCTCCGGGGATGATGGACCAGCAGATGGGATGGAGCGGCTCCCCATGGGTGGAGCGGATCCACGGGAAAGTGGATGTAGTAAGGGCGTAGGGTGCAGGATGGAGGGCGCAGAGCAACAGACAGACTCACGGTTAGTCGGTTCCTCAGTCCTTTTACTGGTGCAATGTAATTCCGACTGGTGTTACTAAGCTGAGTCCGTGCACCTGAGAGCAACTCGGGGTTCTCCTCACTCAGCAAGTTCTGAGGCCACCCTTCTGTGTTTTGTAATGGGTCTCTGCTGCTGCTTAAGCTGAGCTGCTGGCCCTCTCTCTCCTGCTTGGTGCCGGTATGGCAGGCAACTCGAGTCCTTCTCTAGCCCCACGTCTCACGCAGCTGTTCCTAGGCAGTTTACACTGCTTTGCCTCTGGGCACAGTGTAGCTGGGGGACTTGGAATCCCCTACATTCCGGTATTGGCTGCTGAGTCTTTAGGCCCTGCACAGCCTCGGTATCCGGTGTCCATTCGGGGTGAGCACGACACTGCTCCACTCCCCGGGTCTCTCTTCACTTCCTCAGACCCGTGCCTTGGGTTCTTCAAGCTAGGCTTAGCTACCCTGGGACAAGCTTAGCACTGCTCCCAGTCCACAGGATGTTTTCCTCAGTCCTCCCAGGAACTGAACTTGCTAACTCCATCCCAGACCAGAATTTATAAGGTAGTTCACCCTGAACCCGGGTCTTGGTCTCCCCCTTCAAGCCTGGATGCAGAAAGGTGTTGTGTGCTTTGGGTTTTGCCTAGTGTGAAGTCCCTCCGTTGCTCTCAAGCGTGGCACGAACACCCGGGGGCGATAATGACACTGTGGCACTTGGACCCTGGGGTGCCACATTACACTGTAGCTTGATCAATGAATTTTGAAAAAAACTTGGAAAAATGTACTGGGCTATAGTTTTGTATATTTGTCCTATATACCAAATTTGCTACAAATGATACTGTTGAATACAATTGTTCTATGCACTCAGACTGTACACTATCATATTTAGACCAAATGTTATAAATACACATAGCAATACTGTACTTCTATGCCTTTTTTTCTATCTTCTTTGTCAGCCACAAGTATATCCCAGCACAATATGTCTGGTTATAATTCAATACCGTCACATCGTAACATGGAAATGTCCATATTGATAGCCAGGTACATTTCCCTTGCTGACATCTCAAAATATTCCACCTCAGAAATAAAAAAAAAGTTGTTGTGCTGAAAATAAATGGTCTATTTAGCATTCATGTCTTTACATTCAAGTTCCGACTCAATGACCTGAGCAGAAGGGCCAAAGCAATTCCAGCTAGCAAAATATATGGAAACTGCTTTTCTTTTGTTTATCAATTCTGTGAAAAATGCCTATAATGATAAATTGCTTACTTTTTTTTGTAGCTCTGACTATGGACAGGGGCTGCAAGAGGAAAAGTAAATTGTGCATATACCGATTGGCTATAAATTGACCTCTTAGTGACCACCCACTATCATTTCAAGTTTAGAAAAACAGATCCCTAGCCTAAAACTATGTGATTTCACATAGTTACTCTAATCTAATGGGAGCAGTCTTGGTCCCGGGTTACAAGAAACAGCTAGAAAGCCAGTAAAAAAGCTGCTCCCATCTTTACATTTTCTACCTACATAGTTCTCAAAAAGCAATGTAGCTGCTTTGATATGACACACGATAAGAGATTAGTGAAGCTTTGATGTTCAGGTTCGGTGAGGTTCGCCGAACAACAAGAAGTTCGCCGATTCAAAGGGAGGCAAACAAAATGCATAGAAAACACCTTCAGGGGGTCCCAAAAACTGCTAAAACAGCTCAAATTATGGGTAGACCCCAGGAAAAGTGCCATTTTTATCATGGTTCTTTTTGGATGCATGGGACAAAGCCTTAGGCTAGGGTCACACTTATAAGTCACAATCCGGTAACTGCATCCATTACCGGATGCGGTATTGGACTGTGCCTTCACACTTCTTAAAATTTGTCAAAATGCAATCCTCATTCCGGATCTGGATGCATTAATACATCGTGTTTTGGAATGAGGGTTTTTGCAATTTTCAAAACCAGATCTGGATCCTGATCCAGTACCGCAAGGTACATTTATGTACCTTGCAGTACCGTATCCGGTTCCCATAGTTGCCCATATTAAAAAAAAAAAAGGTTCCGGTTTTGCAACCGCTCCGAAAAAATGCAGCCTGCATGATTTTTACCGCAGGCTGCAAAACCGGATCCGGTAACCGGATTGCCATTTGAGCATTCCGATTTTTGTATTGCAGCCTATGGGTTGCGGATCCGGATCCAGTTTTGAGCATTTTTAATGCTCAAAACCGGATCAGGATGGAAAAAAAACGCAAATGTGACCCTGGCATTACCCATCATTTCAAGCTTCAACATTCATCAGGAACAGGGAGATGAGTGATATGTGTAGGCATGATGCTCAGAAAGCCCTGCTAAATTAAGGAAGCACATAACAAGTAAAGAACAGTCTTCATGTTTCAATAAATTAGGGCCAGACACTACGAAAATGGCATCAATTGAACCAGAATAAAAATTGTACAATGATGCAGCCTTCATGTATGGCACATGGTCTGGAACAAGGCCTGGCCTAGCATTTCAAGGTTAAACATTGATCAGGAACAGGGAGATGAGTGACAAGAGTAGTCCTGTTGGCCTTGGGGCCCTCATACCCCATGCAACAGCTCAAACACATTTTCTGCTCAGCCACACTCAGATGGCACAAATATCACCTTAATAGAATGCTACAGTATGAAATATTGAGTTGTGTCAGTGACAAATGTAGGCCTATAGGGCGGGGGGCCCTCATAACTCATGTTAAAGCTCCAATTGATTTTCTTCTCTGCCACACTCAGGTGCCACAAATATTAGCTTCAATGGCTACTATCGTAAAAATTATACAGGTGTGTCAGTGATATGCAGGCCTAGTGGCCTGGGGGCCCTCATTCCTCATGCAACAGCTCCAATAAATTTTATGCTCCTTCACACTCAGGTGCCACAAATATTAGCTTCAATGACTATTACCGTAAAAATTATACAGGTGGGTCAGTGACATATAGGCCTAGTGACCTGGGGGCCCTCACACCTCATGCAACAGGTCTAATAAATGTTATGATCCACCACACTCAGATGCCACAAATATTAGTTTTATTGAATATTACACAAAGAATTAGTCAGGTGAGTCAGTGACAGGTGTATGCATGGTGCTCACAGAGCCCTGCTAAGTTCTGGAAAAAGGCAAGAAGGAGACCACAATAAGAGTCTACGCATTTCATAAAATTAGGGTCAGATACCACGAATGTGACATTCATTGACCCAGAATAAAAATTGAATAATGGCGAGATCAATGCAACACACTGAAAAGTACAACATCACCTAGACTGCAACTGGGGTGGAAAAGTCATTGGAGATCCATGACTTGTTCATCTTGATGAAAGTTAGGTGCTCTTCACTTTCAGGGGACATCCAGGTGCACTTACACATCAGGACACCACCAGCAGTGCTGAAGACACGTTCTGAGAGAATGCTAGCTGACGGACATAAAAAAACTCCAAGGTGTGACTTGTGAGCTCAGGCCACTCCTCCACTTTTGAAGCCCAAAATGCAAAAGGGTCCACCACGCCCTGATGAAATGGATATTGAGCTCTAGATTCTCATGCATCTTTCACTTCAGTCATTCACTATATCTCAGACTTGTATTCAGTCCTGTTGGTGGACGGGCTGCTATACAAAATGGTCAAAAGACTCCCAGAAATTGCTTCTAACAGTTAAACTGCTGCTGCTAATGTTTGGCTAGGGTCAGACCTGCATCTGCCCTGAGCCTGAGGATTCCGTCAAAAGCTTAGAAATTCTCAGACTGAGCGCATAGTGTTACCGGCATGTAACGCTATGCGCCGCCTGTCTATATATCCCTAAAGGTACCTTTACACGCCGCCACTGCAGGATGGATACCAACGGCTACTTCACGTGCACGAGCACGGCCAAACGGTTACCAACGGGAAACGCACCCTCTTTACACGCCGCCACAAGGTGCGCTACGCTACGCTACATCTACAGCTAGCTACATCGCCGGGTGTCGCAAGTAGCCGTCTGTAGCTCAGCGTACCAACTTTACACACCGCCACCACAGAGTGATCTGGGAGCAACAAAGGCAGGACGTAAAACAAATAGGCGTGCCACAGACCTGTACGCCGCGCCCAAACCACAACCATTGGCCAACATTACGGAGTTGTGATTGGGCACGACGGAAAGGGCGGATGGGCGAGACGTGCCGTACTAGTGATCGGAGTGTGGCACGGAATAAGCGCTTGTGACATGGCGGAGCATGCGGAATGCATCGAAATCGATGGTAATGGGTCACGCTAGAGCGGTGGCCAGTCACATACCCCGTGTGTATCAAAGTAGCGGTCCGGGGCTATGTGTGCGTAGTACAAGTGTTTGCCTTGTCACGCACGATCAGCGCTTGTGACAGCGGCGTGTGGCGATTGCACTGAGGTGCGTTTGTGTAGTGCTGAAGGGACAGCTCATCGAAGATGGAGGGCTGTGAGGCAAGGGCCAATCGTAACGCAGCATCTTCCACCAATGATCGAAGATGGGGCGCGGTAACACGGAGCCTGGGTCACGCCTTAGCTACATTGCAGCTACATCGCCGGGTGTCGACAGTTCCCTTCTGTGGGTTCTTTACACGCTGAGACAGCTCGCTACAATCGGCGATGTAGCCATCTGTTTATGGGCAGTGTATGGATACAGATGTCTCTGTAGCCGGCTGTGTCGTCCCGTCTTCAGACGCCGCTACTACGGGCGATATTGGCGCGACAAGCCACATTTGTAGCCTGTAGCGGGTTGTATGCATCCTGTTGTAGCGGCGTGTAAAGGTACCATATGGCAACCTGAAGCTTCGCGCCGCTGGCAGCTCCACCCACAAGCCCCGGATATGTGCTATTGCAGGGTGCACAGGAAATGCGTTCTGCAGCGTTTTGCTGTGCGCTCTGCAATAGCGCATATCTGGGGATTCGCTCTGGATCCGGCGGGTGCGGTAAGCATAGGGTTGCCATAGCAATCCATAGGCAGGTGGTGCATAGCGTTACATGCTGGTAACGCTATGCGCTCAGGCTGGGGAATTCGAAGTTTTTGACGGATTCCTCAGCCTGAGAGGTAATGCAAATAAGACCCTAGCCTTTCTGTGCTGACGATACAACATGTAGATCTGCAATGTGCACTGTATCACTCACTGCTGTGTTGAGGAAAACTAGTCTTAAAGATATCGTAACACGCGGCAATATTGCTTGGCAATTTCACTGGCAATTTGCTGGTTGCAGTGAAATCATGGATACATTGTTCCATTTCTACACAGCAACAAAATAGAACAATGTGTCCATGATTTCACTGCAACCAGCAAATTGCCAGTGAAATTGCCTAGCAATATTGCCGCGTGTGATGGTAAGATTTTCTACAAGTGTTTTTGATACTCCAGCATGCGCATATTCCTGTCCAGGGTGGGAAGCATCTGGTTAAATATACTCTTGTACTGCAGATCTATCATTGTGGCTACCCAGTAGTCATCACAAATTTGAATCCTAACAATATCGGCATCATGCTGCAGATAAGTGCAGCAGGAAGGTGGTCATGTGTCTGACACATACATAAGGGCCAAGTCCTTGTTGTGTTGGTGGCAGGGTAACAATCGAGCTTGCTTCTTCTGTTCTTTCATGCCATCCTCCAACAACAGAATGGGGAATAATTTCTTCTTCAACTTCTAAATTTTCTCTGCCCATCACCTCTTCCTTCTTGTCCTCCTCCATTTCTTTCTCAGCTCCTACACCTTCCATAACTTTTTGACTGATACTATGAGCCCCCTCTGTTGCTCTACTTCACCCTTCCATGCTACCTGCATGTACAACAAGAGGCCTTACCTTAGAAATATTGGTATCCATTCCGCATCCTGCTCTTCTTTGTCTGGGTCCACCATCTCATCCTGCAAACATTTCAAAGTTTTTTCCAGAATGTAGAGGATCAGAATAGTGATGCTAATGATGGCTTGGTCAGCACTAACCATCTCAATAGCCATTTCAAAACAGTGCAGAGGTCCTTGATCTGTTCATACTCTGCAAGCGTCATTTGCACCATCTTCGGCACATTTTGATTCACTCTATGCATGATTACATACTGTGCTGAGGCTCGTTGCTGCCTCTGCAGTCGCTGAAACAAGTGCAGAGTGGAATTCCACCATGTTGGCACACCGCATATCAAATGGTTGACTGGTTGTCTGAAAGACCTATGTAGCGATGCTAGTCGATGAGCCATGATGTGTGAATGGCGGAAGTGAGCACACAGTGCTGTACCTTCTGCAGCAGCTCATGCAGGCCAGGATAGTGGCGTAGGAATTGCTGTACAACCAGGTTCAGGACATAAGCTATGCAAGGCACCTGTGACAAGCTAGGGTCACATTTAGAAGGCACATTGCAATTACTGATATGCTGGCTCAGGACAGCATGTTATGGGTTAATATTGCCTGTACAGTAAGCCGGCTACTGTTGGCTCTGTACAATTTTCTGAATTAAGCCATGACTCCCTTGTGAGCTGTGCGCATACTATACGTAATGTACGTATAGTGTGTGTGCTGTCCGAGGTCCTATATGCATTTACAGTAGATCTATGGCCAGCGCAGCACCATAGATCTACTGTAAAAGCCTACAGGACCTTGGACAGCGCACATACTATATGTACATTACGTATAGTATGCGCACAGCTGTCAGTGGAGCCTCGGCTTCATTAAGAAAATTGTGCAGAGCCGAAAGGAGCCGACTTACTGTACAGGTGTTTTTAACACATTACATGCCCACCTGAGTGGGTAGCATGTCTCTAGGGAAGTTGGGCACCCCCTAGAGACATGATGGGCACAATTATTATTAATATTTAAACTTTTTTCACAGATTTTTTCTGAAAATGTTGTGTAAGGGTGACTTCACATTTGCGTTCCCCTCCGCAGCGTTCTGTGGAGGGGAGCCGCAATGTGAGCGCAGCACCGCCAGCCCCTATCTTTATAATGGGAGCGCACGGTGCTGCGTATGACCGTGCGCACCCATTCACTCCCATATGTGATCTGTGCGCAGGCGGATGCCTGCGCACAAATCACCCAGTCTCGTCCGCACCAGAAATGCAACATGTTGCGTTCGTGGTGCGGACGAGACTGGGTGATTTGTGCGCAGATCACATATGGGAGTGAATGGGTGCGCACGGTCATACGCAGCACTGTGCGCTCCCATTATAAAGATAGGGGCTTGCGGTGCTGCGCTCACATTGCGGCTCCCCTCCGCAGCGTTCTGTGAAGGTAGCCCAACTCCCCCATGAGTGCATAGTGGTCCCTGGTGCACAATTTATCGAGGTCACCAACATAGGTTCGGTTGAAATGTATCCAGTCACTCTCCGGCCTCTCCTGTTCCCAGCTTGCTTGGGCCTGCAGCCTTTGTTCTAAGAGTAATCTCTGTGCCCCCAAACCTTCCTGTAGGCGCTCAAGCCCATTAATGATAATGCTGTCTGCCTCATCTCTCATATTATGACTCCTTGGCTGTGCCACTCTTGGTGCTGCAGTGGCTGGTAGGTTTTGGGAAGGTGCTGCAGTGGTAGCAGGTGGAGCAGGAGCTGCTTGGGTTGCTGTAGGGTGCCTTTGTTCAACCACAACTTCTTTGGGCTCAACTTCCTGTTCTTCAACATTTGTCTCACCAAGTTCCAGGACTGTGTTGCTGTGTGTCCTGTGGTACAAAATATTAAATTTAAAATCCTCATCCAAGATCTATTTACACACATTTCAATCATCTAAGACACTTACTGTCTCGAATCGAATGTCCTTTCCAGGAACCTCAGCTGATCTGCGTACTTGTATTTAACTGGTGGTTTTGCAACTGCACCACTGAGATATTTGGCCATGTCCCGTGCATCACGGTGAACGTGGTCCTTCATGGATCGCCAACACACATGGATCTTGTCCTCTAGATAACACATGTATCCAAAAAAATAAGGATAATTAATGAAACACAAAGTCACATACCAACCATATCCCTGTGTGGCGGCATACCATGATCAATGACACTTACCAGTCGCTTGCCGTAACTTGGGAGGCATCGATTCGAAGTCTAGGTACAATCGGTGGTATATTCTGTCCCAATAATCCCTAATGAATGAGGCATTGTTGTGATCCTCATGGTCCTGGTCCCAAATAGGCACGAAATCTTCTATAATCCTTATTAAATCCCCTCTCCCTGGTGCTGCGCTCCCCACCCGGTCCTGACTTAGGATCAGGATGGGACATGGCGGGGGGAGCAGAGGATCGGGATGGGAGGCCGCGGGGGGCAGAGGATGGGGCTGAATGATTGTTTAAAAGCCGACAGCCCCCATTTTAGCCTTTTCCCTCTGCCCCCAGACCTCGTTATAGGCTCCTTTTGGTGAACGAACTGTTATCGAACGTAAACTCGAACTGCCGAATTTGAAGCTAATTGTTCTAATTCGCCGAATGACTCGAACCTCGCCCAAAACAGCTCGAATTTGAGATTGGCGAACAATTTGAATCTAACACCACTCATCTCTACACCTCACACTCGCAGCACACTCACATGAATACAGGCAGGCACACTCACCACATGCACCACACTTGCACCACACACACCCATAAACACACATATCAGGCTGTGATCACACATGCCAATCCATTTCACACATGCCAATCCGTTTTTCATAGTGTTCTGTTTATCAAATCCGTTTTTTTTTTGGGTGCTTTTTGAGCCTCCTGTGCTGCTCTGCGTTTTTTGGAATTTTTTGGCAAAAAAAATGCTAGTAAAAATGGCTCAATTAACGGATGGTGCCTATATGTGCCATCCGTTAACGGATCCGTTTTACATAGGGCCCCATGTTACCAAAAAACAGTCCTTTTTTTTCCAGCACCCAAAAATGTTGCTTCAACATTTTTTGGACCCTGGGAAGAGGTCTTCAAAAACGGAATGACCTACAAAGAGTCCCATCCGTTAACGGACCGTTTTTTGGAATTAGAAAAAAAAAAAGGGAAAAATTTCCCAAAAACAGATCAAGAGCAAGAACAGCTGGCATGTGTGACCACAATCACCGAAGTAGGACATAACACTTTAAAGAAAAAACTCACCAAAATTTAGCTGCAGCGCACTTGTATATGCATCACAAATGACCGACGCCCCCCAGAGGGCTCAGCCACATACTACAAAAGATAAAAAGATGCAATACACACTAAAGATAAAAATGTGAGGTTTTAGTGGATGTTTGGCCAAATACGTAAGCTCGTAACCCACGCCAAGGGCCCTCACGCTTACGAGTCCTAACCATATGTTTGTTTGGTGGGCAAGCCACCAAACATTGAAAAAAATCACCGAAGTAGGACATAACACTTTAAAGAAAAAACTCACCAAAATTTAGCAAGGTAAATTCTGCTAGGTGCAATGGATATTTTACCTGGCTAATATTTGGTGAGTTTTTTCTTTAAAGTGCTTGAGTTGCAGCACCGGCGTTCTTTCACTTGTGTTGCCTACCAGTGGAGCTGGCAGCCCTCTGCTAGGTGCAATGGATATTTTACCAGGCTAAATTTTGGTGAATTTTTTCTTTTCAAGTGTGACCACAACCTCACTCGCATCACTGTCGTGCATCAAACACGCTCCATGTTTGATGCATGACAGTGTGCCTTCAGCCTCTGTAAAAGTGTCTTTTGGACAGATAAGACCAACATGGAACTTTTTGGTAAAACACATCATTGTACTGTTTAATGGAATGAGGCCTAAACTGCGTGCCTTTACTGTGTGGAAGGTATCATGAAATCTGAAGAATACCAAAGGATTTTGGGTCACAATGTAGTGACCAGTGTCAGAAAGCTAAGTTTGTGTCGTAGCTTATAGGTATTCTAGCAGGATAATGATCCCAAACATACATCAAAAACAATCCAGAAATGGATGGAAAAAAAGCGACGGAGAGTCCTAAAGTGGCCAGCAATGAGTCTGGATCTAAAGACCACGTTACACACACAGATATATTGGTCACAGATCTCTGTTTGCAGTGAAATCATGGACACATTGCTCCATTTTGTGGCTGTGTACAATGTAACAATGTGTCCATGATTTCACTGCAACCAGAGATCTGTGACCAATATATCTGTGTGTAACGTGGCCTTAAATCTTATTGAACACTAGTGGAAAGATCTTAAAATTAAATTGGGAAAAGGCACTCTTCAAATATGAAACACCTGGAGCAATTTTAAAAAGAAGATTGGTCCAAAAGTGGTGTAAAAAGCTTGTTGATGATTGTAGGAAGTGATCGATTGCAGTTATTTATCCCAAAGGGTGTGCATCCAAATATCAAGTTGGCGAATGCCAACTATTTTGTACTCAGTGTTGGGGTTTT